>JAKEPQ010000871.1:72645000-73200000 GCA_024500445.1 Entomyzon cyanotis
AGCTGTGTCACTTCGTGGTGGCTAAAAGTAGCTCTGCTGGATCCCGACGCAAAGGGTGGGAGCTCTAAACAGAACTTTGTTCTCCAACTGTGGAGGGAAATTTTACACCTCCACAGCTCAGCTGACCCGGTGCCAAGGGCCAGCTGGCACAGGCTGGCTGTGCCCATGATCTTCTGGGCTCCAGAACTGGGTAGCAGCATCCAAACTGCCTTTTGGGAATGGTGTCTGGCAGATGCCAGCCCCAAATTGTGCTCGGGACGTGACTGGAAAGTTCACCGAGGCCAAAAATGTGCCAGCATCAGGTGGACAAGAACATCCCTGGAAGTGTCCAAGGCCATGTTGGCCAGGGCTTGGAGTAACCTAGGACAGTGGAAGGTGTCCCTGCCCATGGCACGGGGTGGAACGGAATGATCTTTAAGGTCCAACCCAGGCCATTCTGTGATTCTATGATTCAACAATTAAGGTTGGAAAAGACCTCCAAGATCATCAAGTGATCCCACCAGTGCCCTGGGCAGCCTGTTCCAATTCCTGACACTTTCAGAGAAGAAATTGTTCCTAATATCCAATTTAAACCTCCCACAGTGCAACCGGAGGCTGTTTCATCCCATTTCTTCCCAAAGAGGGCAGATAATCCACCTGTAACACAGAGTGAAGCCCTTCTGTGAAAACACCTGCAGGGTCAGTCTGCTGTCAACCCTCAGTCTCAACCCCACCTCAACATTCTCACAATCCAGTAACACAAACTGGTTTTGGACACACTCCTCAACTCTTCACACCCTAAAGAGGAAGCATTAGGGAAGAACAGCTCATTACAAGGGAGCACATAAATTAACTGATCACATGCTTTAAAACTCTGCATCCACATTCAAGTTTTCCTACATGATCATTTCCAGCCTGGATGCTTCCTCCAGGTATTTTTTAACCATGCCAATGTTGCCTGCTGTGTATCCCTGGGTGCTAACAAGCTCTGAGTGGTGTTCAGTTACAGAAATTCCACTCTGAGCCAAGTGTATTGAGGTTTTTTCCCAATTAAGCAATCAACAGAATCAGGAAATGCCACCAGCACACTTCCCTCTGCCCCACCAGAGAGAGCTCATGGAAGAGACCTTCCTTTGATCTTGGAAGGGGCTTGGAGCAGCCTGGGATAGTGGAAGGGAATTGGAATTGATGGTCTTTAAAACCTCTTCCAACCCAAACCATTCTGGGATTCTGCAATCTTGCCCAGATTTGTTCTGATCCAACTCGCCTGAAATGAATGAAGTTATTTGTAGGAGAAAAAATTGTTTTTTAAGGTGATTCTGCTCTCTATAATTTCACAGACCTCCCTCTAGTGCTGGTTTATTTTTAAGGGTAGGCAGCACTCCTTCACGGATACTTACTCTGTTTAACATCACCTTAATCAACTGTAAGTGATCTTTCTTCCCTCTAAGGCGTGGATTTCAATATTTCAGCGAGCAGCAATCGAGCTCTACAACCTCTTTCTGCCAACAATTCATGGAAATTAAGCAGTTAAGCACAAAAGCAATATACCTGTGAACACACACAAATAGCAGACTGGCAGATGAGGTAATTAGATACAGAGTAATTCATACAAAAAAACGCAGCAGAGCTGGGTATTTCCTCAGCTGTACATTGGTATTCTACAACATTGCACATGTAAAAGATTATATAAGAGTCCTGGATTATGTTGATCATATCATGCTGGATTTTTTCTAAAAATTGTAGAAAATGTTTGTACAGAGCAGTGGATTACTTGGAAATCTGTCTGCAGTCAGGAAATCAAAGATCCCTGTGAAGCAAAAGCAGGCAGGGGAAGCATGAAGACTGCATGGGGAATGTGAGCCTGAAATGCCTTCTGAATGTTGAGATGTTGATGTGAGTTCTTGATGTTATTTATTGAGGGAATTTCATAGGGGATTTGCACCTCAAATTAGAGACCCAGAAAAAGGGGAGATCATGGTTTAAATGCTGGGGGAAGGAATAATTCACATGGCAAAGGTTCAGCCAGGAGAGAATGCTGACATCCTTCAACAGGCTGCAGAGTGCAGGCAATTCCATGTGTCCAAGACTTTTGTCTCCATTAAGTCCAGCAGGAACAGGGACAGCCCAGCTGCCTGAGTTACCTGCCCATATTTGCCTCATTTTTACCCTTTTTTAAAGGGTTTATTGCACAATATTGACCAGAAATAAATACCACAAGCACTGCTACTCCTCATTCATCTGCACCACTGAGAACCTGAGAATTATTCCTACACTTGCCTTGCTTCCCACTGGCTATAAAATAAACCACTCCAGCCATCTCCCAAGTGTTTCATCACCTTTTAAAGGCCTTGCCTTGGGTCTAACACTATTAAATTTTCTTTATGGGAGTTGGAAATAAACACAAAACCATTGCTGATAACATTTGTGAATGACATGAAGTTTGACATCATAATAAGTATTAAGGAGCATGAGGTGGCCATAAAACCAGCTCGGATTCCTTAGTACATTAGGCTCAATCAGCAAAGCCATATTTTAATATATGAGTGTGTGTTCAGCTAGGAAGCAGGAAAGCAGGGATGGAGAGAACAAAGGATTACATAATGGAAAATAGCATCTGAAAGTAATTTAGGGGTCACAGTAGCCAAAAAGCTTAGCACTAGGATGCCATTAGGATGCTGTGATGAAAAGCACTAATGCAATTCACGGACATGTGCACAGCAGAGGAGGAGTGGGAGGAGAGAGTGACTTGATTTTCATTTACGGCAGCATCAAGACTAATGCTGGAATATTAAATCCACTCCTGCCAACCACGATTTTAAAGGATGTTAAAAAAACTGGGGATGGTGTGAGAGAAATCTATGGTAGGAAGGGCAGGACTGGAGAGCTTGTCGTTGGTTTCCAGGTGACTTCAAATTCTGCATGTCCAGGGAGCACAAAGTATTGTAGAACCACAGAATGGTTTAGGTTGGAGGGAAGCTTAAATTTCATCTCATTCCACCTCCCTTCCACTATCCCAGGTCACTCCAGGCCCCATCCAGCCTGGCCTTGGACACTTCAGCTGTGATAAATTTTCCTATGGAAAAAGGAAAAGTGACTGATCTGTGCACAAAGGGGAATTGATTAAAATTTCTAAGATAAAAAAAATCCCAAAGCCTGTTGGATTTGGTGATTGAGGAGATGACCAGTCCCAGAGCTTGGTATTTCATCAACATTTGACCACCAAAATTTGAAAGAAACAGTTAATGAGGCAAATGAAAAACTTAATGTTACGTGTACAAAGATGATTAGGATCCAATTATGGCCATCAAAAGAAACTGCCTCGGAAATGAATTCCTCAAATGTCCCAAGGAAACTGAGGAGTGTCAGGAATGCTGTCATCCACTACACTGACATATACTTTAGTCTCATGGACTGAATTCCCTGATGCCCTTGAATGACAGAGCACAGAATATCTTTCTAAATAACTCGAGTGACAGCCAGGATCAGGCTCAGACACCTGAGTTGAGGTACCTGCATGGTCTGGGATGAGTCTCCACACATGGACATCCAGTGTTGGTCAGATGCCATCCAGAGGCACCTGGGAATCTCATGGATTTCACAACACCTAGTGCTGGTGCTGCACCTGGGTTGGAGCAACGCCAGGGATCAATCCAGGGTGGGAATGAAGGGATGGAGCAGCACTGGGAGAAGGACTTGGGGGTGCTGGGGGGTGAGAGCTGGACATGACCCAGCCCAGAAACCCCTTTGGGCAGCAGGAAAGGGGGAATTCTGTCCCTCTGCCCTGCTCAGGAGAGACCCCACCTGCAGAGCTGCCTCCAGCACAGGCAGGTTGTGGAAATGTTGATTTAGGGGGATGAAGCACCACTCCTGTGGGAAAAGGCTGGGAAAATTGGGATTGTTCAGCCTGGAGAAAAAGGTTTGGGGTGACCTAATCGTGGCCTCCCAGTACCTGAAGGGAACTTAGGGGGAAGATGGAGAGAGATCATTTACAAGGGCTGGAGGGACAGGACAAGGGGAAATGGCTTCAAACTGCCAGAGGGCAGGGATAGATGGGATATTGGGAAGGAATTGCTCCCTGTGAGGGTGGTGAGGCCCTGGCACAGGATTCCCAGAGAAGCTGTGGCTGCCCCACCCCTGAAAGTGAACTTGCAGACATGTTATTTCCCTTCCAATTTTATAGTAACTGTATTTTTAATTGGCCCATTGCTACAGAAATTCATAATAAACTCAGAAATATGGGGAACCTGAATATTATGCTGAAAAAACACTGAGGTTTGTCATGGAAATCTGCCTGTTTGAGGTTTAATTAGATGAGAAAGAAAATGGTTTATAAGAACAAGGGCTTTCGCTCATGTTTCTGGGACCTGCACCAATCTGTCTTAAAAAACCTAAATTAAAATGCTTTGTCAGCAATCAGGTTCCTCCTTCCCATGCTGTCACCTCTACCATAGAAAATACATCCATTAGGTTTCCTTCCTATTTTTTTAAAGATGTTTGCATTCAAAAGTAAAGAGAGGCTGAAAACACAGAGGATTGGATTCTTTCCCCCAAATTATGAAAACCGACAGAGCACAGGCTTTGAAGAGAACCTACCATGGCAGGATGACACCCTGTGTCATTGGGAGTTGGCAAAATTGTTTCCTAAGGGGCAAAGAAGTGAGGGAAGGGATGAAGAAAGAAGGGAGGAATGGGAATTCCTTAAACAGGATTAAGAGGATATTTTTTTTATTGGGAAAGGAATAATAGAATCCCAGAATGGTCTGAGTTGGAAGGGACCTTAAAGCTCATCCCCCATGGGCAGGGACACCTTCCATTATCCCAGGCTGCTCAGAGCCCTTTGAACTATCTGGTGAGAGGATGAACACCTTGTTGACACTTCTATTCCCTACTGCTTTGAGATATTCACAAGAGAAAGGACTCATCAGCAACAAAATCTCATTATTTCTGTTGTCACCAATCAGAGTTCAGGGGTCTGTCCAGCTTCAATTCTATTTTAGGCTAAGAGGATTCACTCCTATTTTACTGTAATCTGTAGGATCAGCCTCTGCCCTTGACTCCTTCCCCTAAAAAACATCACCCCAAACTCATCATCCTTTTGCACTGACATCTAAACCAGCACTAAGGGAAGTAACAAGAAACTGCACTTGAGAAGGTTTTCATAAGATAAGAGGATTTTACTCCTGAGTCAAGGACAACACAAACCTCCCCTTTGGAGAGATCCAGCACAAACCCCTGGGTGTCCCAAGTCCCCTCTGAGTCCCCAAAATGCAGAATTCCCTCTGCTGCAGCCCCCAGTGAAGGCTCAAACCCCACTGGTGCCACAGGTGAGAAGTGGTTCAGCACCACACAGGCAGGTGACACAGAAGTGATGTCCCCAGGACACAGAGCTAAGCTTCCATTTCTATTTCCTGACTCCCTGCAAACCCCAGGGAATAGATAAATTGCCTCTCCTGCTGCTACCCATGCCATGCACTTGCAAGAGATTTTTTCCCTTGATTTAGTCTATTCGAGATAGAGAGAGTTTAAAAGTCCAGAGTCAGCACCTGGCTTTTGCAATTGGGCATTTATAACATGTAGGCAATGGCCAGAAGCTACGAATTACTGATAAAAGTAAAGCTGGTAGGAAAATTCTTGCCTTTACCCTAAAGAACTCAAATAAAATCAAACAGAAAAAATCAAATTTTAATCTATTCTTACCCCACTCATTTTTCTAACTGTCATGAAAAAAACCAAAAATCCAGATAATGGCTGTTTATGCAGCACATACACACATCCAAATGTCAACACACATACACACAATCAAGAGTATAAAATGAATTTTTGAGAAGCTTCAGTATCCAAAGATTAAAAAAAATCATCCTAACGAGACCATTTCCCTTAGTTAAAAACTCACATTTTTGGTCAAAAAATATTTCTCTGCAAAATTTTCAGGGAAGTCTAATTTAGAGCTCTAATTTGCTGATGGTTGAAATCCTTTGTAGTCTCTATTTTTCCTTGAAATCCAAGCTTCATATGTAAAAGGGATAGTAAGGCTTTTCTTTTAAGGAATATGTAAAAGGGATAGTAAGGCTTTTCTTTTAAGGAATATGCCTGGAGCTGAAAGCTTTAAATTTAAATCTCAGGAGCTAAAACACTGCCCCATCCAGGAGGTGCTCCTGGTGAATGTAGCAACACACATTTTACATTTATGTGAGCAGGATTTGGTGTGGACACCAATCCAGCATTTTTGCTCATGGCAGAGGTAGGGAAAGAATGGGAAGCAGAGAGGAAATGCTGTAATTCCAGCATGAATCAACCCCAGCACTCTCTGATTGAGAAGAAGGGAGAAGAGAAGGATCCAGGGAGAGCTCAGAGCTCCTGCCAGTGCCTAAAGGGGCTCCAGGAGAGCTGGAGAGGGACTTGGGACAAGGGCTGGAGGGACAGGACACAGGGAATGGCTTCCCACTGCCAGAGGGCAGGGATAGATGGGATATTGGGAACAAGGAATTCTTCCCTGGCACAGGTTGCCCAGAGAAGCTGTGGCTGTTCCTGGATCCCTGGAAGTGTCCAAGGGCAGGCTGGACAGGGATTGGAGCACCCTAGGATGGTGGAAGGTGTCCCTGCCATGGCAGGGGTGAAATGAGATCATTTTAAGGTCCCTTCCCATCCAAACCAGTCTGATTGTGCCACATGATCACAACAAAATAAAACAGTTGCAAACAGCTGCCCAGATGTGAAGTCCAACTCCTCCAAGAGCTGTGAAGCCCCAGCCTGGCTGCAGCATAAATGTACAGGAATCTCTGCCTGTGTTCTAGAAAATGCCTGACTTGTGTTTGCATAAGACTCTGACAAACAGAATTAATATACAAAAGGTGGATGAAGTCACACAGCTTTGCCACCGAGTTACAAAACCAATCTGTTAAGAATACAAAAGGAGAGGCTCTTCTTCTCCTTTTTTTTTCTTTTTTTTTTTCTTTTGCATTTGCAGCTCTTATTTTTAACCCTAGGAATGAAAACAGTTTACATCTATTCCTGTAAGAACTGCCCAAGCACAGGAGTACTCACTTTTTCTCAGACAAGAAGTCAGGCTGCATTCTTTTTGTTCTTTGTCTATAGAAACTTCTGGGCTGTTGATAATGTGAGGGCAGAGTAGGCAAATAAAAGGTATTAATGCATCTCTTTGTATCTGGAAAGATATAATGCCAGCCATGTTCCCTCTCTCCACAAAGAATCCCCCTGGAAAGTTCTGGGTTTTTATATTTCTGTGTATATACTCTTGAGAAATGAAGTAGACACAAAATGCATTTGCAGAGACTTTTGGACTCGATGTCACGAAATCAAAGTGAAAATTATTTCAATAACATCACCCAAAGCCTTCCCATTGTGGTGGCAGGGAACCATCCCTTGTTAAAGGACTTACAGGGAGCTGAGCACCTATTTAGACACCATTGTAAATGAAGACAATGCATTTATTTCATTGCTATGGTTACTAAATCAAGTCTGAAGTATAGAAATATGGTGCGCAAGGAGAAAAAAAAAAACATGAAGGAAAATAAATGATACACTGCTTTAGAAATGCAGAGGGAAGATCAAACAAATAGGCTGCACAGTTTAAGAAACAATTAATTATTAGAACTTTCACAACACATTTGATATGATCTCATTGTAAGCTGATTGCAGCCATTCTCACACCAGCGTTATCTCATCTCCTCACTTGTACCCATCTCGTCTTTTGTGCTGCTGCTGGTGTGGGAAAAAGCTGCTGCTTTTAATCTGTGAGCTGGGGAAAATGAAGAATCACTGCAAACCTAAAGCCCTGCAGGGAGGTTTCTCCTGGGCTGGGCTGGGACAGAGCAGCTCCTCCTCTCCAGCATCTCCACAGGACCTGTTTGGGCTCTGGCTGTGCTCCAGAGCAGCATAGGCTCCGCTCAAATGTCTGGGCATAACCCAAAGTGTTTCCTGGGGGAAATCACAGAA
The DNA here is from genome assembly GCA_024500445.1 of Entomyzon cyanotis. Classification (NCBI taxonomy): domain Eukaryota; kingdom Metazoa; phylum Chordata; class Aves; order Passeriformes; family Meliphagidae; genus Entomyzon; species Entomyzon cyanotis. The sequence continues at coordinate 72,652,939 of JAKEPQ010000871.1, forward strand.
TCCCAGAATGGTTTGGGTTGGGAGGGACATTAAAGATCACCTCATTCCACCCCTTGCCATGGCAGGGACACCTTCCACTCTCCCAGGTTGCTCCAAGCCCTGTCCAGCCTGGCCTTGGACACTTCCAGGGATCCAGGGGCAGCCACAGCTTCTCTGGGCAACCTGTGCCAGGGAACAATTCCTTCCCAATATCCCATCAATCCCTGCTATCTGGCAGTCTGAAGCCAAAGCCATTCCCCCTTGTCCTCTATCCCTGCTCCCAATTCCCTCTCCAGCTCTCTTGGAGCTCCTGTAGGCACTGGAAAAACAGAAGCTCAGAGGTCCAGAGGGTCAGAGCTTTCCCTAACACAATCCCAGCACCCAGAGCTCTCCATCCAGCCTGGACACAGCTGACAAAGGATTCCTGCCCAGCAGGTTTGGTTTGGACTCTTCCCCACCAAAGGAGCAGATTTAGGCCAGAGAAGAAACCCAGAAGTACCAAGATCAGACTAATAACCAATAGAAATGGTCAACATCATATTTTAATGCTTGGAAATGCTGCAAAGCTGCATTTTTTGTACTGTCCATTCAAGGTGTTTAAAAGGTTTTCTCAATAAAAATGAGGAAAACTACTGCCTAAGACTATAAATCCCTCTCTCCTCCTTTTAATGACACACGGTCAACAATTTAATTTAATTCCTCACTCACCCACTGGAACACCACTGGCTTCAGAGCTGCCAGTCCAATTCTATTTGGTTCACAGGACCCTCATCAGAACAATTCCAAATTCAAGGCTAAAAATGCTGCAGTTGAACTCCTGGGCAAAGTGGATGGGAGGCACAGGGATGACACTCTGGGACAGGATGTACAGAAGGCAGGATTAATCCACCTGACACTCTGCTGCCGACTCCTCAAAGCAAATCCCAACCAATTCAGGGCAGCAGTTGCAGCAACAGCATCTCTCCTATTTAGGCAAAGCCAACCACTCGGCCACTGTGTGCACTTGGCACGCCGAGAAATCTCTTTGCCACAGCCAATTAGGAAGAGATCTGATTAATTAGGACTTCTTCATCCTTTTTTTTTCTGACCAACATGTAGCAATGGATTCTTTAATGCTTTAGGGGTTGTTCAGCTAGGCTGCCTTAAAGAAGAGCTGTTGTGGAGCAGCTGAATGGAGCCAAGAAGATCCAGATGGAATTAAAGCATTTAAATGGATGCTGTTCCCACATAGCCCAGTGCAGGAGCACAGCTGTACCCCAGCCATGGCTATAAAGGAGGACAGGCTGGCTCGTCACTGTCACTTAATATGGTGCCAGAGCTCTGTGACACGGTGCTGGCATCGCTCCATGGTGCTGGCACAGCATGTGACACTCATTGTCCCTGTTAGAGTCCAGAGGAATGTGTCTGAAATCCCCCAAGTGACTGAGGACCCTGAACTTTGCTGAGTTTATTGGGGCTGGGCCTATTCTTTTCAGTCTCTGAGGGTCTGTAGGGAAGGCAACTTCCTACTCTGAAAGGTAGAAAAGAGGAAAGGATGGAATCAGACCGATAACAAGGACAACAGACTGGATAAAATTATTCTTTCTTTTTATTCTCTGACACAAGATGCAGTTACCAAAAAGAGACCAGAAACAAGGCAAGTGCAGATCTGTAAAAATAACCTTGTTGTATCCTCCACAGCCCTGGGATCCCTGCTCTCAGAGATCAGCAGTTCTAGTCTCCTTCGGAAAGCACAAGTGAGCATCTCAGTGAAAAACAAATTGAAAATCACTTTGCTGAGGTATTTCTGTCTGACTGAGCGTTGCACCAAACCATGTAATTTCCATGAAATGGAAAATAACTGCCTGGTGACTTGCAGTGAGGAAAAGTGTGGAGAGCAAATTGCAGGCACCAGTGGTCCTGGTGGATGAGGCACAATGGATTTTGGGGTGCTCTGGGCTCACGTCAAGGGCTTGGGAAATTTTGTATGTCTAAACCTCCCCTACTCAACTTCATGGCATTCTCTTGGTCCTCAAGAGATTAAGTAAAGGCAGGCAATATGAAAAGAATCAGAATCCAGAATTTTATCAGCATCCAAACTCCAAGGATTCAAACTGAAACATTGCAAGACTGAAGGGGGGAGAAGCAACCCTACAGAAAAAGAAATTGGTGCAACTTTGAAACATCTTTCAGTAGAAGCTGACAGAGAATCACCTTGTCCTATGGAAAAAGTTACGTGGAAAAATGAGCCCTTAGAGCCTGAAAGTCACCTGTTATTTTGCTTAAACGAGCATGAATGTGTGGAGCTTCTTCCTGGAGGTTGCCCAAAGGAGCAGCCAAGAAAAGTACAGAGAAAATTCCAAAGACTCCAGCACAAAGCACTGAAAAAAAGAGGTTTCTTTGGAAGGTAAACTCGCTCTCCCAAAGGGGATGAGTAAGCAGTCATTTCCCTTGCAGGCAAATGAAAGCTTTCAAAGATGTCATTCACAAAACTGCCCTTAATGGGAGAGCAGAGTGACTGAATCCAGGCAGGAAATTAAGAAACAGAGCAGGGACGGTCATTTTGATGAGGAGACTCAAAGAGAACAGAAAAAGGAAACAAGGGGCTGTGCAGTGCTGTTATCTCCTTTGACTGGGACCCATTAATACGAGTCATTTAAGAGAGTGATGAAAAGAATGGGAATCTTTAAATAAAACACAACTTTTTTTCAAAGGCATAACTCTGAGTTTCCGAATTTCTCTTTCCAAATACGCCCAAATACATCCCAGCAGGACAGACAAGCTTATGCTGTATGGATTATCCAGTGATAGGGGTATTGTCATGGAAACACGAGCTTTGTTCAGAAATGATCACTAACCCTTGCTCTCCCTTCAAATATTAATAATAGATTTTTTAAAAAACTTTTTTGGTTGTTAAATCAGTGAAAGACTATGGAACCAAACCTTCTCCTATCTCCTGCATGGATTTCATCTTGGATTTCAGCTGGTTTGTGTCTCATTTACAGACTGATTGCAGCAGTGGCCCATGGGCACAACCACAAGCCACAGGAAAAACTGGCCTGGTTCAGGAAGGAGACACAGCATCCCATCTTTTGCATGGATGGACACAACTTTTAGACTAAGACCCAGTGAATACATGGCAGATGTGAAGAATGCAACTTTCACCTCAGAACGTCCAATAAAAATAAAGGAAGGATTCTCCTCCAGAAACTTTGAACTTAGACATTTAAAGGAAGTCCCCTTTAAAGAGAATTAAATCTTAATTCAGGATGTAGCTTGTACAATAATGGAATATCCAAAGCTGGAAGGGACCTATCAGGATCATTGAGTTCAACTCCCTGGATGGACATCACAAAAATCCCACCCTGTACATCCCTGAGAAAGTTGTCCAAATAGTCCTGGAGCTCTGGCAGCCTTTGGGCTTTGACCATTCCCTGGGGATCTGTTCAGTGCCCAAACCCCTGTGGGGGAAGAACATTTCCCTGATATCCACCCTAAACCTCCCAGACTCAGCTCCATGCCCAAATGTACACATCCACAGATATTATTTGAGATGGAAAATGGCCATGGACTTTATGGCTCTCAAAGACATGCAGATGTGGCCCTTGGGGACATGGCTCAGTGGTGGCCTTGGAAGTGCTGAGGGAATGATTGGACTTGATGATCCGGGAGGGCTTTTCCAACCTGAATTACTCTGTGGTCAACTCACAAAGTTATGCAGGCTTGTGAGTGGAGCCTGGTGACTTTGGATAACCTCTTAATCTGTGCAGGCTTAGAACAGGCTCTTCTCCACCTCTTGGGCCCAGCCAGCCAGAGCTGCAACACATGACAGGCATGAGACTGGGAGAGATGAAGGCAGAGCCCAGAAAAAAAAACATAAACAGGACAGGCAGGAAGAGGAAAGTCTGGAGGCATTTGGGTGAGAAATGTATAAAGGCTGCCAGGTTGGTAATTGAAGCAGATTTCATAGAATCCCAGAATGGTTTGGGCCGGAAGGGACATTGAAGATCATCCAGTTCCACCCCCCGCCATGGGCAGGGACACCTTCCACTATCCCAGGCTGCTCCAAGCCCTGAACAACCTGGCCTTGGACACTCCCAGGGATCCAGGGGCAGCCACAGCTTCTCTGGGCACCCTGTGCCAGGACCTCACCTCCCTCACAGGGAAGAAGAAAAAGAATAATTCAGGCTGGAAAACACCTTTAAGATGGAATCAGAGCCTTTAACTACAATTTACTCTTCCAAAGCTTTCTATGAAACACTACAAAATCTGATCCTGTTACTGAGTGGAAACATCACTGACTTCCACCAGTGCAGACCCAGAAAAACTGAGCTCAGATTTATTTCTTAGTTGCATCTGGGTAGCTGCACCCTCCAGATGCATCATTTAAAAATGCAGAGAAGCAGTTCAATTTGATCATTTCGCACACAAAATAGTTGGAATGCTGGGTGTTGTTACTCTAATGGCGCATGAGCACCCTGAAGGCTGCTGGAATGGTCACTGCCGAGCCTGGAACAGAGTTTTACAACAGAGCAACATTAAGAGCAGAGTTAATTTTTAAAAACAGTGAAATCTATAGTCCACCACTCTCTTCCTCCTCCCTCCACTCCAAGCCCTGCAAACCCCGGCTCTGGCGGTTGTTCTGATCCCTGGAGTTTGATGCATGTTTGATTCACAGACTGCAGCATGTCTGCACCAGATGGCCCCGAGTTAATGAACACAAACTCATCACTTTTACTCACGAGGGAAATGTGCAGCTCAATCTGACTTGTACTCGACAACTAAAAATATTTGAGTATTTTTAGTGAGCTTTTTACTGTTACAAAATGGCATTTGAGGAAAGCAGTAAAAGAACACAGCCTACCCAACAAATGGACTTGCACAGATGAAGAGCAGCACTGCTGCTTTTCCCATTTCTCATCCCAGCTAAGTTAACATATTCCCAAACCTTCAAACTGGGAGCAGCACAGAAGGAAATCTGTAAGACCTGGGCCTCCTCAGGCACCATTTACAAAAAGTCTCCTGGGTTTGCTGGAAGAGGATTGGGATCTGAGTTTGTTACCACAGCAGGTTTCAAAGGATACCTTCAAAGGTTTTAAAGGTCACAATCTCAGCATAAAACAGAGGGAAAGCCTGGAAAACCCCAGAGCTGTGATTATTTATGCTGGTTAATGATCAGTCTGCTTGGGGTCACTGTGATCATGGAATCTTGGAATTTTGTGGGATGGAAGGGACCTTAAAGCTCATCTCATTCCAGCCCCTGCCATGGACAGGAACACCTCCCACTATCCCAGGTTTCCAGAGCAGTGCACAAGGTATAACATCATGAGAATATAAAATATATACAAAAAACCAGCATTATGCTGCCATAATATCTGGAAGTTTTTCATCCAAGGAACCAAGAGGTGTTTGTTAAAGGATGGAACCCAGACCCCCCAGTCTACAACCCAAAAATGGATTAACTGCTTCTGTGAAGTCAATGGGCACAAAGTCAGGATGGCAAACACATGGCAGCAGCCACATTCCCAGAATGTAAAGGAGTCTTGGTTTCACTTTTTACTCAAAAAGCTGTTGGGTATGCCAACATTTTAATGGAATTCTAGCTGAAGTGTGACTTCCTGATTATTCTCAAGCATTTGACTTTACAGAGAATTGTTTGGGTTGGAAAAGCCCTCAGAGATCACCGAGTCCAACCATTCCCAGCACTGCCAAGGCCACCATTAACCCATGTCCCCAAGTGCCACATCCACGTGGCTTTTAAATCCCTGCAGGGATGGGGACTCCACCACTGCCCTGGGCAGCTGTGCCAGGGATTCACAACCCTTTTGACATCTTTAACCACAATTTTTCCCAATAGCCCCCATGTCCATTGTACCCTGGTGATAAATTATGAGTTACCAAAAAGCAAAATATCACAGAGTCAAGCAGGATATTCCCAATGGTTGAGCTGATAAAAAAGAGAGAGGAAAATCAGAGGATGCTGAGAGGCCATTGTGGTCTCCTAAGCCACGGGAAAATTATCCAAGGGAAACACACATCAAGGTCCCATTCATCACTAGATGCTGGAGGAAATCCCAAACCCAGCCTTGCTTCCTGCTCTTTGTGCTGCCTTGCTCAAGTTTCTTCTCTTCTACTGCTCTCCACTAAAATCCATGAAATATTTGCTGTTTTCCATGAAGGGATCACCTAGGAATCAGTGCTGGGGAGCAATCTCACAGCCCTTACAACCCGGGCAGGATGCATAAGATCTCTGTTCTCTCTCTCTCACACACACACAAATCAAATAATTCTAAAACTTGCTTTAATGTGAAGCAAAAGAAAGCTTGAAAACCTCGATATTTTCTAAGAAACAGAATTTGTTTTCTGGCTTGCCCCACACAAAGTCTACAAAGTAAAATAGAAATATTGGAAATAAATTTGGTTTAGTTATCTGAGGGAGCAAAAATTCAATTTAATATGAAATACTAATTGTGACTTCACCACTCTAATAATTCCTGCTTACATGCATTGCGATGGAATGAAGCTACAACCTGGGCACATTCTCTGTTTGGAATTCTTTCATTCAGACTCTTCCAAGGACCCCAGTATCTCTAGGAAGTACTTCTTTATCTCATTAATCTCCTCTCCATACAAACTTTCTGATGTTCAACCTGTTCACTCTCCCCATCCTTCACAACTGGATATAAACACAGAATGCAAGAGATCTTTGAGAGAGGAGCAGGGAGCATCTATCACCTGGGACAGCACAGAGTGATAGGATGAGGGGGAATGGTTTTAAAATAAAAGAGGAGAAATTTAGATGGGATATTGGGAAGGAATTTCTGGCTGTGAGGGTGGTGAGGTCCTGGCACAGGTTGCCCAGAGAAGTGGAAGGAAGTGTCCAAGGGCAAGCTGGACAGAGCTTGGAACAACCTGGGATAGTGAAAGGTGTCCCTGTCCATGACAGGGTGTGGAACTGGATGGGTTTTTAAGATCCTTTTCTACCCAAACTATTCCATGATGGTATAAAGTTGCCAACCTTTCCCACAGAGTAATCTAAACTCCTCGCAGAGCAGGATTGCTCTGCAGTGCTGGGCTAGAGTATCTGCCATCAGGAAAACTCAGCACATCTAAGGCAGATTTCCCTGTTCACCTTCTCATTCTTTCCTTACTCACCCCACTTTGAAACTCAAGCTGAGGCAAAAAATTACATTTCAGCTTATGCCCATGCACCATTAAAAATAGGCATGCAGCACTTCCCATGCATAATTCATTCTTCCTGTATTTCCAGTCAAGACGCCTTCACTTTGCAAGTGCAAAGTGACAATTCTTGCAGATTTGGGAAATAATCCTTTACATCTGTTACAAGCTAGCAGACACCATTTGGCAAGTGTTAAAAAATACCATATAGGACCAGGACTGCGGTGTCTGTTTGGTTAGAAGCACTCTTGGTCTAAAGTCTGTAGGAAAAAAAGAGATGGCTTGAATGTTCTTTCCTTCTAGCAGACATTTTCCAGCCATTTATCCCTCTTTGTGTATTATATCCTCCTTATTCCTCACTCTCTTTCTTATGTATCAGAGGATATTTTCTGTTGGAAAGGACCCACAAGGATCACAGAGCTCAAATCCTGGCTGTGCACAGGACACCCCCGAGAATCCCACCACGTGCCTGAGAGCATCACTTTACTGGGTCCTCCTGTTTTGCAAATTTTGGGTTGGTTTTTTGTTTCATTTTTTTTTTAATTTTTAACGCTGACCCTTCATCTTTATTACACCAGACCCAGAATAAGCTCCAGCTCCTGCTCAGCCTCTCACGCCCTGCTCACTCAGCCCAACTCCCGTGGGCTTCTCCCCATCTCCACTCCCTCTCTCTCTCTGCCTTTCCCACCAGCCCACGCTTTTCCATCAGCCCAGCCAGTCTCTACCCCTGCCTTCACTTCCCCATCTCCCTAATTTAGCTCTGCTTTTAAGTCTCATTAGCCCTGCCTCAAAGCGTGAGGAGCAGCGCTGTCACAACAAAAGGAGGGAGCGTCACAGCCCCGCTCTGGCAGGGCGAGGAGCATCTCCCTGCATACTAATGCGGCTTGAAAAACGCTGCCCAAACACCCTGAACTTCTGCTTGCAGTCTGCAGGCTCGGGAGGAGCTGGGAATGGGATCTGTGCGCACAGGAGGGATGCCTGATGATTTTTTTGTCTTTTTATACACTTTTTATATATTTTTATACCCCTCCTTTTATGTATTTGTATACCTCTCCTCGTACCCTTCACAAAACACTCCTTGTACCTTAGCCCCACATGTTTATAATTCTTGCAGTCTGATATTTAGCTTTGTTTAGGAGTCTTGCAAAGCAGGAAGACCAAATATTCACAGTATCTCAGAACTAGAGGTTCCAACCTTGGATGGAACTTTCTCTCTGGAACATGTTTTTGTAAACTAGGCTGTAGTCTCATTTAGGGCGGGGTAATTAGAATAGGGGGAGATTTATTTCATTTATTAAGTTTCTTATTGGGCGATTTTAGGTAGATATGCTAATTTTCGAGGTCCATAAATTTGTATATGCATTGTACAGGGTGTGCTTCTTGGCATGTTTCCACCTTTGACGAGTTGAGCACCTAGGATCCTATTAAACCAAGGTAATATCCTTTTTCCCCTTTACTGCTGTGTCTACTTGATATTTTTACCAATCGAAAAGCATCAGAAGGAGTTGAGATGATGGGTGAATGCACATTTCAGCCGAGTTTGCCATCACTGTAACATCACCCAGCCTCGCCTCTTCTCCCCGCGTCTCGTTCAGATGTTTTCTCCTCGTCTAACACCACCCTTTGCTCCCCGCACTTAAATTCTCTCCATTTGCATTCCAGTCCTCCTGTGGAAGCAGCAATAGGAGCGGTGCTGTCCACACAGCTAAATAAAGCAATATATATTTAATTAAAATGATGCTGACGCTGCAGCTGGGCTCACGCTCTGCCTCTGCCGCCGAACCCGCTGGCAAAGACGGGTCAGCAAAAACATCCCTGGTGCTCCAGGGACTCAATCCCACCACCTCATCTGAAACTGAAAAGCTCCTAGAGCATCCTCTGAGGTTCCCTCTTGGAAAGAGCTCAGGACTTGCAAGAACTGCCTCGGGCAGAGCTGGAGGGAGTCTGGAGCGCACATGGATCTGCAGAGGCTCAGCCCCGCTGCCCAAGGAGGAATTCGCTTTTATTAGTGTCGTGCTGGCAAAACAGCGGGGAAAAAACACACCCAGAGTCATAGCCAGGCAGGTTCCAAGGAGGAATTCACTTTTATCAGTGTCGTGCTGGCAAAACAGCTGGGAAAAATGCACACCCAGAGTTATACCCAGGCAGGTTCTGAGAAGGCACATTTAATCGCAGAATCACAGGATGGTTTGGGGTTGAAAGGCATCGTAAAGATCTTCTGGTTCTAACCCTCTGCCATGGGCAGGGACACCTCCCACTGGAGAAGGTGTGAAGGGGAGGAAAACAGTTCTAAGTTTATTTCAAGTTTCAGAGGTGAGGCGCTAAAAGATCTGATTTTTTTAAACAAGGAAGGGGGAGAAAGTCACTGTCAGCCTGTCCTTTTTTAGGTTGTATTTGAGGAACTTTACACGTGCTGGATGAAGTATATTGATTTTTGCATTTGTGGTTTTGATGGGAATTTAATTGCAAAGCGAGGTTTGAAGTTTGTCTATGGCATGTTCCACAGGAAAGCTGTGAAAAAAGGGTTAAAAAACCCCAAAATATTAAAGGATTTTTTTTCCTCATCTCCCACCTCCCGGAGTTTGAAATCCCAAGCACTTTATTCACTGCCCATAGACAGACACCACGTTTTGTCAGTATAGTTCATCATGAAAGCTGCTGACAATTAATTTTTCATCTTCTGTGTTCCTCCTTTTTTTGTGATTGGAAATGGTCAGGATTTACATCAGCAACACTTCAATAAACCTGAAAAGGAGGTAACACTCCAGCCTTCTCCTTTAGGGTTGATTTACTCAACATGAAATATCAGGGAAAAAATCCAACACTTAGGAAGTTCTTCCACAAACCCATCTTGGGTTCAAATATCCTTTATTGTTTCTAGATCAAAAAATGCCAAGGAAAAACATGGAGAAGGAAGGAGTGACAGGGTTGGCACGTGGAGGGATCTTTTTAACAGCAAACAGGAAAGAATGTCACATCCCACAGATTTCCTCTACCTGTTTTTTAGGGAAAAATACCTGCACGAGGCTCTGGTGGTGTCACTGTATGAACTTGCCAATGTGTGAAATGAGCCTTTAATTTAATTCTGGCCCAGAATGAAAGGGGTTTTTTTCCCAAACTTCTCCCACAAGCTGCAGTCCTGATCACAGCAAGGCTGCCAATGGGAAGCCATTGCTCCAAGTTCTCCCAGAATTAGAGCTCAAGCTCAATTGAGACTTGAGCTAAGGGATAACAAAGCTGCCTGTTAATTTAGTGACAATTCCATGTATTTTGCATTCTCACCTGGAAGTGTTTCCAGTTTGGGATGGTAGTTACATGTTCCCTTTATCTGCAAAGCCCCAAACTAAACTGGATGTGTTTATGCATTTCCCTTGTAATACAGTGATGGAATCATAGAATCATGGAATGGTTTGGGATGGAAAGGACCTTGAGGATCATCTCATCCCTGCCATGGGCAGGGACACCTTCCACTATCCCAGGTTGCTCCAAGCCCTGTCCAGCCTGGCCTTGGACACTTTCAGGGATCCAGGGGAAGCCACAACTTCTGGGAAACTCATTCCAATGCTTGCCCACCATTGTCAGCACCAGGAGATTTGATCTTTCAGCTTCCCAATGCCCAGGAGAAAAGGGTTTTGTGATAGATCTCAACAAAATGAGGATATTTTCATCTGACAGTGCCACCCACTTTTCCCAACCTTCCAGAAAGCTTCTTGCAATCTTCTCCACACTCCTTCCATGGAAATAATAATAATTAAACAGATCTATCAGTGGGATGCAATGCAGCTTTTTTCCCTCTCTCTAAGCTGTGCACAAAATAATATCACGTCCCTCACAGCCTAATAGTGGCACAGGAAAATGGAATTGCATTATCGGTGCAATGTGAGGATGAGAAAGCCATCACATGGCAAGCTGTCCCAGGATGATAGTATCTGTCCCACATTGTATTATTTTGGGAATAATAAACATTATATGTAGGAAATCACAACGCCAAAAGGAGCTTGGTCATCCCACAGAGCTTGTGACAGATGGCAATTCCAGCTCTATAATCAAAGCAATAATTAACCTCGTAGGTTAAAAAAAAATCAAAGTGCATTTGCAATCCAGCTCTCCACATCAGGGATATGCTGGAATATTCAGCAGTGTTTTCAGATACTCTAATCACCTGATTTAAATATGGTTCCTGACAGGGAAGCTCTGCTCCTGCAGCAAACACCATGAGCCACCAAAATTTGGGATTTACCTGATATCTTTGGCAAAATGGAGCCTGAAATTTGAAAATAGGATTTGTTCAAAAGCTCTAAACCCTTTTGCACCCATCTACAGATTATCTGTATTCATTTTACTCAATGAATACAGCCCTTTTTATTCCATTTTTTCAATACCTGAAAAGGCTAATTTCAGTCTTTTAGCTGGTTGTGATCTGTATTCACTCTGAATTCAGTGGTGGGAATAAATTCTACATCTATCATTTGTTGGTGAAGTGGTGGGATTTTCTGTTTACTTCAGAGTGTATAATTTCCAGCGATATTTTTACACTGGAAGTAGTAAAAATAATTTTTAAAAAATATATACATATGTGTAAGTGTGTATAAAATCTTGCTAGAGTGAGTCCAGAGGATGCCATGAAATGTTCCAAGATGTGGAGATCCTCTGCTCTGGAGACAGTCTGGCAGAGCTGGGAATATCCAGTCTGGGGAAGAGAAGAATCCAGGGAGACCTTGGAGTTCTCTCTGGCCACAGAATTTGCTTATTTTCTGTCCATGGAATCTTTTAAGTCCATCTGACTTTGCATCTTGTGACGTTGCATGAACAGCTGGGAATAGTGGGACACACCAAACAGGCCCAGGAAATTGAATATTGATCAGTAAAGTAATGGCTTCCCCAATTAATCTATACATCAGAAAGGCCAGGCATGGGATGCAGAACAATGGCTTAATGCAGTCCCAGCTCTTTTAAAATGGAAAAATATTGAGGAGAAATGAATTTATAAAATAATGGCACTTTGCAGGGATAGGGACACAGGTCTGGAAAACCTCCTCCCACGTTATCCAGCTGGGATAACACATCCATCCTGCCATGAACTTTGCAGGCCCTGTTGCAAGAATTGTCAGATTTCTCGCCTCTCCTATTCTGTTTGGGTAGCTCTTCCTGAACCCATCTACTCGAATGATTATAAAACATCTGATTTCCAAACCCAAACCTAAAGATCGGCAATTTACACCCACCTGGATTTCTGCTACCATTGTTCTCCCCCTTAAACAGCTTTTTCCCCACTTCCTGATATTTATTTTTTACTATTTCTATTAAAAAAAAAAAAGTTTTCCTTGCTCAGTTTCTTTGCTATACAACAAATCACAGTCTTTTCGTAGCCAATATTTCCAAGTTCCCTGATCACCCCATTCCTCAGTTCTACAGAAAATAACTTGGCTGATAGATCCCAGATTTACCCAGTGTCACCCAGTGCCTTCCAGTGTCACCCAGAAGTGTCCCCAGGTCACAGAACCACAGAATGGTTTGAGTTGGAAAGGACCTTTAAAATTCATCTGGTCCAATTCCCCTGCCATGGGCAGGAGGCACTTTTTACTAGACCAGGTTGCTCCAAGCCCCATGCAATGATCCTTGTCTGCTTGGATAATTGGAAATTTCCAACCACCAGAGAAAGTTACGGGTTTTTTGCTAAATATTCCATGAATTTTCTCAGCAGGCTTGACGACATCCACCTGCACGAGGTGGTTATTTAGGAGTATTCCTTGATTTCATAGCAATCCAAGGAACCAGGGTAAGTCCTTCTCATTCCCAGAAGTAATTCTGTGGAATGGCTTCATTCATCCTGGAAAATCGAGCATGCTGAGTCATCCACCAGTCACTGTGGTCCACAGGAGCAGCTGGGCTCATGTCAAACCAGCCAGACCCTGCTGCTCCCAAGGGTCCAATCCTGCTGGGAACACCTCTTGGGAATTGTCCCCTTGTCATCCTCAGATCTCCCCTGGGTAGCTCAGGCTATGACCCAGGTCTGCATGACACCACAGCTGAGTGATCTGCTGGCAAACTGGAGGTTGAATTCAATTGCCCCAAATTCAGATTTGATCTCCATCCACTGACCCACAAGCTTGCAGACCTTCTCTGGATCCTTTCACCCTCCACAGCCTCACAAAAATGCCTCAGATACTGTGAAAAATCACAAATTGTACCAGGTGACTAAATTTTTCCTCTACCATCTCCCACAGAATTCCCAAGCCATCTTGTGTTCAAGTTTTAGAAACAGGAATAGGTGATCCAGGGTGGATCAGCCAGGCCAGAGCACAGGCATATATTGGATTTTTGTAGAGAAAAAAGGTTTGGGGGTTAATTCCATTCCATGATTCCAAGATAATTATTGACAATAAAGACTTCAGTAAAAGGGTAAAACTGGACTTTCTTCACTCCATGCATGATGCTACAAAGCCACACTAGAAATGAAACCTGCTGACCACTATATATTTTGTGCTTTTGTGCTCACAGATGGAATTATTTCATTTTCGTCTCTTCCACCATGGGCAAATTCCAAAAGGAGAAGTTGAAATGGAAAAACACTCAGTGGCTTTTCTGGTTTTTTTTTTTTTTGGCAGGCTGCATTTTTCCATTGACCCAGCAGCATTAATAAACATTGCAGAGCTTTCTGAGGGGAAGATTTCCCATCCCCTCTGTGCTCTACCTCATTACCTTTTCATTTTGTTTTGTTTGCTTCTTCCTGTCAGGATAAACACGAGGCACCGTCAGGCAAACAGCAGGTCAGGGGATGACATTTTTTTAATGTTCACAGAACAACCTGACCTCCTGCTCACAGCCACTAAAGGGAAATAAGGAAACCCCCTGTTTTAAGTCCTAAATGCTAACGAGGTTTTCTATTTGATTTGTTTCTCCTTCCCGGCAACACTAATTTGAAATTGAACTGCTGACTCAATCAGCAAAATGTTGAATTTGGTGAGACTTTGTGTAATAAAATGTCCCAGTAACAAAAAGGAAGCCAGGAGTGGTTTGGTGCCAGTAACTAAATCCATTTTAATGGGCTATTTTAATTAAACAAATTAAATTAATGATGGCCTCTGCACAATGATGAATTACGCTATTTAATAGATCATTGCTACGTGATAATCCCTTTTTTAATATTATCTTCTAACATTGATCCATGCATAGACACGTAATTCATAAACTAAGCTCAAGAAAGAAAAACAAACAACTGGTGCAAAAGGGCCAAATAATGGGAAATGTGGGATGATCTTAGTTTAAAAAAAAAAAATTGCCATATCAGTTAAGGTTATGGTAATTATGGACTATTATGGGATAATGGAAACCAGGTGGAGTGTGTGGTACCCTGTGTAAGTGAGGAGCTCAGGCTGGATACCAGGAGGATTTAAAGGTTGGAATTGATGTTGGAAGTCTTTTCCAACCTAAATGATTCTGTGTGTGATTTACCTGATGTGACACCTCGAGGGATTCAAGTCACAGCTGAGTCAGTTTAGAGACTGTGAAGCCTTTCTGGTTTTATCAAAAAAAAAGGGGGAAAAAAAAGAAAAAAGAAGTGTTTATAAGGAGTATTAATAATAAATAGAAATTAAATTTCCCTGAAGGATGGCTGGAATTTCCATGCAACAGATGGGAATACAAGCAAGACTAAGGGTAGAACAGGCAGACAAGCAGCACCTTAAGCTGGGAGACAATTATAAATACTAAGGATCCTGGTAAAGCCTCATCTTTTGCCATAGTTTTCCATAAAAAAATCCAATTTGCCATATTTCTCAATGAAAGAGTCCAGTTTGGGCTGTTTTAGAACAGCACCAGAGCTCCACAGACACCAGACTCCAATTTTAGGGGATTTATCACATCATTGACAACTACTTAAAACAGGCTGAGGTGAATCTGAGGTCTGGCTTGCTGATGAAGACTCCAGGGAAGATTATATGGGATTAAATGGGAATAACTGACAAAATGGAATGAAAAAAGAGATGCAAGGTGCAAGCACAGCTGGATAATAGAATCATGCAAAGTACAGCAGGAATGCTGAAGATGTAAAATATTCTTCACATAAGACTAAACACTTGGCCTTAGCATCCTGGAATTCCAAGGATTACAGGAAATGGAATAAAAACCACTTTTCAGTGGAAATAAATGAAAGAAGCACAGACCTGAAAAGGGGGACTTGTTCATCTGCCACAAAGAGAGCTCTTCAGAGTTCTCCAAAGTACATCCAGCACTAAATTTCTGTCTGGAGATGATCAGAGCTCAGGATCATCCATGTGCCCAAACACCACACAGGGGCACAGGAGGCACAGCCTTTATCTCTGACAACCTGTCCTCTCCCAGGTGTCCCTGGCCATGGCAGGAGTTGGAATGAAATGATCTTTAAGGTCCCTTCCAACCCAAACCATTCCATGATTTCCTGATTCACCAAGCTCATATTAATTTGTGGGTCCCTGCTCCTGTTGGCTTCTTCTCCCATGAACAAACTGCTCTAAAACAGATTTATCTTTGCAATGGTGTGGCATAAATGACATTATGGAATTACAGAATCATTAAGGTTGGAAAAGCCCTCTGAGATCACCAAGTCCAAGTGTTCCTAGCATTGCCAAGGCCACCACTGACCCATGTCCCCAGGTGCCACATCCACATGGCCTTTTAATCCCTCCAGGGGTAGGGACACCACCATTTCCCTGGGCAGCTGTGCCAGGAATGGATAACCCTTTCCATGAAGGAGTTGTTATCAAAATTCACAAAAAAACCTATTCTGATTCCATTCTATAAAGAATGTTTAAAAATGAAGAAGTGGCTCTGTGTTTTAGCCAGCTCCCTTTTAGCTGAAGTTCAGAATCCTGGCTCAGAATCTTGGTGTTTGTACCTGCAGGGACAGAGGAGTGAAGAAGCCCCAGACAATGTGGCAGGATGCTAATTCAGGCTTCTTAATGAATTCAGAGGCAGAACAAATCAAAGAAGAACTGTGTTTAAAATAATTAAAAAGAAAAAAAAGCCCGACAAACAGCTACAGGTGTAGATTGTGAACTGGCATTATCCTCCCTTGTTTAAAAAAATGACATGGTAATTCTAATGACAAACTCTGTTATAAATAGACACTTAATTACAATATCTCAGGTCTGGCATCTGCATTTTCACCAGCTTAAAGGCAGAAGCCGATGAGAATTAGCTGCAAAACTGGAGACCTAAATAAGACAAAAGGAAATGTGAAGTTCAACCAAACCCAAAATCTGCTGCTCTTCACACCCTCCACTGTCATCCTTCAGGCGTTTTTCAAGGGAAAAGAAAATAAATGACCCTGGAAAGTCCTGGCAGCTGCCAGCCATGGGACTGACCCACTCTCAGGACACTCTCTCCTTCTGGCCAAGGGAGATTGAACATCCTGCAGCTAAATTCAGCCACTTTGGGCATTTTCTTCCTCCTCTCCCTCCCGGTCCATGGGTCAAGTGGCTGCAGCAGCTACCATAGAAACCAAAGTGCTGCTCTGCAGATGTCACACACGGAGCAGCAGGAATGGGAATGTGGGGAGGAGGGTGGATGCAGCAGGAGGAGGAGGAGGAGGGAGAGCAGCATCACACGTTCAGAATGAAATGTTCCCACCAGAGGGAGTGAGTCATTCCTGAAGTAAAGTGCAAAGCTGCAGGATTTTTTCCCCTGCCGCTCTCAATGCACATCTGCAAACGCGGACATGCAAATTTCCATCCTCTGCTGGATGCAGGGGGATGGAACGGCAAAGGATGAGGAGCAGGTGGAGGCACTTAATTCCTTCTTTAACAGGCAGACCAGTTGTTCTCCAGACAGAAACAGGGAGCAGAATGAATCCCATCATCCAAGGTGGTCATCAACCTGCTACATCCCTAAAACAAGGCCATGGGATCATGAGAGATCCACCCAAAGGAGCCAAATTCCATTATTTCTACACATCCTGGCAAACCAGGGATATTCCAGACCACTGGAATGCAGCAAATGTCAGGCCCATCACATCAGTGGATAGAGAACCATCATTTGTGGATAGTAAATCCACCACACAGAACAAGAGGAAATGGCCTCAAGTTGTGCCAGAGGGGTTTAGATTGGATATCAGGAATAATTTCTTTTCCAAAAGGTTGTCCAGCCCTAGTACAGCTGCTCAGTGCAGTGGTGGAGCCATCATCTCTGGAGGGATTTAAAAGCCATGTGGAGGTGGCACTTGGGGACATGGCTCAGTGGTGGCCTTGGCAGTGCTGGGGGAACAGTTCGACTCCATGATCTCCAAGGGCTTTTCCAGCCTAAACAATCCCATGATTCTGTGACTCTAAACAAACCTTTTTTTTGTTTTGTCTCTTGCAAAGGTGCTTGAGTCCCCTGTGCTCTGCTCTCTAATGAAAACTCTGATTTTCTCGTGGTGTAAATTAAGACCTGATGTAAACCAACTCTCTGAGACAGAATTATGTTGTCACTTCCAAAATACCCTTTAGAACTTTTTCCCTTCCTCTCTTTCCAGGACAATACAGAAATATGGCATTGTATGAAGCCAACATATAATAAACAGGCATTTTACAGCAAAAAGTCACTCACTTTTTAAGACTAGCAAGCCATAATACATTATGGTATGCTATACATTTGTAAATTGTTTGCTAATTCAAAATGAAAAATCCTAACAGTCTGGAGCCAGGTTTGGTTTCCTCTGATCTTGTTGTTCAAAATTAATCCCTTTGCCTCAAGGACCTGAGGGACAGGACAAGGGGGAATGGATTCCCACTGCCAGAGGGCAGGGATAGATGGAATATTGGGAAGGAATTCTTCCCTGTGAGGGTGGTGAGGCCCTGGCACAGGTTGTCCAGAGAAGCTGTGGCTATCCCTGGATCCCTGGAAATGTCCAAGGCCAGGCTGGACAGGGCTTGGAGCAACCTGGGATGGTGGAAGGTGTCCCTGTCCATGGTCCTGAAGGTCTCTTCCAACCCAAACTATTCTATTACTCCCAAATAAATGGGATGGAACATTTGCCAAGCCCTCCTTCAGCTGGACTATGGGATGAATTCACAATTACACACAGCTTACAGCAATTACAGCAGCAGAAAATGATAAAAAACTGGTATCTGCTTCTTCAGACTGTAAATATTTCAATGAGAGCTCAACATCAACAAGTGTCCCTCCCAAAACTCACTTGGGGGATTTTCATCTGGGTAGTGCCCATCTTCTGCTTTCCACAGCAAAATAGGAAAAGCGCAGAATTCCCCTTTTGTCATAATTTATAAACCCCAGCAGGACAATTCTGCCATATCTGATCCATGAAGTGGTGCTCTAGGAATCACACAAATATGGACAAATAACTCAAATTATACAAAACCTGATGGTTTGTGTGGCACAAAGAGAAGGGGAAAGCTCCTCATTCCCTGCCCTTGCAGGAGAGCTCGAGCCCACTAGAGGGCAATGAAGGAAATCAGGATTTCTCCAGCCCTGGAAAATCCCCTAATTTCACACTGAAGGTTTTTCCTATATTAATATATCACGGGATAATGGGGAAATATATTTCCTAGGATTGTTGGCACATAAAATAGCAGCCACATACATATAATGGCAAGAAGAGCTGGATGAAAAATTATCATCCAGGATATAATTAGCTGATTGAGATAAAAATAAAAAATATTACAGAAAATAAAATGATGATGGTGTTGAAAATGCACATTTGTGTGTGTATGTGGAGAAGGAGAAGGGATTCTGCAATTCCTCACTGTGATTTTCTAACTGTTTTTTATTCCAGAATTTTTCTTTGGGTGTTTTAATCTCCACAAAACGTTATGGTTTGGGCTGAAAGTTGTCACTGCTGGAGAAAACTGAGTTTTCTAAATTTCTAGGACACCACTCAGCCATTTGTGATATCTACAACTGTATTTATTAAATATTTAATAAATAAACATATACATTTAAATACTGTGTTTTCCATACTAAAAATATATATATTGATGGCATCTTTAAGGAGTGCAAAAACCTTGAAGTTTGGGTGTCATGCAGAATGAAACACTGGCCAATAAATCCAAACTTGTCTAATTTTTCAACTTTTTGAGGAAAATGTGGGTTTCACATAATAAGGAGATGGTTAATATAAAAATTCTTAGAAGAGGGAATGAGCACGAATTCCCTGCAGCACTTCAAAAGGGACAAATATGACACTAGGAATAACACTGGGCAAATTTGTACATGGGTAAAAATACCCAAAAAACCCAAAAACCACAAACCAAAACAAAAAACAAAAACCAACACAAACAAACAAAAATTCCCTCCCCCTAAAAAAGAAACGACATTCAAATGATACAGAACATAATCAGTGCCAATCAATGTTTTTTGCAGAAAACAGGTCAAATATAAACTCAACATCTGTCTTTGATGCCATTACAAGTTCAGCTGACGCAGGAAATTTTGCAGATCCAATGCAGTGAGCATTTTGTATTTGATTAAGTATCATATAATTTCTTTAATTAAAAAAAGAAGTGCAACATGGTATTGATGTAAGGAATGATAACTGGATTAAGATGGACTTACACCAGGATTGTTGTGAATTGCAGTGATCAAGGCTTAGAAATAATTACAAAATTAGTGCTGTTACAACTGGGAGATCACAACTGGGTGAAGGTCAGAGTTACTGCCCTGGACCACTGAGAACATTGGACTGGAGTTAAATTCCAAATTCTACACTTGGGAAGGCAAAATCTAAAAAATTATACATCTAGGAACAAAGAATAAAGGCAAATCTACAGAACCAAATGTATCACCAGCAGTGTGCCCACAGAGGGAATTTGGCCTTATTCAAGTCATTGATGAAGTTCATTCCAGGGTATTGCATCCAATTCTGGTATCCATTATTTTACAGGAAAAAAACTTCTAGAAAGTTCACAATTATATTATATTTAAAAAATCTCATTGGTGTAGGTCATTGGTACTTCCAGTGCCTAAAGGGGCTCCAGGAGAGCTGGAGAGGGACTTGGGACAAGGGATGGAGGGACAGGACACAGGGAATGGCTTCCCAGTGCCAGAGGGCAGGGAGAGATGGGATATTGGGAAGGAATTCTTGGCTGGGAGGGTGGTGAGGAGCTGGGATGGAATTCCCAGAGAAGCTGTGGCTGCCCCTGGATCCCTGGAAGTGTCCAAGGCCAGGCTGGACAGGGCTTGGAGCAACCTGGGATACTGGAAGGTGACCCTGGCCATGGCAGGGGGTGGAAAGGGATGAACTTTAAAGTCCCTCACAAACCATTCTGGGATTCTGGGATTCCATGACAAAGCAAAAGGAAAGAGCATTCTACAGGAGATCTGTGGAATTCAATAAAGGAGTAAAAAACCTTGATGAAAAAGGTTCCCAAGATCAAACCAGACATGACAACATTGCTGGCTAAAGCCTCCTCTGATTTTTCCTTCCAGGAAGCATTGACTTGTTTTCCCTAAAGCTGAGAGATCTCTTTGATGGAGTGGCACACTTCAAACAGAAAATAATACACACAATTCTATGACAGTTCTTTGGGGAACAAAAATACTGCAAAGAACCAAATTCCTGGGCCAGATATTTATCTCAATTGCATTACTGGAAATGCAAAGTAATTCCATGGATTGGGATGGTGTTGCTCTGGATTTGTAGCTTATGGATGATCTGCGTTGGGTCCTGTGAGGGAATCTTGAGAGTTATTTAAGCAATAACATCAGCTGGGAAGCAACTTCAGCAGGGTGGACAATTGTCAATAATGGTCATCAACCATCTGGTTATCAAATCATGGGGACCTGAGTGTTTAAGTGGATCCTCCCATGTCCATATCCAGAGGCCTGAGCGGGATATTCTGTAAATGTTGAGTATCTGTCATTTCCACAGGAGAGCTTTGTGAAGCTCTGAACTTCCTTAAGTGTCATCATCCTCAGCTACATTTTTTTGCTTTGTGTTTTAGAGTTGGCTAAACAGTGGGAAAAGTGTTCCATGAGTATTCATTTCAAGCCTGGCACAGGAACACTTCTGTCCCTGAGAAAAACTTGAGATTCGAGGAGTATTCTTGGATCCCTCAGCTCTGCACTGAGGATAAACAAACTGTTTGGAGAGCAGAAATAATGTTCCCATGCTCATTAAAAAATGAGTGTGTCACTTTAAAAAAAGGCTTTTTGTTGAATTTTTTTAATTTGTATAGAAACCTCAAACCAGGCCAATCTCTCTGCTCCTCTCAGTCCATGCAGAGAGTCCCACCTCAAACCTTATCCCTCACCTGGACATGAATTTCACAACATTTTCACACATGATGAGACTGAACACATCTGGAGATGATTCCTCAGGTTTATTTCCTGGAAATTTTTGCTTAGGTAAGTTTTAAGGGCTGAGTTTAACCCAAAAAGAAGAAGAACAGTCCAAGCTAGTGATCATCATCTTCCTTTTGCCTTTACCTTTTTCTGGACTATTTTACTCTGTCCTCCCCATAACTAATCTCTCAGTTAAACTAAGCTCATGAGAGCTTCCTGAAGAGAAGGAATTCCACCCTGCTCCCCATAAATCCCTGTGTACACTTAAACCATCACCATTAAGATCATTATCACATTTATGCACCTGACATTTAACGTGCTGGTGACACTTCCAGAGTGCTGTAACAGATGCACAATCAAGATCAAGAAATTTAAAAGCCCAGATTAGAAGCCCTTCAGAAAAATCCCAGACTGATCTATGTGAGAGAGCATTTCCAGGCTGATGGGAAGGGATTTAACCTCTCTGCTGGCATCAATGCAGATTCCACCACTTTTCCTGGGCACTGGGATGACCCAGGACCCACAGGAGAGATGTGCCCAGCTGGAGGCCAAATCATACAGGGTAGGACCCCTCAAACAACACCTCAGCCCTTTAAATCTTCATTTTCTGAGCCTACATGGAGATCTGCCCTGGAGATTGAGAATTGATCTGCCTAAGGACATGAAAATGGGATGTCTACACAAATCCAGCGTGTTTTTACATTAATGGCAAGCTGAACAGGGCAAGCCACACAAAGCAGGAAATGTTTTATTTACAACCCACTCTTGCAGTCAAATCCATTTGATATTTACATTAGTTTATTACAGGGCAATTTCTAGCATTAGTTTAAATGTCCAATATAAACTTCACATTCCCAGAGCAATAAAGCAAACGGCTCCTTTGGTGACCTCCACGACCTCCCAGATGAAAAAATGATTGCAAAATACAAAGTATGGTTTCATCCTGCCCTTCCTGGTTCTAATTCCAAATGCAGGATCAGCTGAATTTGCAACAGTCAAAGGGCCAAGCGAAATGCCCAGCCTTTATCAAGTGAAGACAATAAATGCAGAATTGAAAGCTATAAAAAAAAAACAACCTTGCCTTTCTCAGCATTAATAAAAATAAGCACCATGCTGCTTTCCTGGGGAACAGGAATGGTGTGGGATGGTGGCACTTCTCTGCCTCAGGGAATGCCCATCCCTGGAAGTGTCCAAGGTCAGGTTGGATGGGGCTTGGAGCGACCTGGGATAGTGGAAGGTGTCCCTGCCCATGGCTTTTCATGGAATGAAACGGGCTTTAAGGAATCCACCACCTCCCTGGGAAGCTCATTTCAACACTGAATCACCTTTCTCATGAAGAAATTCCTCCTGATGTCCAAATTAAACCTCCCCTGGCACAGCTTGAGGCCGTCTCCTCTCATCCTGTCCCTGTTCCCTGGGAGCAGAGCTTGATCCCCCCTGGCTGCTCCCTCCTGTCAGGAGTTGTGCAGAGCCAGAAGGTTCCCCTGAGCCTCCTTTTCTCCAGGCTGAGCTCTTCCAGCTCCCTCAGCTGCTCCTGGTGCTCCAGACCCTTCCCCAGCTCCATTCCCTTCCCTGGACACTCTCCAGCCCCTCAGTGTCTCTCTTGTCAGGAGGGTCCCAGAAGTGTCCCCAGCACTGGAGGTGCCCAGCAGTGCCAGCACAGAGGGACAATCACTTCCCTGGCCCTGCTGGCACCCCAGAGCTCACACAGCCCATGGCCCATTGGCCTCTTGCCTATCTGGGCACAGCTGGCTCATGTCCAGCTGCTGTCACCAGCACCCCCAGCTCCTTTTCCAGCTTTCCAGCCCCTCTGCCCCAGCCTGGAGCTGCACAGGGCTGTTTTCACCCAAGTGCAGCATCATTCCCCAGCACTCCCTGTGCCCATCAGCCAGTTCTCAACCAGAGGGAACCCGCCCAGGCCATGGGCTGCTGGATTTTTCAGGAATAAGCCACAGGAGTCTGTGTCAAAAGCTTTGCTGAAGTCCAGGTAGACACATCCACAAGTTCATCCTAAGTTCACGCCATTAATACTTTCATCTTGCTGCCACTGCCATCAAGAAACGGATTAGGATTAGTTTTGAGAGATTTTCCCGCTGCAAGGTGCCTGAAGTTTCTCAGAGTGCCAAAGAAGTCAAATTTCCTGCAGTTACAGCGAGATGAAAAGAGTTCACAACTGCTCACACAAAACCTCCTCATCGGCAGCCAAATGCAGTTTTCTCCGAGGGATGAACACACAAAGGGCAACTCTGCAGCACACAGAAGTGATTACAAACCAAAGAATGGCTCAGCTTATCAGATCAGCTTTGCTTGTCTCCACAAGAGCCACCACCATCAATCAGGAATCAAGTTGTTGCCATTCATGGCAGAGTGAAGCAGAGATAATTTGACACATAAAGCTCTGAATTAGACGTAATTTGAAGAGGAGTAAGCAGGTGTTATTTTTTTATTGACTATTGTATTGCTTTAATAAAAACAATCTCATTTTAAAAGAGCTATTTAACTTCTCCCAGCCAAAAATCACATGAAAAACCATCTCCCAGGCAAAGCCTGTTCTGAATTCACACGGCACATCAGATAAAAACACAGATGAAGGTTGTAAATTCCCGCTGCCAGGCATTCCTTCATGGAATTAACCACTCAGAACTGCAGATCCCAGAGGTCTGTAAACAGCCCTTCCTCCAGCTTTGACAAACACAATCATGACCACTTCATCTCCTAGCAGGCTGCTGCTCCAGAGCTCATTGCACCAGCCAGGGAACTCCAGCTTTTCAGTCTCTTTCCCCTAACACCAAATATAAAACTCTTATTTTTGTGCCTGAGGGTTTTGCTGGTTTGCTCCCACATCATCTCACTGAAAGCTGATGGAAGCTTCTCAGTGTCTGTTCAAGTGCTGAACTGCAGGGATTGATGCATCTTCTGCCCAATGCTAACTCATTGCCTCCCTTATTCTGTGGAATGAATCCATTCATCATCTCTGCTTTGGAGCCAGGCTGGGAGAGCTGGGGGTGTTCACCTGGAGAAGAGAAGGATCCAGGGAGAGCTCAGAGCTCCTGCCAGTGCCTAAAGGGGCTCCAGGAGAGCTGGAGAGGGACTTGGGACAAGGGATGGAGGGACAGGACAAGGGGAAATGGCTTCAAACTGCCAGAGGGCAGGGATAGATGGGATATTGGGAAGGAATTCTTCCCTGTGGGGGTGGTGAGGCCCTGGCACAGGTTGCCCAGAGAAGCTGTGGCTGCCCCTGGATCCCTGGAAATGTCCAAGGCCAGGCTGGACAGGGCTTGGAGCAACCTGGGATAGTGGAAGATGTCCCTGCCCATGGCAGGGGGTGGAACTGGGTGATCTTTAAGGTTGCTTCCAACCCAAACGATTCCACAATTCCATGAAGGTGAGGCACTCAGTGTATTCTTGGAGCCTTAAAACCCAGTGTTAGTGCTTGACAAAACAACTGCAAGGTCTGATTCTGAAAATAAATAAATACAAACTTCTTCCCCCCACGAATTCACTCTCTGGATTACAATTGCCTTGATAATTCATTTGAAAACCAAACCCAGCCTAGCAACTGTCTTGAAAATGGAGTAACCTCAGGTTCACCTGTATTAAAAAACCACAGCTTCAGGCAAAACTGCTGGTACAGCTCATTCACAGTGATTTCACCAAGGCCTGGCCATCATTTGATGTTTTTCTGATTACACTTCCATTGTGTCACCATTTAGCAGCAGCTCTATTGTATTACAGTCTCTGTCACCAGTAGCTGACTCTGACTGCACACTCAGCTCTCTCAGCATCTCTAGCCCCACAGCTCGATGTGAATTCAGAGCTTTTTGCCATTTCTCAGCTCTCAAAGCAGCTACAGGAATCAGCAGCAAGTTCCACCACTTAAAACAAATGTGACTTTGCACAATGCCTGGGCTTGGGACACATCAAGGGTGTCACTCCCAGCCTGGTAAAAAATCTGATTATTGTCACTTAAAATTGAATCCCAGGATCACTGAGGTTGGAAAAGCACTCTGAGATCATTAAATGCAACCACCCTCCAGCACTGCCAAGGCCACCACTGACCCACATCCCCAAGAGCCACATCCACATGGATTTTAAATCCCTCCAGGGATGGGGATTCCACTGCTGCCCTGGACAGCTGTTCCAATGCTTGATCTCTCTTTCCATGAAGAATTTTCCTGATATCCAACCTGAACCTCCCCTGGCACAGCTTGAGGCTGTTTCATCCTGTCCCTGTTCCCTGGGAGCAGAGCTTGACCCACCCTGGCTGTCCCCTCCTGTCAGGAGTTGTGCAGAGCCAGAAGGTTCCCCCTGAGCCTCCTTTTCTCCAGGCTGAGCTCCTTTCCCAGCTCCCTCAGCCTCTCCTGGTGCTCCAGACCCTTCCCCAGCTCTGTTCCTTTCCCTGGACACTGTCCAACCCCTCAGGGTCTCTGCTGTCATGAGAGACCCAAAATTGTCCCCAGGATCAAGGTCTAGCCTCAGCAGTGTGAGTGCCAAGGTGTGACTGTCACCTGCTGGTGGCACCTGCTTGAAGACCAAACTGCAGCTACTGAGGAGCAAATCCCCCCAAAACTCCCATTCTTCTCTTAGGTACAAATTTGATTTTTCTGCTCCTTCCAGCCCACTCTGTTTGCTGAATAAAGACAGAGCTGGACACACTCTCTGCCTTCCAGGGAGCAGCCAAGTGCCTCAGGCTGACCTTGGAGGCAGGAATTCAAGATATTAACCTTGGGCTTGGATGGTTTCTATCCTCAGCAAACAAATATATTTCCTTTAAATTATCAGTCCTCCTTGTGCTTCGGAAAAAAACCCCACAAAACTCATCTAGCAAACCCATCATTTTCTGGTTGAAAGCCATTCTGAAGGCTCTTCCAGGCCCTGAGCTGAAAACACATCTAAGGCCACATGCACAATTATTCAGTGAACAAAAAATAAATGACATTTTGGTTTTTTCTTCCTTTGCAGTGCCAAAAAACTCTGGAGTCACCCATGCACACTGCAGTTATTGTAGGAATTGTTAGTCCTTCCTCCCTCGGTGCAGGCAGCAGGCACCACTGCTTATCATGGAAAAATTATCCCATTCCCACATTTTTATCCACGATTATCTGGCATGTGTCACTGCCAGAAAAGCTTGATATTTATTTTAAATTGCTGCAATAATAAGGAAAGTGGCTGCATTACATTTGCATTAAAATAATGGAATGCGCAGCATTTAATACGAGAAGGGATTCCTGAACAAATTGTTTGCTCAGTGTGTTTCCCATACAACCATTCTGCTGCTCCTGCAATACCCCAGTAGATAATATTGGAGATATTGTTGTTAATAATACATGGGAAACACACATCCCTAAGGAATTTCAGTGCATATTTCCTTAGCTGGCAACACCGTCCTTTCCTTCCCCACTTCAGTGCAAAAACAAACTCTACATGTGCTCACTTACAGTTGTGCCTAATTATATAAATGTACTAATTACACACACTTTTCAAAGTAGGTAAATTTTAAATGGTGCCATTAAGGAAATCTATTTGATGATGGAAATTTCTGTAATATCATATTGCAATCTCACACATGGCAATTTTGCTTTCATGTCAGTATTTATTTAATGACAAATAGCAGCAGAGGATAATAGAGTTGGGAAAGCAAATTAAAGCTGTAAGATTTGCAGGGTGATGTTGGTCAGCAGATGCTAAAAGAAATGAATGAAAGGAATCTGGAAAAGCAGTGGATCTAAGGTAAATAATGAGTAAAAAGAAGTTTTGAATGATAAATATCTTCCAAAACCACCAGATAAACACCTGCAAGGCTGACTTATCCCCATCAGAAAATACGTAAGTCACTGAGCACTTCATTTACATGAACAGTTATCAGATCTGGAAATACTTACCTGCAGTTCTGAGCATTTCTTGGCACTCAGAATAATTCCAACTGCAAGGAGTAACCAGCCCTAGGAGCTCACCCAGTCATAGCCACACTGGTGAAAACCAAACTCCTGCCTTTTGGGACCTTCTGGCTGATGTAGGAACAGTTTTTTTACCTTTAACATCAAACATACACCCAAACTCCTGGTTCTTTACCTTAACACTACTAAGGTCATTGTATAATTAAATAATTAAACATGAACACAGATATGTTTTAGTGCCCTGATGTCCCCAGTGAGTGGGGTTTTTCATATAAATTATATTAATTTCCTTTTTTTCTGCTATAGAATCTGGATTTTGCATTGACAAGAGCACTGGGCAGCAACCACAGAGCAGCATCACTCCAGGACACTAATCCCTCTGCCCTTAGTTAAATTGTAATAAGGCAGGGAAGAGACAGAATCCATCTTCCCTGGAAAAGAGGGAACAATTCTGTGTACAGAGAGGGAATTGGTTGATCTCCTCTCACACAAATCCTTGTGTCACAACAAATATTCCCAGTAAGTCACAGGCTGTCACATCTCATCCAAGACATTTACGGAATGGCTTGATAGAAGCATCTCATAAGCAGCAGGTGGGGAATCTTGAGTTATCAAGCTCAATTAGGGATCAGGTATGTTCAGGAACTCTTGGATCTGGGATTTTGGGAAAACCCTTCAGGGTTTGGGGTCCAGAGAAGCTTGAATAGCTTTAAGGTCACAGATTTCTGCTCTGGTGAACCCACATTAAATAAATCTGTAGAAGAGGCTCAAAATATTTCTGCACAGAGAACTATTTTTCTTTCTGCATAGTTATATAACGACTCACACGAAAAAACTAAAAGTTGGAATTTAAAGCAACTAAGAGCAAGTTGGGCATTGGACTGAGGAGCTGCAAGAGCAGCACAGAGAGTGCACAACACAAGGAGTGATTCTGTGTTAACTGGTGACATCTTTGGCCTCCCACTCATGTATGAAGCAATCCCAACCCCCTGCCCAGCAATACCTTTTGATATTCTTCCTTGGATCTCAGGGCAGCTTCCATCTGCTCCAGGGAGAAGGTGTAGATGGCTGAGCGATACTGAGTGCCAACATCATTCCCCTGCCGCATCCCTGGGGACACAGAGCACAGCAGGATCAGCCTCCCTCCCTCCCTGGCTGCTGGGAGAAGCTCAATACCCCCACGTTTCACACAATTCCAGAAGGGGTTGGGTTGGGAGAGACCTTAGAGCTCATCTCATTGCAACCCCCTGCCATGGGACTCCTTCTGCTAAATTCAGAATTTCCACACAGCTGGATTAGCACAGTCTCTTCTATGCACACTCAGAAGGTATTTTTAGGAAGTCCAAGTCTTTGGTTAAAGAGTTCTGAAGGGATTCAATGCTGATATCTCCTTTTAAATGTCATGAAATTGAAATATGGGCATTTTACAGTTTTGTTCCATCACACAATAGTTAAATATAGATGTCAAACCTTCAGTAATTAAGCTGCAGTCACTGTGATTGAGGCACTCATAAAATACTGATTTTGAACCATGCAAATTGTTACCAAAAAATGTTGATTTTACCAAGTGCTTATGATTTTTCTTGTGCTGTGGGAACACAACTTAATGGGAGAAAGGTACAAAATCCCTTTGGAGAAAATTTCTGGGACAGGCTGCCCAGAGAAGTTGTGGACTCCCCACCCCTGGAGGTGTTCAAAGGCAGGCTGGATGGGCAATTTTGGCACCAGGATTTTGTGATATTTCTGCTGATATAAGTAACCCCTTCAAAGGACTTGTTGTATGAAGTTGCTCATGTACAAATTTGCAAAATCTGGGATGGATTCTCCCTACAAAACTACAAAATACTGGACCAAAGCAGAGAGATAACAGCTGTCCCCTCAGCTGACCAGCAATGCTGTAGTTTGACACTGCAATCCTGGAAAGCCACTTCTGCTTCTTATTCCCATTCCCATTCCCATTTCCATTCCCATTCCCATTTCCATTCCCATTCCCATTCCCACTCCCTTTCCCATTCCCATTTCCATTCCCACTCCCATTCCATTCCCATTCCCATTCCATTCCCATTCCCATTCCCATTCCTATTCCCATTCCCTTTCCCATTCCCACTCCCATTCCCCTTCCCATTCCCATTCCCATTCCCACTCCCATTCCCATTCCTATTCCCACTCCCTTTCCCATTCCCATTCCCATTCCCATTCCCACTCCCATTCCCATTCCCATTCCCATTTCCATTCCCATTCTTATTCCCACTCCCATTCCCATTCCCACTCCCATTCCCATTCCCATGCCCATTCTTATTCCCACTCCCATTCCCATTCCCACTCTCATTCCCATTCCCATTCCCATTCTTATTCCCACTCCCATTCCCATTCCCATTCCCATTCCCATTCCCATTCCCATTCTCTCCAGCCAGCTTTGCTGTGGATCATTCCATAAAGTCAAACAACAGCCTCAGAGCAACTTTAGCTTTAAGAATTATCTGGACATGCAGTTTTGCAACTGCAATGGCAGCTTTGTTATCCCTGCCTTTCCCACCTTGTTCCCAATTTTCCATTCAAGAACACAACTTTTTGCTTTGCTGGAATAAAATGTGTTAGTTTTGGCTTTTGTGTTATGATTGCCACCAGGCTACAGAAGATTCCTCTCAGTTCTCAGGATTGTGGAGGTGAGATGGAAAAGGATATTAGTGTCCTGATACCCTCCTAGCAAAGGGCCAAGGGTAGAGAAAAAAAAGTGATCCTGGGGAAAAAAATCCATCAACTCGCTACTCCTCATTAAATCATGGTTTTAAACCTCCTGGACTCCCCAAGGCAACAACAACAACAAAAACAAAAAGAAATTAAAGGATAGTACAATAAACAAAAACTGGCTGAAATATTTATGAACAACAATACACAGAAATATTTTAAAATATGTATTAGGACAAGAACTCCATGCAATGACCAACAGCTACATGAGAGAATCTGATACAAAAACATCTTATGGAGTTTTCTGATGATTTGGGTTATTTTTTGGCTGTTAAAATGTGTTATTATGATAAAAACAACAACAATGTTCTTCATCAATACTTAATAGTGTCAAGTGCCACCAGAGAATATTTTGCTCATTCCTTTGGAAATTATTCCAGACTGGAAAGGAGCTCTGGTAAAACCAGTTTGGGATAAAATGAGGACAGGCCAGGAATGCTTTAGTTTTGCCAGGATATTCTAACGCAGATTGATGTTTGAGCTTGAGTACTAACATTCTACAAATCTATTTACTGCTTAACAAACTATTTAACAACCAGCTAGGGAGAAGATTACAAAAATCTCTCTGAATGGAGGATCACTACAGAGGGTGCTGGTTTCCAGCACAGATTCAGGAGTATAGGTTTGGTATGAGCTCATGTGCACAGTGCTCTGAGTGAGAAAATCAGATTATTCAACATCTACATGTGCCACCATGACACAGTAACAGGGAGCCAGTCAGCTTAATTAATTTGTTGAAGAGAAGGTTAAGAGGAGAGCTGACTCTAAATTAAAAATATGTTTCTAGAGAAAAAAAAAAAACAGAGAAATGAGGCTCTTCAGCCTTGCCAAAGTTGTTTAATTTGGAAGGGCAATTGAAAGCCAAAGTCTACAAAATCCAGATGGGAAATAGCACAACATTCAAGCAGCTGAGTGTTTCTCCTCAGAACGATGCACCTCCAGCCACATTCCACTCCTGGGGGCTTCACATTGAGGATTTACATTTTCATAAAGTCATAAAACAGTCATAAAAAGTTTGGCTTGGAAGGGACCTTAAAGATCATCCATTTCCACCCCCTGCCATGGGCAGGAACAACTTCCACTATCCCAGGTTGTCCTAAACCCTGTCCAACCTGGCCTTGGACACTTCCAGGGATCCAGGGGCAGCCACAGCTTCTCTGGTAACCTGTGCCAGAGCCTCACCACCCTCACAGGGAACAATTCCTTCCCAATATCCCATCTATCCCTGCCCTCTGGCAGTGGGAAGCTATTCCCTGTGTCCTGTCCCTCCATCCCCTGTCCCAAGTCCCTCTCCAGCTCTCCTGGAGCCCCTTTAGGCACTGGCAGGAGCTCTGAGCTCTCCCTGATCCTTCTCTTCTCCAGCTGAACACCCCCAGCTCTCCCAGCCTGGCTCCAGAGTAGAGGAACTCCACCCTTGGAGCATCTCTGTGGCCACATCTGGACTCTCTCCAGCAACTCCACACCCTTCTGCTGTTGGACCCCAAATAGGTAGGCAGCTCTGCAGGTAGAGTCTCACCTGAGCGGGGCAGAGGGGCAGAATTCCCTCTCCCTTGCTGCCCACACCAGGGGATCAGCCCAGGACAGCAGAATTCCAAGAGTTTTACCACATCAATGACTTCATGGTAAATTTAAGGAGGAGTCAGGTGTGTGATAACAGCAGCCCCACCTCCAACCCAGATGTTGGCTTGGGCTGTTAAACCACCCAGCAGCAACAAAAACGACTGAACAGATACCTTAAGTTTTTCCCCCCAAAGTGTAGCTTTAATATGACCAGTGATTGAACCCAAATTTTCCTTTATTTTCATTCATTGTTTAAATTTTTTGTCTCTAAATCCCCTGAAATACAGAGCTAATACATTACCTAAGCCCCTAAGACTATGAGATAATAGAATAAATTCCATGTGTACAGAGATAACCCAGTGCCACTGTTGCTGTTGTCATTTTCAGTGAACCTCACATGGACAAACACCTCAAGGGTCCATCACTGATTTTTTAAACCCTCTGGCAAGTCTGACTTGCTGAGATTCGCAACTCAACAAGTAGCAAACAAGACAAGAAATTCAATTTACTAAACAACTGTGGGAGGATGATTGAGTTTAACAGTCTCGTCTTTAAAAAAAAAAACAAAAACATTTACTGAATAAAAAGCAACCTCTGCTTGGCTCTTTAAAAATTCCACAGTGTGTCTGTGCTTAAACTCTTAACTGGAAAAAAGAATAATTCAGCTGAACATCTTCAGAGCAGCTGGATTTTCTGGGGAGATGCTGGTTGTGTCTACAGCTGTTTTGTGGGATGTCTCAGTCATTCTCTGTGCAAAACCTGCCAATTTAGGGACAGTTTTTAGGATAGCTTCAGGTGATCAATCTTTTCCTCAAGGATAATAGGGAAATCTGTCAGTAGGTCCTGAACCTCCTTTTCATTCAAGACTGAGATGATCAACAGGTTCCTTCCTAAAGATTTTAAGATAATTTATTAACCCTGAGGAATCACAGAATCACTGAGGTTGGAAAAGCTCTCTGACATTATTGAGTCCAACCATTCCCAGCACTGCCAAGGCCACCACTGAGCCATGTCCCCAAGTGCCACACCTTTTAAATCCTTCCAGGGATGGGGACTCCACCACTGCCCTGGGCAGCTGTGCCAGGGCTGGACAGCCTTTTCCATGAAGAAATTGTTCCCATCCAGCTCTACTTTGGTAATATCAGTGGGATAAGACAGTGACTGGAAAAGGCAAATCCTGTGTCCATGACCAAGTGACCAGGAACAGGAACAAACAGACCCAGGAGGCAACAGCCTGGCACTCACTGGTGATGCCTGAGACAAAGAAAATCGACTGCTATGATGGGAACAGCTAGAAAATTTCTTGCCAAAGAAATGTCTTCATAGAGAGGCTGATTTAGAACCGATAGAAAAGCAGAGAATTTGCACCTCTCTGGCAACAGACAAAACGATGTGGGTTTTGGATATGGTTGTGTGGTGCCAAAGTGTAAAAAAGTCCAAATTCCAACAGCCCAAAGCCTGTGTGAGCACTGGACAATCATTGCAAGTTCTTGTGGCTGGAGAACCAGGGAAGATGAGGGTGTCTGGAACTCCAAATGTGTTCAGATGTTGGGCGTGGATCATATTCAGGAATTTCCCCCTGGCTGACCAAAGCACCTCAGTGGAGCTCAGCCCTGACCACTCTGGAGAACATCAAATGTCCTGACTGAGCCAGCAGAGCCCAGAGCACCAAATAACCACACAAAGCCCTCAAGAGCTGAGCTCTGCCTTATATGAAACTCGTGGCCAGAGGGTGGTGGCTGGAAAGAACAGGGAGCTGTGATGAGATCCCAGATCCTGTCAAAGGAACGATTCCCAGGTTGAGATTGCCAGGGAATATAAACATACTGCCATGGGAAAGCTGTTATTTGCCAAGGTGTAGATAAAAGGCTCTAAAAATCCTTTTCTTGCCAACACTTTGGAATCTTCATTTGCACCTGGGTAGAAGTGACTTAGTTTTGGTCTCCCCCATATTCTTTGGCATCAAAGACATAAATCCTGGCTCTCCATTGGTGGGAATGACTGGAAGATGGACTGGAAGATGGACTCCTCACCCCTGGAAGTGTCCAAGGCCAGGCTGGACAAGACTTGGAGCAACCTGGGATAGTGGAAGGTGTCCCTGCCCATGGCCAGGGGTGGAATGAGATGATCTTTAAGTTCCTTTCCAACCCAAACATTTTTTTGTGATTCTCTGGTTAATAAAAAAAACAGATTTCCCAGTACTATTTTTTTCAGAAGCTGCAAACAAGCAGATTTCTTTCCAAAAAGCCAATGTTTAATATATTGCCTACAGAAAGCTAAAGCAAAAGACACTTTATTTTATTGGCTAAATCAAGGAATTCTTTCGAAGACTCAACCCTCTAATGACTTGAAAGTAACACTTATACACCACTTCTTATCTTCCCTCCATTTAAAAATAATAAAAAAAATGTAATGGTATCATCCGTCAACTTTGCTATTCTCGGAGGATCCAGGATCCCAGGCATAATGGAGATAAATGGCTGAGGTCTCTTCGACTCTTCTCTGCCATACAGTGAAATTTTAAAGGGCAGTTCATAGCTCTTATTTTTATCATAATTTTTCCCGTGATTTATAGACTTTCCTGCAGCTGTCACTTATTTTCTTATACCTGCAGCAACCCGAGATACGGATTGGTCATTTTCTTCTCCCCAATCAATCCTTGCTGAGTTAAGACTAATAAAACTCCTTCTTCCAGCTCATCATATCATTATTTAGTAAAAATCAATTGCACCATGTCACCCTGGCTTGATGTCATCACTCACTCTAATGATTACATCCATACAGCTTAAAAGTTGCCAGGGGAAAGTAAAACTCTTTATGGCACATGATTAAAGGAGAAAAATGTTAATAGGAAAGAATTTCGTTACAGTGCTGTGCATTGAGAGTTCTGGATGATTTTCAAGGTGCTGTGGTGCAGAAAGGATAAATTAAATAGAAAAGTGTTTCTTCAGGAGGTTAATATGCATTAACGAGCTTGTACATAATAAAAAAAGTTTTACACTGTCAACAGACTAAAAGATTTACAAAGTTTTCAATATACACAGTTTTTAGTGTCAAGGAGGAAACTCTGGTTTTGATCTTTTGGCACTGGATGATCTTCAAGGTCCTTTCTGACCCAACTATTCTGTGATTCACACACCAAATGCAATACTGCTCCTCTAAGACTTCAAATATTTTATATATATTTTACAAAACTAGAAAGTCTCAAAGAAGACTTGGTTTGGAAGAAAATTTTCCTGTATATTCATTATTTATTAAATCCGTCCGACACAACAATAAATTTTTCAATGCTCTTTGACCTTTGAAGGAAGCATCCACAACCTGAGCCCACAAAAACCCCTCAAGGGTTACTTTTGGATGAGTGTCCCAAAGCTCAATGGCAGAGATTTTAATCCATTTCTAATTATTAACTGAAAATTCATATTTACCAGTAGTGCACAGAAAGGATGAATGTAACAGTGAATTGTACACATAAATCATCCTTACTGGCACTAAACTTATTGTAGGAGACTTTTACTTTAATCAAAATTGACTTCACTTTAATCAAAAGTTAAATGATTGGTTTTAGGCAGGTTTTTAGACATTTTCTGCCATAAACAGACATGAGGCTCTTCCAGAGGTGCCTCCTCTTGAAAATCTGTCTCAGGGCTGGATGAACCTCAACCTGCTGGAGAAAGTCCAGAGGAGATCATGGAGATGCTCCAAGGGTGGAGCTCCTCTGCTCTGGAGCCAGGCTGGGAGAGCTGGGGGTGTTCAGCTGGAGAAGAGAAGGATCCAGGGAGAGCTCAGAGCTCCTGCCAGTGCCTAAAGGGGCTCCAGGAGAGCTGGAGAGGGACTTGGGACAAGGGATGGAGGGACAGGACACAGGGAATGGATTCCCACTGCCAGAGGGAAAGGATAGATGGGATATTAGGAAGGAATTTCTCCCTGTGAGGTTGGTGAGGTCCTTGAATAGAATTCCCAGAGAAGCTGTGGCTGCCCCTGGATCCCTGGAAGTGTCCAAGGCCAGGCTGTTCAGGGCTTGGAGCAACCTAGGATAGTGGAAGGTGTCCTTGCTCATGGCAGGGGGTGGGATGAGATGGTTTTTAAGGTCCTTTCCAACTCAGACCATTCCATAATTCTATTAATTCCCACAATTTCATTCAAGGGAAATGAATTTTTATGAATATTGATTGGTGAAGCTGGAACTGAGATCCCAGTTTAGACAACCACACTGACCAAGCACAGATGCCTCATTCGGGGCGAGTCAAATTTGTTGACCAGATTTCTCCCAAATCCTGCAGGAGCTGAGACCCTCCATGCCCATGAAATCATCGAAAAGTAAGTGGATTTAGCTCAGCCTTTATCCCTCCTGCTGGTGAGATGAGTCTGTCTGGAGATCTCAGTCTTCAATCCCAAGTAGAATGCATGGAGCAGGGATTTCTGAACGAGACTGCAGGACATGACAGAGAGCAGAAAGGAGCTCCACATTTTCTAACTGCTGGAAAACAGGAGTAATGCCCAAAAACATCTCCCATGGCAAAGGCATTTCTGTTTGGGCATCAGAATTGGGCTCTCATTGCTGATTTTCCTCGCGGATTGGCTTGACTCTGATGTTACCAAAAGCTGGACAACGACTGATCATGGGAAAAAATAGAATTAAGAAATGCAGGGATTCAGATCAGTTTCTCCATAGGGCTTGTGGAATCACACAGATTTGCTGTTGTTTTCTTCATGTGCCTTCTCCTTTCTCTTCATTTATCTGTTATTCATTAGTGCCTCGCCTCAATTTAGGCATTTGCCAGCACTATGAATCCAAAACCACTCTGACCCACCAGGTGCTGTTGCAATAGTAATAAAAATAATTAGTGATAATAAAAATAATAGTGTTGTCATTTGCTTTTATCAGCAGATAAGCTCATGGGACACTGCTCTCTCAAAACACAGACAAGTGTGCTCTTATAAATATGCACAAGGAAATTGCAGGCAGAGAAAAACAGTCATTCACTGAAAATATTGTTGTTCAGAAGAGAGTCAGCTTTGACCTCTTGTACCTAATTATACACAAAAACAAAGATTAAAAGCCTACTAATAATCACCATAAACTATGATTAATGATGCCACGCTTCAGTGCCTCAGATTTCCAGACCCAAGTACAGTAAATTCACTATTATTTGAAGAAGAAAACAATGTTTGGTATCTCTTTGTTTTGACTTCATCTATTGTTTGCCTTGCCTAAGAATTAGGAACACTCCATCAAAAAATTCTGTAGCAAAAGACTTTCTAAGCTTGCCCTCTCCTAATTCTACAAACACATGAAAATGTAGATGTTGTTATTCCCACAACAATATCTGTCAGCTTCATGGATAGAACCACAGAATCATGGAATGGTTTGCATTGGAAAGATCATCTTGTTCTTATGTCACAGAATCACAGAATATTCTGAGTTGCAAGGGAGCCACACAGTATTCTATATATAATATATATGTATATATTATATCATCTCATTCTTCCTTATATCCAATATAAACCTCACCTCCCTAAGGCGGATCCACATCTCCCACAGTGTAAGACTTTTAATTTTCAGTAGTTCTGGGGAGCTGGTTCAGCTTTTCATCCTTGTCAGATGTAAAATAAAGAACCTGAAAGCAGCTGAAAGAGGAATTCAGAGCCTTGGAAGGACTTTTGCCCTTGAGCCAGAATTGATTCAGCACCACTCAACTTCAAAATGCAAAGTGTTCAGCCCACCTCAGCAACCACTGCTCTGGTTAATAATCCCCTTCATTAAGAAAGACGCAGAGAAAACAACATCTCCTAACCTGGAAATATAGGTCAGGGAAAGTCTATTCTAATTTATATGGATAAGAAGAGTCTAACGTGCAAATTAGGGCATGGCAGCTGAAATTCCTGGGGATGGAAAGCAGCCTAATAACACCTATTTATTTTTAATGCCTGTTTAGTCCTGGAGAAACACAAAGAGTGGGAACAACAAAACTCAAGACTTCAGGTCAGGAAGGAGATGAAGCTGCATTCTCAAAGTGCAACTCTGGCAAAGACTTGAATACTTTAAAAAAAACCACAGACCACGGGTATTTTGGAGGTGATTTTGGGCAAGTGACTAAATTTGTTGCTGGTGGGATGGGCAGACATCAATCAACTGTCCCACTACTGGAATTTCATTGGAAAGAGCAGGAATTGGAGGAAGGCAACAGAAAGACTTCTATCAAACAACCCAGTTCTATTCTTGAGTGTCCAACCCTGCAGGAACCACCAGGCATTTATCTTTATTGTGTCCTGGCACATCGATTTCCATGGCTTTTGTTCATTTATCAACACAGAGCTGTGCTTTATTCACTTCCTTCAAGAGCCTCCCAGCAATGTCTTTACCACTGATTTAATTAGCATCCTCTCCACTGTATCCTCTGAGTCATTAATGAAAATATTGAGGGGTATTGGACCAAGAATGGCTCCCTGAGGGATTGGTAATTCTATTTTGAATATATTTCATAGGCCTGGTGACAATAGATTTTGTATTTCTACTGATTTTTGTTACACCTTGTACTAATGCTGAGACCATCAAGGCTCTTAATAACATTTTAAATTCACAACAAAGGTGTTTTCATCTGTGACTCGCGAATCTCACACAAATTATAAAGGGAAGCGAGTTCCAGAAATGTAAAGGAAAAACAAAAAAAAAAAAAAAGGTTATATTTTACAGGGAGAGATTATTTTTTCCCCCTTTAATCTCTAAATGAAGTTCCAGGCCTGTAGCAGAATACCAAATGCTGGTTTTAGGGTGGCTGCAGTGTTTTTTATGTGTACAGCTGTTCTTCCACTGGTATAAGTAGACACATCTGCTCATTAGCAACACAATGTCATTTCTAGTGTCTAATTTTAATTATTTGCAGATGATAGATTCCTTATGCAATGTCTAAAAAAAGTACAGCCCTCCAAAGCTGGGGAGAAATAAATATCCCCTCTGCAAGCAAACTGGGTCAGCACAACGAAAAGCAGATATTAATCTGGAGAATTCCTGTATCAGCACCAAGGCTAAATGCCAGCGTGTTTGGAAGGTCACAGGGAGGAGAAATGGCTCCTACATTTCTTCTTTATCATGCACACACAAGACATATGGACTGAGAGATGTTCTGAACGAGTCTGGCAGGCGATGAGTTTGTTGTAGGACAGATGGTCCTCAACTGCTGGAAAAATATCAGCCCTGCTTACATTTCCTGCACAAACACAGACAAGATAAGGACTTGTCCCTGACAGGAAAGGGGGAATGAGATGCCTTACAATGACTTTGGGTTGATTCACAAAGAATCATCAGGGCTGGAAGGGAAAATCCAGAAGCTCCTGGGCAGTGGTGGCCATGGGAGGCTTTGTCCTTCCCGCCATGGTCAGGGAGTGGCCAAAGCTATGGAGTCCTGGCTTCCTCTCAGCTCCTGCCACTAGTTCAAAAATCCAAACAGAAAGCCAGAAGGAATGAAAAACGATGGGATTTGTGGACAACAGGGGCTCACCACAGGGAATTGTAGCTGTACCTGAGTTGTGTCCTGTGGGCTGGGAGGGATTGGGTACTTCTGAGGAATGTGGGGAGCAGAACTACCCAAACAAGCATCTGGTTTGGATTGAGTTCAGGAAAGAAAAGAGGTGAAGTAGATGAGTGGATTTTTCATTTCTCCCAAAAATGTTTTCACAGAATCACAGAATGGTTTGGGTTCAAAGGGAAAGACCTTAAAGATCATCTAATTCCAGCCTCCTGCCATGGGCAGGGACACCTTGCACTAGACAAGATTGCTCTATAAAGAAATTAATTTTGTTGTCTGTACAGCTCCTAAAGAAGGAGCCTTTCTTTAAAGTCACCTTGGAC
Source organism: Entomyzon cyanotis (assembly GCA_024500445.1). Taxonomy (NCBI): domain Eukaryota; kingdom Metazoa; phylum Chordata; class Aves; order Passeriformes; family Meliphagidae; genus Entomyzon; species Entomyzon cyanotis. The sequence continues at coordinate 72,692,392 of JAKEPQ010000871.1, forward strand.
TGGCTGAAATCTCTGACACATGCAGGATTTCACCCCCATACAGGTCAGCAGAATTCCAAATTAATGCCCTTTACAGAAGTCCCATTTGCACCACACCAAACACACTCCTCTGGTATCAGATTGACTTTTCCAAAGGTTTGGAGAAATAGTTTCTGACACCCCATAAAGAGCAGCCAAACTTGCTGATCTGATCCAATGTGACACATTCCTCCCTGACCAGGAGCAGAGCAGGGTTTGGAATTGGCTCAGGCACTGCAGGTCGGCGCTGATGCCAGAAAGGTGATCCCACCAGCATTCCCACTCCTGGAGATTTAAATCCTGGCTGGAAATCACATTGCACTGCCATTCAGGCAGGGTTAATTTTCAGCCTGAGCAGAGAACTATCTGATTGCCAGTGTCAACACAAACAAAGAGTTTGTATCCGGTTGGGAAAAGAGGAAAATCATCCTTTTCCCTAACAGGGAAGTCAAAGATAACTTTACAGAAATTGTGATGCTACAAAAGAGGCACAAACCAGCCAAACTGAGAGGCTGAAAGTCCAAATCCCTCTGGACAGGCAGCAAGGAGGTGCCAGCAGGACCATGGTCAGGGTGCAACTTTAAGGACACAGCCAGATTTATATCCTAAAAAAATCTGGAGAGCTCTCAGGACAGCCCCATTAAAAAACCAGGCAATGCAGGCTTTGCCTGACACCTCTGTAAACTTAAAAAAAAAAAAATTATCCAAAAAAACTTTTTTTCCAGTATTTTTGACATATCCCATTCATCCCACTTTTCTGTATCAATGACAAAGAAACAACTTCTCGAGCACTTATAGAGCCATCCAGAGCAATCCTCTTACAGATCAGCTCATTCCTGGGAGAGCAGGAATGCTGAGCAGAGATGACAGCCATATGACACTTGGCAGAAGTCAGGGGGTTGTTTGTTGCTTTTTCAGTCTCCCAATTCTAATGAATTATAAAATAGAGCCTAAATTAACAGTCAGGAGGACTTTGTCAGGGCCCCACACTTCGGAGATGCTCATCTGGGAGGATACCTTTCAACTGTTTGACTTGATCAAAGGTTCCTGCTTTTCAGTTGACTTCTGTGCAATTCTCACACTCCAGAGCTTCCCAAAACAAGAGCCAGGCTCCTTCCCAGGGACAATTCGAATCCCAGGGAGGTGCCAGTCTCTTCTTAAAGGCCAACTGCTTGGAAAGCAGGAATTTTTGAATATTAATACACTCATACAATGAAGAATGATGGGACTGGAAATCTGCACTCTTCAGCAGCTTGGTACCAACTAAACTGATATCTGAAAAGTCTTAATCTGCCACAGAATGTACTTATTTGATGTTTAATGACATCAGAACAATGAGACAAGTCCACTATCTCTGCTGGGGATAGGAGGGATGAAATGGTGTTACCCCAAATTCTGGAAAAAGATAAAACAAGGAGAGCTTTTATATTTTTGAGTGAGAGCTGAACTCAAGCAGTCCAGCACTCACTGGCTGTAGGACACACTGGATTCACCCAAAGATGGTGCTGAATTTCATAAATAAGAAATCTTCTAATTTATCTTCTTAATCAAGAACTTCTCTTCGGCAGACTGAGTCCTGCATTCCCACCAGGCTGCCTGAGCAAAACTCACTGTGTGCACACATCTCAGCCTCAAGGGAGAAAAATATTGTAGATCAGAGAGGTAACTTTCAGTGTCTTCACATTATGCCACATTTCCCACAGCCAGCTAAAAACAGGGAATAGATCAAAATCAAGGCAAAGAAACAATCCCAGCTTAAGGATCTTCTGCTGCCAATTGCTCAGATTTGAAAGGGTAAATATTCACATCATCCCTACCTTACAAAAGTCAGAGATCTGAAATTGGGATATTGTGGTTCAGGTTTTCCTCACATCATGAAAGGTGGTGGGGATGTGATGAGCTTTGCAAAGTTCTTGGATTTTGAAGCACAGAATCATAAAATCATTCAGTTGGAAAAGACCTCCAATGTCATCAAGTCCAACCTGTGACCAATCCCCACCTTGTCACCAGCCCAGAGCACTGAGTGCCACATCCAGGCCTTCCTTGGACACTTTCAGGACTGAGGACTCCACCACCTCCCTGGGCAGCCCATTCCAATGCCTGACAGCCCTTTCCATGAAGAAATTCCTCCTGGTGTCCAACCTGAACCTTCCCTGGTGCAACATTAAGGAGCCATAAAAACACCCAGGCAAAGAAACCTGTGCAAGGCTGGGGTGTGAAAAGTCTTCTGAGAACAAGCCCATCATTTCCAGGGGTGAAGCGATGCTCTCACTTATGGCAAATTATTATGGAAGAATCACATGGAAATTCTACTGATCCAGGCTTAGACAGAGGTTTAGGAATGTTTACACCAAGCCCTGCAGTGCCACACAGATGTCTGAGCCAGTTGTGAAGGACTGGGGTGTCTCCCCAGCTCGGTGTCACACGGAGGCAGGAGCTCATTCCCAGAAGGAGTTCAGCCACATTAGCATGGCCTTGTGCTAATGGGCTAATTAGGTGATGTTTCCCAGCTGCCAGAAATCCAAGAGTGAATCTCACATCTGCCACCTCCAGCTTTCTCCTGAAAGCACAGACTGGAACTGTGCTGAACCTCAGTTGTGCGAGAATATAAAGACATAATGTCATTGTTTTACTTTGGTTTAGAGCCAGAAAGAATCATAAATTCAGCTGATGAGTTTATCTGATCTGTTATCACAACTACTGCACTTCATCCACATATCAGTGTGTGCAGGTAATGAACTTCAGTCACCCTAAAGTCCTTTAGGATGACTTCAGGCACTTCCCTGTTCCCTGTGGGTCACAGCTGAGACCAACCACTGCCAAAACCAAGACTACAGCCATGGCAAGTGACTGATGAGGTTGGTGTTGCCCAAATTCTTTCAGCAGAAATCCATTTCTCACACCTGGAAAGTGAAGAATCACAAATTCCTGCCCACCAGTTCCCAGCTCTGGCAATCAGGATGAATCCAAACATAGGAGTGAGACACGTGGACCAATTGTCCTGATTATCAAAACAACAAGTCTGTAAGAATTTTAGAATCCCAGAGTGGTTTGGGATGAAAGGGAACTTAAAAACCATCCCATCCTGTCGCTGTTGAGCTGCTAGCAGAGAAAAAACCCAGGTTATCAGTGAGGCAAGAAAAAAGCGCGTTTATTACTTTGATTTCCATATATATAGACTTTTCAGAGGTCACCGAGATTGGTCAGCCAGAAACCTCCCCCTAGGCCTAATTGGCCAAGCCTGAACTGTCCAAATCTCGAGACACTGTTCGCAAAACATCCAAACTTTATCTTTGCTTATGAAACACAGCAGAGTGTTCTCACGAGAAAGACCTGTGCTAGCCACACCCATCCCACCCCCTGCCATGGACAGGGACAACTTCCACCATCACAGGTTCCTCCAAGCTCCATCCAACCTGGCCTTGGACACTTCCAGGGATCCAGGGGCAGCCACAGCTTCTCTGGAAAACCCGTGCCAGGGTCTCACCACCCTCACTGGGAGGAATTTCTTCCTCGTGTCTCATTTCTCTCTTTCAGTTTGAAGCCATTCCCCCTTCTTCTGCCATTCCAGGCCCTTGTAAAAAGTCTCTTTCCATATTTCCTGTAGGCTCCCTGTAGGTACTGGGAGGCCTCAGTGATGTTACCCCAAAGCTTCTCTTCTCCAGGCTGAAAAAGAAGTCACCTCTGGTGTTGGCCAATTTCTGATAATCCGAAGAAAAAAAAGAGCAAGGAAGAGATCTAAACCAAAAAATTGGTAGGACAGGGAGAAAAAACTCCTTCATAAACTCTACAAGCCAACCAGGAAGGCCTGGAAGTGTGATTTGAGGATGGTGATTGTCTCAGAATCAGACAATCCTGGACTGGTTTGGAAAAGACCTTAAAGATCACCTCATTCCAACCCCCAACCATAGGAGGGGATCTGTCCAAATGCAGAGCTCCAAGTATTTCAGGGATGGAGCAGATGAATTATCCTGAGCACAGCTCTAAGGGAGGCTCATAAATCAACAGCGTGGGCCACTGCACTCGAGAGATTCACAGGATTCCTTCTCCTGCCTGGAATCAAGCACCTCTTTTCAAATGATAGATTATCCCATCTCCAAGACTCGGAAGGATGGTGATGGAAAAAGACTCCAAGGTTTAATTACACTGAGGGATGTGGAGCTGTTTCATTAAACAGTGGAACTGTCCAAAATTCAGCTCCCAGCTACTGGAGCTTGTTCTGGTTTATTGGGGTTGGGTTGTCAGCCTCTCACGAGGTCCCTGCAAGGATGACTTGATCACAGTGTTTGTGGAATCAGAATGTCCTGAAATTGATAGGATCATTGATCCAACTCCTGGCCCTGCACAGACACCCCAACAATCCCACCCCATACATCCCTGAGAGTGTTTTTCAAACACTCCTGGAGCTCTGGTAGCCTTGGGGCTGTCACCATTCCCTGGGGGGCTGCTCAGTGCCCAAACCCCTCTGGAGGAAGAACCTACCCCTGATATCCACCCTGAACCCCCCAACATGGTGTTATCTCTCTTCATTGTGTCCATTCCCAGCACTGGGGTAGTTTTCTGGACTCTCCATCCTAGTTTTGTCCCTCTTCGAATCCCCAGCAATATTTCCATCAGATCCCTGAGATGGCAACACAGGAACTGCACAAAATGTTCTGATTTCCTGGCCCTGCAGACAGAAAACTCCTGACTAAAGCCCTTTTCTCCCAGGCAGAAGTTGCAATAACCACTTTGGGCTCACGGCAAGACACTTATCCACAATAGTCCCTGGATCCCTCTTTGAGTTCCTCTTTCCCAGGATGCCATCAAATTTTGGAGGTATCATCTGCAATTTTTTTGTTCCCAGATGCAGTAACAAGTGGCATAATTGCGATGGCTGTTCAAATATTGAAATGAGTTACTTGTGTGCAGCATTTCTGGGAAATGGGAGAAGGGATGAGGTTTATTGGAACTCTATAAACATGCAAAATGTTTTCTCCACGCAGTTTCCCATTTCTGTTTGCACAGATGTGGGTCGTGTCAGCACAAAACCTCTGCCAAGAAGGATAAATTAAATCCAAAGGTTTGGATAAGGTAAATAGGTAGAATCATCCACTGGTGCCTCTGCACATCTTTTACCCCTTTTTGCTCCCTTTTTCTTATAGTAAAATATAATCAAGACCACTGGAAAATATAAAATCCCAAGTTGTGATGAAGGATAAAAGTCCTGGGTAGAAATGAAATAAAATAAAATGAAATGAAATGAAATAAAATGAAATAAAGCAAAATAAAGTGGAATTAAAAATAAAATAAAATAAAATGAAATTTTAAATAAAATAAAGTTAAATAAAATTAAAAATAAAATTAAATATAAAATAAAATAAAATATAAAATAAAATAAAATAAAATATAAAATAAAACAAAACAAAACAAAATAAAATAAAATAAATTAAATTAATAAGGTAAAGTAAAATAAAACAAAACAAAATGAAATAAAATAAAGTAAAATAAATAAGGTAAAGTAAAATAAAACAAAACAAAATGAAATAATAGCAATATTGAAGATGCAAAGAAATCCGCTTTAATTGAACACACAAAAGGAATTACAGAATAAATTGTCACAATCAAAGTTGAAGAGAATTTTCCATTGTCTCCCGTGCCACTCTGTGGGAATTTTCCCAGCCCAGGCAGCTGTAAGGGAGGAGGGGCACTGTGAGTTCTGTGCTCCCATTCTCCCTCTCCCTCTCTTTCTCTGTCAATAAACGTCTGCAATCATATTCCTGAGCTCCAGTGTGATTTCAAGGTTCATCTCTTCCATGCAGCTCAAACACTAATTATCCCAGCTGTAATTAGTAAGATAATTAAATACTGGCTCACTCATCACTCTACCTTGTGTCGGGTCATGATTCTCCCAGAAGACCTTGAGCAGTTGCTCGAAGCTGATGGTTTGTGGCTCAAAAATCACCCGGACGGCCTCGGTGTGCCCAGTTCTGCCTGCAAATTCCAAAAAAAATCAGATTTTATCCGTGACAATTGGCCAGGGCACGCTCAGGATCTCTGAAATTCCAAGCAGAAATTCCAACCCAAATTCCTTCGGGTTTGTTTCCTAGAAATATTGTGTTTTCCTGAAAATATTTTGCTGTAGCACCATTTATACTTAAGTTTTTTTTGCACAATATTTTGTATTTATGTCAACTCTAATGAATCTGTTTGTTCAGACAGGGCCATCATGAAATGAACCATGCAGAGAGACAGGGAGGGAAGACAGTGATGTTATTACAGCAGTTTGTCAGCTTAAAGGAGAAAAAATTAGTAATTCTAACCAATTTATAACTGAAAACTTGTAAAATATTTAAAATATTCTAAATGCAGCATTAAAATATGAAAACGTGCATGTCTAAGCTGTCTTGACAGTACAAAACTGGGTTTTGTTTCTGTGGAGATATGGATAATATAATTGATTATGAAATAATTGTCATCATTATAAAATACCAGTAATATTGATGATAAACACAAATGTCAAGGGTGTGTTTACAAAAGATCACACAAACAATTCCAAACTGTTTCTCAGCATCCAACAGGGTCAAAAGAGTCACAGAGAGCCTGACTGAACTTTACATTTTCTGACAGCAGAAACACAAGGAAATCAGCAGATGTTACAGCACTTAAACAAATGCTATTCCTATTTTTCAGTTACACTTTGGAGAGAATTTTTTCATCTCTTATGTGTTTATGACTCATAATATTGTCAAAAGATACAACTTCAGAGTATATGAAGGATCTGGCCACAGCATTCACTTAAATTTTAATTAATAGTGAGGTTGATGAGTGCTCAGACCTCTCAGGTGAGAGTCCACTGCACAAAGTACATTTTATGTTTTATATACATTATATATTTTATAATTTCAAAATTAGAAATATCTGTTGTCAGTATATATTCACAAATGGGGAAAAATCCTGTCCTTTCATTAATTCACAATAAGTAAATACCTAAAAATCCAAACTGGACAGCCAGGTCTGCCTTTTGGTGAGGATATAATAAGGTCGTTGATCACATTAGGGAGGTTTTTATTTCATTTCCACCAGCACAAGCTTCAGATTTATTCAATTGACTTCAATGGAATCAGGGAATTTCCTGCAGGGTGAATCTGGCCCAGTGATGGATCCTGAATGAGCTGCTACCAAACAAAAAAAATCAGAGTCTGTGAGTGTCTGAGGAGAGGTCAGTAGAGACACAAGGAGAACTCTGAATTTTAAAAAAGTAGAGAGAAATAAAAAGGATGCTGGGATATATTAAAGAGCCACAATGGGGCAAAATGTAATATCATTTTATCAATTAATGGGGCACCTGAAACAAAGAGAGGTGGGCCAGCTGACAAAAGGGATTTGAAAGACTGGGACTGAATTTAGTCTGGAATGCAGAGGACTAAAAGAGGACTCATCTGGGATATCTGTAATCTAGATTAGATAAATTGCTCCCCATGTGAATGGAAAAAAGATCTGCCCAGTGAGATGAAAAGAGAATATCCAGGTTTTCCTGGGAGCTGGAGTAAAGCCAGGTGCTCCTGTCCTGCAGGATGTCCCCAGCTGTGACCCAACTCCCCTCTGCCTTTGACAGTCCAGGGAAGCACCTGAAGCCAAGTTGGGATGGTGGGAAGCAGGAAGGATCATTCATTTAGCAGCATAAGAATGCAAGTCAGAGATGATTGGCTTAATAATAAAGTGAAATGGTCTTCAGCAAGAACTGACAGCCAGCTTAGGTCAGGGATAGGATTTGTTCCATATTTCGTGGTTTCATGTGGTCTATCAGCAAAAATAACGAATTTGGTGGAGCCCAAGTTGGGACTTCCATTGTTGATGGAGATTAAAAAGGAGAGGGCACAGCCAGTGGTGTTTCCAGCTCCCTCAAGCCAAAGTTGCCCAACTAAAGAGAGATTGAGGAGTGGCTTCACACTTCAGGATGTTTATTTGTACTTTTTGCAAACCAATGTGAAGTTTACGAAAGGTTTTTATCACTCAGGAGCATATCGCTTCTCTAAGAGGAAGGGCTTTAGATCACAGGAGAGTTTCCTAAAGAACTTAAAAACAGCACAGGCTTTACCTTTGCTCCTGACTGAAGCAGCAATTGCACCTTGTCAACACTGCCTGCTCTGCTAATCCAGGAGTTCAAAGGATCAGCCTCCTTTTTCCCCAGAATAAGGAAATAATAGTGCTCCTCGGAGAACTATAGCATGACCTCATGAAAAATATCCTCAGATGTGTGGCTAACAGACTGCTAGAATAGATTTAAAATCAATATTCAGCCTCAGGGGGAAAGAAAGGAAGTAATGCTGCTGGTCCTACCAGATTCACCTCTCATTTTCCTCAAAGCCTTTCCACAGTCCAGAGGATTTTCTTTTAGGATTTGCTGTGGCTATTCCTAATAATAATCTTGGCATTGGTGACTTTTTGCATTAGGCTTGAGTCTGACTGTGAAAACAGAATAATCCCATTTTGTTTGTGTTTTACACACTTGGAAAACTACAGTGTCAAAAGAACACAGCATCAACCCAGCTCATCACTCCTCTGTATTGTGAAAAAAAAAAGAAAAAAAGAAAAAAAAAGAGAGGAATATTTCTAATCAAACCTTTTTTTTTTTTTTGTGAGAGTTCTTAAAATGGAGAGGCAGTAATCAAAGAGAAACAATAACCCCACTTGTTCTCCAAAAAGCTGCATGTCTTTAATGAGGAATTCAACAGCCTGACACTGAGGAGCTGCAAGGATTTCGAATTCTCAGGGACAGATGTGATTCTCTCAGTGACATCCAGCTCCTCACCTTAGCACCTCCTTCAGAATTCCTTCCGAAATGTCCATTTATATTGTCAGAGAGCCACAGCGTCCTCGGTTCACCCACTGCTTTTAATTAGCTGATCTTTAATATCCCACAGCAAAAGTTTGAACAAGTATGAACATTTCTAGAACCCTCAATGTCCGGATCATGTTTTTTAAATAATTTAGGGAATCACTAAATATAATTCCATGTGCTGTTCAAATAGAAACTTCATTTTCTCTATAGGAGCCATTATCAGATTTCCAGTGTTGGTAGTCAGCTCCTTCAGCTCTGGAAGGGGTTTAGCCACTGAAGAACCTCCTTGCAGATGGGAAGACTTTATTACACCGAGGCAGAGAGGGCTGAGTGCCAAGAGCAGATTGTCTGTTTATCCTGGATCCATTTCCCACTTAGCAAACACGGCCGCTCCCGGAGGATTAACTCCGGCGAGCTCGTTCAGCGGGGATTCCAACCCTGGCAGAAACGTCCCCGCAAGGAGCAGGAGAAAAAGATGTCTGAGTGACACCTTTTCAATTCCTTTTCTTCCTAATAGCATTTAGATTCTCACCTTCTTAATCGTGTCCCAGGTGAGTGCCCAAGCCGAGGGATTAGGGAAGAGAATTCATTCTTTTTAACAGGCTGGATCCAGGGACTGTTTAATTATCTCCAGCGAAGTGCAGGAGAGCTGGCTGGAGAGTTCCTCACCTGGGAGAGTCTCAGAAGCCACATGGGCTTCACCTCCACCTGATCCTGCCTGGGGTGAATTAAATTCTAGAGTGAAAAAATTGTGAAATTACTCCTTCCTGCCTCGATTCTGCAATAAAAAGGAACCTGGCTCTTTGGAGAAATAAGTCCTGACTCCAGTAAATCACAGAATCCCAGGATGGTTTGGGTTGGAAGGGATCACAAAGATTGTTTTGTTCCATTTATTTGTACTCAGGCCTATTTAACAATTCTTCCTTGCAGGAATGGCCCAGAGCTTGAGGAACAACTTATCCACCACAGCTCCTGCTCCCAATGTGCTCTATAAAGAACAGATATGACTTTTCACATCTTTCCAACGAGTTTTCAGAAAATAACTTCTTCTTTTCTCACCTCTTCCAAGAATCATTGAACTATTCCTGTACTTGTAACAGCAACAGCACAACCTCTTTAGGATTCCAGAATGGTTTTGGTTGGAAGGGACATTAAAGATCATCCAGTGCCACCCCCTGCCATGAACAGGGACACCTTCCACTGTCCCAGGTTGCTCCAAGCCCTGTCCAACCTGCCCATGGACACTTCCAGGGATCCAGGGGCAGCCACAGCTTCTCTGGGAATTCTATTCCAGGGCCACGATGCCAATGCGGAATGTAAAGAAATACAACCAAACTTCAGCACTCACTGATTCTGGAGATAAACCAATTTGTGCTATCCAAAGTCTAAGCCCAAGTGAAAATGCAAATAAAAAAGTCATGGGAAGGTCTTTTGAGCATCTCTTTCTCCACATCAGCCTGGGAATTTTTCTTAAGGTGTGGTTATGGCTACTAAAATTTCCAGCACCTTCCTATTCATTAAAAAAACAAACCAAAGGTTCAGCACTAAAATACTGAGAATCACATTTTGGGCATCCCCTTCCCTTTATTTTTTAACCTTCATACCAACAAGGATGAAAAGAATGGAAATAATCCCAGATCAATAGATTTTTACAAAGTGTCTATTGAAATATTTTTGTTTGACTTCCTGCCTTACACTAAGACAATTTCATGGAGCAATCTCCTATTTTGTATTTCTACACTGGCACTAACTTGTGGCTACTCTTTTTTTAAACTTTCTTTATATTTTAAACAACTTTAATGACTCTACCTGCACTGAGCTAGGAGATAATGCTTGGTTTATCAACCACTGTGAATTTCTGCTTTAGAAAATATCCTTCTTTACCGTCTCAGTGTGATCCACGCTCTTTTATCCAGTTTTATCAAAACATGTCAATCTTTTCCAGCAAGAAGCCAATTTATCACTATGGGCCGGCCAATCCTGCAGTTCTAAACCAAAATAAAGTGTCCATAAATTCTAGAAATTTCCAGAAACTTCTGCCTGGACCACAGAAAATCAAATCTTTTCTAGGACTCACAGGAAGTAGCATGAACAGCAGCTATAGTGTGGTGCATCTAAAGGGAAAATGTTATTAAATTTTGTTTATTAGGTGAATCACATGGTAAAGGAAAATTTACAAAGATAAGAAAATTTCCTGGTGAAACAATGAACTTCTATAAAGTGCATTTCTGGTGCCTTCTAGAATCACTTTGTTTTTTACCCATTAGAAACAAAAATAAAAGATGATAAAATTACCAGTAAAAAATAGGGTTGACCATGCTGGTTTTGGGAATTTTTTACACAGAAATTCTCATATTTTTCAGTAAACTACTTGAATGAAATTAAAGAAGATTGGCAGTTTTCACATAAAATATTGAGTTTTTTCGAAAAAATCTGGAAAATGAAAGTACTAAATGAACCTGTTCCTTATTTGGAAGTATTTAAAATTTATATGGTAGAGCTATAAAAATTTTCACTGTTGTTTTCTAAAATTCTGTGTGCTCTTTAGCAGCAAAGTGGGTTTGATAAACAGAATATTGATTGGTTTTGCTGAACAGAATATCTGGAAATAAGACTGCTTCTAAAAACCCTTTTTATTTGTAAAATGGCTGTACACTGAAGACACAATAAAAAGGGGAAAATAAATTATATAAACCTGTAGGAAAAAAAAGGAGATGGCAAAACTTTAGATGCTCACCATACTTATTATAGGTATGTTTTACAGGCTGAATGTCCACACTACAAACCCTTAAAAAGGGATTATTTTAGACTCCCTCTGGTCTGGTCCTGTGGACCAAATGCTGCTCCCAGTTGGAAGTGTGCTCCCAGAAAAGATATTCTGATTTAATTTCAGCCAAGTGAAGGAAAAATGTTGAAGATGGGCTTATAATTAACACCATGGTCCTATGGAATACAAGTCTCGTCAGCCAAACTCCATTTCATCCTCCCATGAAATTACAAGTCTGGCTGTAATAAATGTGGGATGTAATAGCATGGATGTAACTTAGGCTTTATTAATGCATTTGACTTATTACTTCATGACTGATTAAAAAATTAACACTCCCCCATATCGATAGAGCACGTGTTAAGTGGATTAAGAATTGTCTAAATGACATCTCTAAAAAAAAAAATAATAATTGTCCGAAGGGAACAAGGAACAAATGCTGCTTGAATGGCAGCATTTTTATCTGTCCTCTGCAGGGACTGCTATGGAGCCTGTTGCTCTTAAAGCCCTTCATCAGGAATTTGAAAGAAATATAAAGTCTCAATTTATAAATTCTGTGGATACAGAATTTATAAATTGATGAGGAGCTGATGGTCTCACAAAGCCATTTCTTGCTGCGCTGGGGCCACTCAATCAAAAATGTATTAAAGGTAAAATCTCTGCTGAAGAGAAAAAGTGACCCAGGTGGTACATGAAAATGGGGAACAACCTCTGAGGGAAGTGCAAGGGTGGAAATAAACACGGAATTTCATTGCAATCCTGCAATAAAAGGGAATAGTGGCTGAATTGGGATGCGTAAGGAAAAAGGGGTTGTAGGAACAGCTCTGGTGAGATCAACCCTGGCACTATGAAATCCTGAAAAGTAGTTTCAGTGACAGCCACCAAGTGCCTGATGAATTTATCCTTTCCAAAAGAAACCCTGGAGATTTTCTTCTCAACTCAAGGACATAAACATGTCCTCAGGACATAACTCAAGGACATAAACACATCCTCAGGAAGAGGATGCACAAAGGTTCTTTGGGAAGGCAATGGATCAAGAGTGGTAGGGATGGAAACTATGGAAATCCAAATGGAAAATGTCTTTTAAATAGGGAAGATGGTCCCTGCTCAGACCCCACTGGATCTTGGGGTGCTCTTCTAAACCTCTTCATTTCCTGACATGTTCAAATGAAATCAGATTTCCTTCTGGGAGAGATGTTCCTGTCAAATATCAGCTAAACTTAAAGGAAAAAGTGATAGGTCTTGATAAAACAGTAACTTGATGAAATATAATGATCTGTAATATAAAAATGTCAAATTAAGTAATGCAGGGAGCCCTTACCAGCCTTAAAGGCTGGGAATATATGAGGGAATTTTCCCCTTTTTCCTTTGTTCATTTGGCTTTAACAAAGCTTTTCTGTGCCAAACTCATCTGTACAAAGAGTTGGGATTTTGGATTTATCTTCTTTTCATCATGGTTGATGAGGAAGACTCTGACCCAACCAGAAGTTCCGTGTCATTTTTATATAGAGGAGCAAAAATCTTTTCATTACAGAGCTGGGAACAGAAAAACTCCATATTCTCACATAGAAAAAATCCTCATTTAAAGCCTAAATTTAACCCTTAACTGACACATCCGACAGATGGAGCCTTTACATGCCAATAAATTGCATTTCCTGACAAATGGGTTATGCAAAGGTAGACCCTGGAAGCTGGATGGGAGTTGGAGACAATGAGCTTCAAGATTCCTTCTAACCCAAACCATTCTGGGATTTCATGCTTAAAGTGATCCCATTACAGGAAAGATTTAGTGACCCACAATTTTAGATTCTGTGTTTGGGCAGAATTCAGTCTTGAACTGCTCAGCTTGCATTTCTGTTGGATACTTTGGGCTGAATGAATTGTTTCCTCAGAAATAATCATGGAATCCCAGAATGGTTTGGGTTGGGAGGAGCCTTAAACTCATCCAGTTTAAGGAATAATTCCTTCCCAATATCCCATCTATCCCTTCCTCCATAGCCCAAATATTGAGTTTTGCTTGTTTGCCTCGACTGTGACTCGTTCTGAAGAAAGCAAATGGAAAACAAGAACTCCTTTTTGGTTGGAAAGGGAGTGATATTCCAGGGCAACTGCAAGCAGGCTCAGGAGTAAAGACCCAAATCTTCAGAAAATACTTTTAAGAGATGATTTATTGCCAAAAATGGCTGTAATGTCCCAAACTAAAGCTATATTGGGGGTCTGCTCTGCTACAGAAAAAGCTTAGATGGAAAAGTGAACAATAAATACATAAACAACACACCTGGATTTAGCAGCCCAGCTTCAATCTATGAAGGGAATTATTTTAATGTCAATAGAGCAGAAAATATGATTGATTTTTTGCTTAAAAGTTTACAGCTTTTAGCTGCACAGCCTCTGTGCTGCTGTTATGCAACACAAAGAATTTCCTTAAATAAATGGGCATAATGGAAAGCAAAGAATAATAGGGATGTGAGGAATATGTCATGCACTGAGAAGAGATTTGAAAAGGAATAAATGGAGGTAAATATAATACCTAGGGACATCTATTAATAGCAAGCTGGAGAGTTGGAAAATATTAACTAATCTGGAGTTTAAAACAGAAGAAATGAGAGTAAGGTATCCTAATATTTAATGTTTGCTATTAGAATGACAAAAGTTGTAGTTTTCTCCTTGTCTCTCTAGAGTGAATCTAGTATGAGGAAATCTCTGAACAAAAGGTTTGGTTTCTGAAATGTGACAATTCTGACTCTTTCTGAAGCTGGAAATCACCAAAGAGCTTAGAAAAATTTGTGCAGATCTTAATATCTGAGAACTGTAGACCAGAATGACAAAAAATAAGGATAAATTTCTGTCTTTGTACTGTGAAAGCTTCTCTTTCATAGCTGACTTTTATTAAACTGCTCTGACAGTTCTATTATAAACAGAAATAAGATTGGGATAGTTGTTTCCATCCTGATTTCCCCAAAACAAATCTGCAGAAAGCAGTAGAGACAACCTGGTTTCACCAGACAGCATCAGAGTGCAAAGAGAAGGTAAGAGAGCAAAGTTTGTGATGACAAACAAACACCCAGAGGGCAAAAAAGGAGCTGGGATGAAAATTCAGAATTAATTTGTATTAGACAAACAGCTTCTAAGTCCACCAAAATTATTAAAAGAATTCTAGAAAGTTCTAAAAATGCCCAAGCACCCCATTTGCCACAACAGTCCTTAAGAGAAACTGTTAAAGAGCTTCAAGAGATAAAATTTTGACAATTTCTTTATCTAGAGCAGCTAAAAGACATATAATTAATTAAAATTATATTTGGTCATTTCATTTACAGTGCCCTGGCAAAGCTGTGCTTTCTCTCAAAGAGCTTTAGGATTTCTACTGTTCCTTTTAATTATAAATTACAGCCATTGCCCCTCTTCAAGTGATATTCCTGCAAGGTTAGTGAGGGAGGGGGCTAAAAATTTGCCCAGTAAAGATGTTAAAATTGCAGTTGAGATGTTAAAAATTGCAGTAAGGTCAGAAACTGGGAAGTCAGGAAGGTACAGTCTGGGGTGGGTGGTACAAGTGTCTGCAAAGAGCAGCAAAGGAGAGCTCAAATCACAAAAGGTGACAAAATTGGTTGTCTGGTTGATAAAAAGATATTTAAAACCCTGAAAACTCTTGTAATCAAATGAGTCTGAAGGCAGAAAATCAACCTGAGAATTCATTTTTGCTTCAGCTCCTTGATTGCAACTTTATTTTTCCCAACCACTCTCACAAAGCTCCCTGAAAGGAGGAGAATTTTGTTCCATGCTTGGCACTGCTGGAGGCTACATTCCAGAATATCCCATTGCTGATTCTGGAAAGTGGAATTCCTCATTCCTGGAATCCAAGCATAAACCCTCACTTAGTGATGAGGAGAGTTTTCTTAAGGACTTTTTCAAAATCCACTCCACAAAGCCCATTAACCACAGAACCAGATCAAACACCACCTGCACGACCCGGGTTTGAGACCAGCTTTAAAAAACAAAGCTGAGTAGATCAATCATTGGCCTTTAATAAATCTTTACAGATATTTCTCTCTTTTTTCCTTTTTTTTTCTTTTTTTTTTGTGGCCAACCTTTCAGACATTATTAATTCTCAGTTTTAATGAATGGCTGCGCCAAAGCTTAACCTCAAGAAGTCACGTAAAATGAATTATTACCGTGATTAATTGCGCTGGGATAAGCCAATAAGAGGAGCCTTTATTTCAGCCACTAATACATTTAATTAAAATTAATTCCAGTAAACACTGTAGTGCTACTCACACAAAACAAAAAGTATTTTTGCTTTTTTCTGTTTTGCTAAAATGTAAATATCATCATTCACCTTGGACCAGTAAAACAATTTACCTCCAGTTTAAGCTTAATGCACATTCATTGCATTAGATTATCCATTATTTCTATTCCACCAGTCCCAAATCAAGAGTTTTCAATTACAGGTCATTTTATATATTCCTGTTTAAATGGGATCATGTAAGAAAAGCAAAGGGATTTTTAATTCAAGTGAAACCAATATTCCTTAACATTTATTCATCCAAAAAGGAATGACCAATTTGGATGCCCAAGAGTATTTAGAAGAAAATGGGGAAAAAAGCTGTTGTTAATTATTAAAAAAACCCCAAAACTCAGAGAATGAATATATGTAATTAATGTGGATTGCTGTGCTCTTGTTTATGCTCGTTGTACATCCCTAATACTTGGAGAACTGCTGGAATTCAGGAACATCAACTCTGATAACATGAGGGGCACAAATTTCCTTTCTCACACTACCATTCCTTTCAGATTTTATTTCTCATATTGAGATGAGCTCTGGTCTTGCTGAGACAAACAGGCACAGGAAGATCCTGTGGCCAAAAGCTGAGGTTCCATTAATCCAACCTGGAATAAAATGCAGGTTGAAATGCTTGACATTATTTATTTAGTTAGGATATCATGGAATCACAGAATGGTTTGGGATGAAAGGGAAAATAAAGATTATCTCCTTCCAACCCCTGCCTGGGCAGGGACATCTTCCACTATCCCAGGTTGCTCCAAGCCCTATCCAGCCTGGCCTTGGACACTTCCAGGGATCCAGGGGCAACCACAGCTTCTCTGGGAATTCTATTCCAGGGCCTCACCACCCTCACAGGGAACAATTTCTTCCCAATATCCCATCTCACCCTTCTCAATCCAGACACTGGGATTGTATCTCTTCAGCTGTAAATGGTAGGAATGGTCACTCCAAGGTATTGGGTCAGCCTGTGAATCCTCTCCCAACAGATGTTGGATGTAGGATGGGTGGGATGGGGTTTGGAGCACTCTGGGATAATGGAAGGTGTCCCAGCCCATTCACGAGGTGGAATGAGATGAGTTTTAAGGTCCCTTCCCACCCAAACCACTCTGGGATTCTGGGATTCTATTCAAGATTCTATTCTAGAATCCCAGAATCCATTCAATGATTTTTTTTTTTTTTTTGATTCCATGATTTGCATGTATGTAATTCCTGAGTTGGGATAATAAATAAACCAGGATGAACCTGAACTCTCCCCACAAATGGGGTTTAAGGGTGTGAGTGATGCCCCCCCTGTATTAGGGATCACACAAGAGTTCTCACACTCCTTCAGCACCTGGAATGGTTATGGGATCAGAAATAATTGTCATTGGGGGACGGATGTGTGCAAATAATCATAACAAATTAACCTCTCTTATATTTTATCTTTTCCTAATCCTGCCAGAAGTCCCAACTCCGCTATGGCCTGGCCCAGCTGTTATCACTCACATGAGAGTCTCTCTTCTACAAATCTTGTATATCAAATGCAGACTTAAAGATGGGATTAAAAATAAAAATAATAATAAAAAACCCCCACAACAACTTTCATTTAGCGAGCTTATAATAAAAATTAAAACATATTAATAAATGCTGTGCCTATAAGCTGGTCTAAATCTATCCAAAATGCCCTGCAGTGAAGTCTTACATCAGTTATTATTGAAACATTAAATGCTTTTCTTCCAGGCTTACAGCAATCAATTTAACTTTCAGTCATCTTGTCCCCATATGTGCTGCTCCTGTTGATGAAATGGCTATTAATAAAGGAATAGATGGCTATGAATTAAAGCAAGCTCTACTTAATCACATTAATCCAGAGTATGTTAAAGGCTTCAATTTTCTAAATAATTTTGGGCTTAATGCCTCTGAGATGGGCAGACTGCTCTATTGATGCAGCATCTGGTCCAATTTAAGCTGCATTGTGAAGGAGCAATTGTTAGGCCCTTGCAAAAATAAGGAAGACTGACAGTTTTAGGGATGCAACCAAAACTGCTACAGCTGAGACAAAAGATCCTGCAAGATATTGAAAAAGGGCTTGCAACAATTAGAAGGCAGCCCTGCTCTGCACATGCAGCTCCAGTGCTCAGTGAATTGTGTATGATTAACTTACTCCTCCTGATGGGATGAGCACTCCACACACTTCACCAGAGCCGTATTTTCCAGTCATTGAACATCCAACAGCTGCTGCTGTGAAATATGTTCGCTTACCCATTACATCGGGATACCAATTAGGGAGGAATTATTTCAAAGGGAATGGCACCACCACTATCCTTGCAAAAGCAGGAATTTCTGGCTTGGGGATTTTTTTTCCCCCTCCTCCAGGGTATTTTTTTTTATTTTTGTTATGATTTTGGTTCTGTAAATGGAGGAATTTTACAATGAAATAAGATTTGCCTTGGCTTGTAGCACTGAAATTCTGCTGCGTTCAATTGATGGGATACAAAAAAAAATTTTAAATACTTTTCGGGGGAATAAAACCTTCGTAGGAGAACTGGCTTAGAATGGGTTTAGGATATTTCTGTAGGAGAAATATTTTTAAAGGCCAATCTTCATAGAAGGTTGCCAGTGAAGGCGACAATATGGTACAGTCCATCTACATTTTAATATTAAAAATAATATTACCTTTGCTATTACATTTTTATTATCTTTAAAATATTAAAATTACAAAAGCCTCGGGGGCAGATATTTTGTCAGTAACTTGACTAGAAATGAAAAGTAACTCCAATGAATTTAGTGAATTTTCACTCCATATGTAAGTACTGAATGAAGCTGGCAAGTCACATCCTGCAGAGCTGTAAAGATCTGTCTGAATCTTATTTCAATTAAAATAATGTTTAAGTTAAACATACAAAGTGGTTTGGAGGGCAGATATTGTATGTAGTTCGTAATATTAAATATTGCAAAATGTGGACATTTTTTTAAGTGTCCAAAGAAGATTTTGTAAGGCACACTGGAGCATCTACTTCATCTTACAGGACATGAGAGGAATCAGAACTTTGAAACAGAGATTAAAATTATGCAAAATATTCAGATTCTTCAGCTGAGCTGACTAAAATAATTTAGATGTATAAATACCAAAATATATCAGCTAAAATTCTCTATGACTGCAGGAGATAAAACACAACTTCATAGTTCCCCTCACTGCCTGTGCTTCCCTCCAACACTCAGTCCCAGAAAAATCCATATATCCATAGATTTCAAAGCACCTTAGAAGATAAGATAAACTACCTCCTTTTTTTATGAGTGAGGACAATTGGCAGGAAGAGCTGAAGGTCACCCAAGTCAGCCTCGGAGCCAGGAATGAAAGGGAATGAGCTGAGTCTCCAGGTAACAGCCTGGCTGCCACTGCTCCTCCTCCCATCCTGCTCCGAAGAGCTGCCAGGCAAATTCCAGCTCCAAACCACTGCTGAGGAGTAGGAGAGGCAGGAGAAGCAAAGGGGAGGAAAAGAGATCCCAACCCATTCCCTGAGACACCCGTGCCTCCCCTGGGAATGAAATGGGAATGTCTTCTACTGTAGCCAGGAGGGAGTTCCATTCCCAGGAGGAATTTCAAAAGGGGTTTTGTGACCAGCAGAGGAGGAGGAGATTCTGCCCCTCTGTCCTGCTCAGGTGAGACCTCACCTGCAGAGCTGCTCCAGATCTGGGGAACAACAGCAGAAGGATGTGGAGCTGCTGGAGAGAGTCCAGGGGAGGCCATGGAAATGCTCCAAGAGCTGGAGCCAGGCTGGGAGAGCTGGGGGTGTTCACCTGGAGAAGACAAGGATCCAGGGAGAGCTCAGAGCTCCTGCCAGAGCCTAAAGGGGCTCCAGGAGAGCTGGAGAGGGACTTGGGACAAGGGATGGAGGGACAGGACACAGGGAATGGCTTCCCAGTGCCAGAGGGCAGCAATAGATGGGATATTGGGAAGGAATTCTTTGTGGTGGTGAGGCCCTGGCACAGGTTGCCCAGAGAAGCTGTGGCTGCCCCTGGATCCCTGGAAGTGTCCAAGATCAGGCTGGACAGGGCTCTGAGCAACCTGGGATAGTGGAAATTGTCCCTGCCCATGGCAGGGGTGGCACTGGATGGACTTCAAGTTCCCTTCCAACCCAAACCATTCTGGGATCCCAAAGAGGTTGTGTTGCTGCTGTGAAAAGCACAGGGGCAGTTTAGGGGTTCCTGGAAGAGGTGAGAAAAGAAGAAGTTATTTACTGAGAACTCTTTGGAAAGACGTGAAAAGTCATATCTGCTCTTTATGGAACACACTGGGAGCAGGAGCTGTAATGGATAAGTTGTTCCTCAAACTCAGGGCCATTCTTGTAATGAAGAGCTATTAAATAGGCCTAAGTACAAATAAATAACCACTTGTCGAGCCGGTGATTTATAAAGAACTCATTTCTAGGTGTAATTCTATGGCAACAGCTTTTGTAAGGCACTCTTTGACACTGCAGCAGAGCTCCTGTTTAACAATTCAAATGCAGAAAAGATGGGAATAAAGGAGGCAAAAAGCAACTCAGTGAGATCCCTGCTCACAGCTCAATTGTTTTGATGAATTCTGCCCTCACAAGTTATATGAACATCTCGTGTGCAGACAAATTCTATTTCATGGGAACAATGGGTGTGCATGGAGAAAAGTCTATTATCATATGGAAAATAAAGGAGTTAGAGGAGAATCAGAGGCGATAAATAGATGAATATGCAGGGAGGCACTTGGCTTTCCACTCAGTTGGTCTGCAGGATTTGCCTTCCATATCTGCTGTGACACTGCTTATTCCTGCACTTTGCTGGATCAAAACTGCCTGGCAGAAAAGCAGAAGCAACAAATGCAGCTTTGCTGCAAAGCTGTGCCCTTTTAAATTCCTTATTTTATTTTCCAGAGCTGCCTGAAACAGTCATCCCTCAAGCAGGCCATAGAAATTATTCTCTTTATTATGCAAAGTTCCATAAATCCCAACTGCTGTATGAAAGATACTGCTAATCATTGGAGACTTTGGGTTGGAGTGTGAGAATCTTAGGGAAAGACCAGGAAAAGTATTTTGCTTTTCCTAGTTAATAAGACCTGGAACAGTGGACCCTGGTACCAAAATATTGCCCAGCTTTGGTGTGACAGCCCTCGGTTCAAACACTTGCCCAGGAATTTTGGAGTTTGGATCCCAAAGGATCTCAAAATAAGAGACAAATCTATTGAAAGCCTCCTAACTCCAAGTTTAGAGGAAATATTCAGGAAGCACATTCCTTACATGTCCTGGTAAAGCCAGGCCACTGCTGAGACACAAATATGAGATTATAAAATCATCAGGCCTGGAAAAGCCCTCTGAGACCACTGAATCCAACCATCCCCAGCACTGCCAAGGCCACCACTGACCCATGGCCCCAAGTGCCACATCCACATGGCTTTTAAATCTCTCCAGGGATGGGGACTCCACCACTGCCCTGGGCAGCTGTTCCAATGTTTGATCACCCTTTCCATGAAGAATTTTTCCTGATATCCAACCTGAACCTCCCCTGGTGCATTTTGAGGCCATTTCCTCTCATCCTGTCCCTGTTCCCTGGGAGCAGAGCCTGACCCACCCTGGCTGTCCCCTCCTGTCAGGAGTTGTGCAGAGCCAGAAGGTTCCCCCTGAGCCTCCTTTTCTCCAGGCTGAGCTCCTTTCCCAGCTCCCTCAGCCCCTCCTGGTGCTCCAGACCCTTCCCCAGCTCTGTTCCCTTCCCCAGACACCAGGAGCCAGGTGGGAAGCTTGTGTTCTTCTACTGCTTGGGGCAATCCGGGCAGGGAGAAGAAGGAGGGAAATAAGGGCAAAGTCCTGGAATTCATTCTCAGGGTTCAGATCTGGGTTTATGCACCTTGCAGCAGCTTCATGCCAGGTGCACTGTGGGAATCCAAATCTCTGCTTTTCCCTGTGCAAGAATCTGATCTTGTTTGCTTCTATTTCCATATTTTGGATTATTTGGATTATTTGGATATGCATTCCATTTTCCATGTTGGACTGTGTGTTGCTGCACATTCAGAAGAAGAAGAAGGTCCCCTCTCCACCCAAAACCTGACCTACTTAATGCAAACTGGATCCTAATTTCTTTGTGCTTTCCAGCCTAAATTCAGCTCAGACTGAAGACACCAGATCCCAGCCTATGCTTTTCCATTTAATTTTAGCTTCACCTAAAGACTTCTGACCAGCTCACAAAGGCAGCTGGGACATGAGGGAAGAGCTCATTACACATTGCTCCTGTCTTTGAACACCTTTGAACACCTGCAGAAGGGCTGAACTGGCCCTGAACACAGAGCAAGGAGGCAGGAGAGAAAATGAAACCATTTGTTAAAACAAAATAAATGAAGCAGTGAGAAATAATGGTCCCATCTGCACCTACCACTGGTTTGGGGTCAGTTCTGCTGGAGTCAGTGCAGTGTCAGAATTTCAAAGGGGAGGGATGGAATAGAATCCTGACCACGTCCCTCACCATACCCAGCCCATTCAGAAAATAATAATAGTAATAATGTCAATATTTAGCACCCTGGCAATGCTCTATAGCTTCAAAACATTGCAGAAACAGGGCAGGATCAGTGAGAGTGGAACTTCTTTTTCCAAGGTTTGTATGCTCCTTGGTAGCCACATTTTTATCTTATCATCCTATTAACAGGCTGAGAGAAATTTCTTCCTGATGTAACACCATTAGAATCAGCAGAATTATGTCTAGGATCAGTTTGACCCAATTTATTACTTTCTTAGTAGATGATAAGAGTGTTATAATGGTGTTCCATTTGACTTGGAACAAGGAATTTTCACAGCATTCAGCAGAGGGAATGGTATGATTAAATCCTGTGTCCTTTCCAAAAAAAAAGTAAGCAATTATAACACCAAAAAAAGAGGAAAAAAAAAAGAAAAAAAAATAGTGAACAATGTGTAATTATGACAGTTGATTATAATTCAAAATTTCAGTCCAAACAACTTCCAGTGTGGATGTGGCACTTGGGGACACAAGTTGGTGGTGCTGGTTGATGATTGGGCTCGGTGACCTCAGGGGTCTTTCCCAACTTTAGTGATTCCACAAATGGAAGCCATGAAGAACCAGAAACAGCAGTGCAGCTCTCCTTTTCCTGGCTGACAAAATCCCTGAGGAGAAGGACAATCCCCACCCATGTCATGCTCCAGTCAAACCCCAGTAACAGCCTGAGAACCCAAGGACAGTTCAGTTAAAGCTCTTCCCATTCCCTTCCTTCCCACTCCAACCCAGGCAGTGACATCTCTGCACACACTGAGATCATGGCTTTACATATTAATTAAAATTCTCCTAAGCTTTGATTTCTCCAACTGTCTGCACAATCTGCTGTCTTTTCTCTAAGTCTTGCACAACACTTTGGGAGGAAAGGACCTTCTATTTTTCTCTGCTTTCCTCACCAAGGTCCCAGTCCACACCAAGTCCAGCATTCAAAACATTAAACCCACTTTTTCAGCACTTTTGTTCTGCTGCTCCTTTCTTTTAGCAGAAAGCAAACCTTTCCTAGACTTTATGGAAATGTGACATTAGGAGAGAATCACTCGAAGGCATTTCAGCTACAATTAACATCCTTCACTCCTCAGAAAGAAAATAAAAACAGTTTCTAATTGAATCGCTTGACTGAGTAAACACTGGATTAAACCAAGAGGCAAAGGAGCAGACAAAAAACTCCAGTTGGACAAATGTGGGGATTGGGGTTTGTTTTCCCAGGAACATTTGCTGGGTGTGGATGCAGTGTGGGAACACAGACACTGACATGGCCATGATGCATTTCTGGGCTCAGTAACAGGCACAGAAATGTCTCCAGACGGAATTGAGGAGGAAAATCTCATGATTTCTTCTTGATTTTTCCCAGGCAGAAAATTCCTAGGATCCATGGCTTTAAAAGGGATTGTTGGGAAAGTCAGTAAAGACAACACACCTCAGAAGGATGGGAAACAAGAGCAGAGCACTGCAAAGAGTCCAGTGAGCTTCACAGTGCAAAATACTTGCTGCTAAATACAAGTCTAGGAGTAGCCCTGGCTGTGTAAAATCATGGAAACCCACAATGTTTGGGATTAAAGGGATCTTAAAAACCATCCCATTCCACCCCCTGCCATGGGCAAGGACACCTTCCACTATCCCAGGTTGCTCCAAGCCCTGTCCAGCCTGGCCTTGGACACTTCCAGGGATCCAGGGGCAGCCACAGCTTCTCTGGGAATTCTATTCCAGGGCATCACCACCCTCACAGCCAACAATTCTTTCCCAATATCCCATCTAAACCATCTACTCTGTCAGTGTAAACCCATTTCCCCTTGTTCTGTCCCTCCAATCTCATGGAAAAATTCCCTCTCCATCTTCCTTCTACTACTTCTGTGCATTCCTTTTGTTTTTAACAAAGAAGCTGCTTTAGAAGCCAAAGAGGATAATCCTTCAGCTGAATTAAGAGCTCCAAGCAGGCTCCATCCAAGTCAGGCAGCTTCTCCTCCTTTGGAAGGACAGGTTTAAGGTCAGACACCTCAGACTGGTCACTTTGCCCACATCTCCAGGCTGAAGTGACCTCACCCATGTGGAAATCAGATTTGCTCTGAGTACTGCAGGAACCAGATCACCTTAAGGTTCCTCCCTCATTCCAGGAGCACAGTTTGGGACACTCACTCAGTGGCTTTGTAGCTTAAGTTTTTCTTTAGAATTGTCTCCAGAGCGAAAACAAAAAGTACAAAAGTACAAAAAGAAATACAAAACCTTAAAAAGCTAAGAAAATCCTGCTGGCCACCATAACAACACTGAGCTTTTTGATAACATCATTTTCACAAATACACCAATCTCTTCTACTGCTGGTGGTCACAGCTTACATCACAATTTAAATCCTGAGTAGATGAGTAACAGCAACTATGTGAACTTTGGGATAAGAAAAAACACCTTCTGACAGTAGCATTGTGCATAAGTGATGTTTTCAGACCTCCTATGGCAGATCTGTCTTTTTTTTTCCCCATTACCTTGTTTCTTTCACCACTTCCCAGCTCACCCGTTGCTCTGAGCCCTACTGATAGTACAGAGGTACAGCACATCTCTATGGAATACTCGTAAATAAGGGGAGAATGTCAAAAAGCAAATTTTTTCTTACTTCTCAGAATAAATACTTCATTCCCAGACACGTTGATTTGTAGCTGCCATGAATTAACCTTTAGCAAAACATCTCTTAACAAGTTCTCTTTGAAACTTCCTGCCCAGGTTCAGCACTGGAGTTAATGAACCCCCAATTTCCCCTCCTATTTGTGAATGCCAGGAATAAAATCGTATTAAAGAGGTGGATAAACAAATTAATACGGAAAAGGTCACCACTGATGATTAAAGACTAAATCATTAATACCTGGAAGCTGGGAGGTAAATGAAAACAGAACTTGGTCTGGTTTGGGTGGGAAGGGACTTTAAAGCTCATCCAGAACCAGCTCCCTATCCCAGGTTGTTCCAAGCCCCATCCAGCCCAAGTCATGCTGATTTTTGTTGGAGTAAATTCTTAAAAGTCAGCTGCATCCTTGGTGTGAAGCAGCACAGCAGACACATTCCAAACAGTCCAATATCTTCCTTTTCTTTTATTCCTTTTCTGAGATTGTATAGCCCAGAAATTTCCAGAAAGGCAGCTGAAATAAAAAGGGGGTTTGGTTCCTACAGAAAGGCCAAAATGAACCTTTGATTGACATAGCTGTGGCTCAGATATTCCATTAAACAAATCTTAGATCCTGGGGTCAGGGAAAAAGTGATCCACCCACCCTCCTGCCCATGCTGGAGGAGCAGCCAGGTCCCTCACAGGAAGACACAATTTTTGGAAAGGATCTTGAAACCAATGAGCAAAAACCAGCAGGAGCCTCAGTTATCTTTTGCCAGAAGTATCTTAGGTGGTTTGTGAGTTATCCCTGGGGCTCTAGAGGCAAAGATCTCTGCCATGTGTTAAACAGAAATGGCTGAGTCCTACAGATCCATTAAGAGGTGTTTTGCACCCTAATATCGTGGGGAAGTTGCCCACAGATGGAAATGGTGGAATTTCTACCGCTCTGGGTATTCAAATAAAAATTGGATGAGTCTTTTCTATTGCTTACACTCAGGGCTTCAAACATGAGAGATACAAAGGGATGAAATCAACCTTGCCAGAGGTTTTGATGTTTCATCCAGAAGTTTGCAGATGTCATCCTACACCTTCTCTGATTCCAGCTTCACCATTTTTTTTGCCCTTTTTTAGTGCACCAAAGCTTCTGAAAGGCTGTTGTCTCTCCTGAAAAAAGTCACCTACAATGGATGTGCTCAAGTCTTAGCCCACAATAAATCTAATTTCTGCCTTTCCCCAAATCCTTCTCAAAATATCCTTTAGACTGTTGATGCTGCAGTGCACTACAGCCAAGAGGATCCAAAGGTCTTTCCTTTCACTGGATTGAGTTCTTGTCTTCCTCATGGACCAAATTCTCCTCACCTGGAGGAAGCTCAGGTGAGAATGTCTGCAAAGGTAAGACAGAGCCCACTTCACTAGCATAATTTACCTATTAAGAACTGAACTACAACAGTCGTGAGCAAATAGAAGAAAGTTAAACTCCTGAGGTTTGATAATTTCATTATTCATCCAGCACTTAAAAACTGTGCAGGTCACTTGCAGAATTATTCAAAATCTTAATCACCTTGGTGAGTCAGGACTCCATTTCCAAACTTTTCTATGCCAGCAGAGGAATATGTTCCATAAAACAAGCAAGTCAAAGCAGGTGATGTTTGCACAGAGTAATTGCAGTGCTCTCCCAATTTCAGGAAAAATACATTATCAGACATATCCATAGTGACACCACAGCATTTCAGTCCTGTGCCTGAAAGGAAGATTTCGCCTGGGAGAATGAGCAGCAGGAGCAGCAAAAGAACAGGAACACAACCACAATAAATAAGAAATACAGGGAAAACACAAATGTGTTCTATCACCTGCTTTAATTCCTGACTCCTGGTCTCCCAAGAATTGAAGCTTCTCCCTGTTTTCACAGAATCCTAGAAACCTACAATGGTTTGGGTTGGAAGGAACCTTAAAGCTCAGCTCATTCCACCTCCTGCCATGGGCAGGGACACCTTCCACTATCCCAGGTTGCTCCAAGCCCTGTCCAACCTGGCCTTGGACACTTCCAGGGATCCAGGGGCAGCCACAGCTTCTCTGGGAATTCTATTCCAGGGCCTCACCACCCTCAAAGAGAAGGATTTCTTCCCAATATCCAATCAGTTTGCACAAGATCCCTGAAATATCACGCACCAAGAATGCTTCTCGTGGACACAAAGAGCCACAGGTCACCTCACAGGAGTTACCACCTGTAGTAGCCACTAATTCTGGGAGCACAGTTTGAGCAGAGATTGAGTAAGTGCCTTTGTAGCTTTTTTTTTCTTTCCTTTTGCTAGTTGCTCTGTCTCCATAGCAAAAACAAAAAGTACAACGGCAAGAAACTCCCACTGGCCACAGTAACAGCACTGAGCTTTTATTATAACTCCATTTTCACAAATACACCATGTTCTGATGCTTAAAAAAAAAAAAAAAGGAAGCAGCTCCATGGCTGCATCTTCTGTTTTCAGGCACAGTGACACAATGAACATCACAGCCCAATCCTGCATGGAGTCTCCTGTGAAAATGAAGCTCCTTTGGGAACTTCCTGTAGGCTGCAGGTCAGAAGATTTTGTCTTTGACTTGCTCTGTAATGGCTCTTTCAACCTCTGGGGCTCCCACATTTTCATCTTATATATATCTTTAATATAAGCAGGAGACGGGAAAGATGGAAACAACACATCTCAGTGGAATACAATTCAAATAAAGTTGTTAATAATAAATAATATATTTGGTATTTTTACTGCTGCTACAACCTAAGCCTGTGATTGTGGGCAATGCTGAGATAAATAGATGAAAGGAGCGGAGGACAGCAGTGAGGCTATTAGGATTTTAAATTTGCCATGAGGCACAATCAGGTATCTAAATAATAAATATCACTTTGGTTTCTTCAAGCTTGAAGCAGACAAGACATTAACCCTGAAAAGTCAAATTCTGAAACGGAAAAGTGAACTCAGCCTTGATTAAAGCTGCAGCAGAGCTCCCTCAGCAGAGCTGCTGCCATCCCCTGTGAACAAGGAGCTTTTTGTTTTTCAGGCAATGGTAAATTTACTTACCACTTATCTACCATAAAAAATAAATATTTATTCTGCCTTTCATTTTTATATGCCGAATCTACAGACTCCACTTCTATATCCTTGATTTTAAGGTGTAATGAAGTTTTCTTGGTCAATTTCTCTGTTGAAAAAGAACATGTCAGGAGTGCCAGCATTGAAAATTTGGAGGCAGAGCTGCAGAGGAGCAGGTAAGTGAGATTCAGTGCATCTGTTGGGTTCTTGTTGCCAAGGTTTTATCGTTGCAGCAGCATCTGCCATCACCTTTCCAAATGATTTTTTGAAGTGAAATTGCTACATTCATTTTATTTCATGACTTAACAACTGCATGGAGGACAAATTATAGTTTAAAGGGTCATACCAAGGTTTTGTCTGCACATCCAGGAGGATCCTAGTTTGATAATCTCATGATTGCAGAGACACAACTTATCCCAACTGTTCTATGTAACAAAAATTACAGATTTTCTGCAAAATCCTGCTTTTCAATTGCTACAAGAAATACACAAGACACTAATTCCCACAGTTCATGACATTAACTTTGATTGATACAGTGTTTTGTACTTTGGCTGACCTTTCCTTCCTTCCTCACAGGTGAACTGGGGGAAAAAAAAAAGGGGAGAGGTGGAGCAATTGGCCAATCCTATCAAGGCACAGATCAAGGGCATGGTGAACACTGAGATTCTCCACAGTCATTAAAATTCCTATATCCTGTTCTTATAAGGAGACAAAAAAAAAAAAAAAGACCAGACAAAGGCACAACAGGAATCTATTCTCTTGACAGTGATTTAATAACAAAAGAAAATGTTCTGAGCCACTCTCATTACTGCTTGGAAACTTTAATCTTGTGGACTTAGTTCCTGTTCATGGAAACCTTCAGATCCCTTTAAAAGCTACAGAAAAGGAAGGGAATATTTGTAGTTTAATTATACATTTAAACACTTTGGAGAGTCAGAGGCACTTTGGAAGAGTGTTGTGATGTCCAGATGAAGGGTTCTATGAGGAACACAAGGCCATGTCTGAACATCAGGGGAGTCACCAAATTCACCACAAGGCTGGAGCTCCTCTGCTCTGGAGCCAGGCTGGAGAGCTGGTGGTGTTCACCTGGAGAAGAGAAGGATCCAGGGAGACCTCAGAGCTCCTGCCAGTGCCTAAAGGGGCTCCAGGAGAGCTGGAGAGGGACTTGGGACAAGGGCTGGAGGGACAGGACACAGGGAATGGCTTCAAACTGACAGGGAATAGATGGGATATTGGGAAGGAATTTCTCCCTGTGAGGGTGGTGAGGCCCTGGAATAGAATTCCCAGAGAAGCTGTGGCTGCACCTGGATCCCTGGAAGTGTCCAAGGCCAGGCTGGACAGGGCTTGGAGCAACCTGGGACAGTGGAAGGTGTCCCTGCCCA
Source organism: Entomyzon cyanotis (assembly GCA_024500445.1). Lineage (NCBI taxonomy): Eukaryota > Metazoa > Chordata > Aves > Passeriformes > Meliphagidae > Entomyzon > Entomyzon cyanotis. The sequence continues at coordinate 72,721,830 of JAKEPQ010000871.1, forward strand.
TGGCAGGGGGTGGAATGAGCTGAGCTTTAAGGTTTCTCCCAACCCAAAATCCTTCCAGGATTCCAGGAAAATGCTGATAGTTTGTCACAGGACATTCCTCTGTATTTTTAGGGAAGGGCAAATCTGAGAAGCCAAGAACTATTTTCCATATTAGATTATTTCTCCATTGCCATTACCAGCTCCTGGAAAATGCCAGTCAGGTTTCCCACATTTGCCTTTAATGATGAAGAGTTTATGCACAAATATGTAAAATTAACCCCACATCACACAGCCAAACCCTCCCCACACCTTTCCATCCCTAAAGGAACAACATCCCAACCACCATCCTGCTCTGGGCTTATGGAATTAACTTGGGAAATCACCAGCTGACCACAGGAACAGGAGGTAACAGAGCAAGAAATTAATTTTGCCTTTCTCCTCTCTCTTCCATCAGCTATTCAGAAGCTTTCCAGGTGGCCTTTGGAAGCCAAGACATTTTAAGAAGAACTGGAAATCCTATATGGAAGAATCAGTCAAAAGACTAATTTTTATGCAAGAAGCACCACTATTCCTCAGTAAAACATGGATTTGCTACTTAGGAGATGTGAAACAACTTCACAGCCAACTATTTTATGTAACTCAGAGCAGAAACAAAGCCTATGTGGCACATTTTTACATCGAATTGTTAATTATTAAGAAATGTGATTTGTGCACAAGAGAAAACGCCTCTGAACGATGAGAATCGACAAGATTATAAATTGCTTTAACTCACTAAATCTCAGCCTTCTAACTAATGCCATATCATAACCAGACATGTTTTATTTTTCCTTACATTCCAGTCACTGAAGATAAACAAAGGAAACAACTCAACGCAAACCCAAATGACCTGCTCAGATGTGAACAGCATGAACCACGAGCCTATAAACACCCCAGTTTTTAAGAAAATCATCATTAGCTGTGGATTTTATACAGTAATTGTACATCCCCAGTTTATGAATAACAACAGCAGAGTTCTTCCCTTCTGATTTCAGTGCCACTTGAGCTATGCAGATTTCTAAAAGCTTATGAATATACAGAGCAACCGAATTGTTCTGAACATCTGTAAGCAAAATATGAAAAGATGTTTGGTACTGAATGAACATCCTGGGTTGTCTAATGCTGGCCAAAAATGGTGCATTTATGTATTAGGGGAATGCACTGAAAATAGCTCCAAATCCTGCACACCCTCCAGAAGGCCTTTCCAGATTGTCTTCTGTGTGGCTATCACCAGAACATGGAAAAAGAATTTTCCATTCCATTCCATCCATTCAAATTTAATTTCCTTTTCCTTTTCCTTTCCCTTTCCCTTTCCCCATAAAATGAAAAAAGAATTTTCCATTCCATTCCATCCATTCAAATTTAATTTCCTTTTCCTTTTCCTTTTCCTCTTCCTTTTCCTTTTCCTTCTCCTTGTCTGACCTGCCATCCCTTTTTTTTTTCATTTTTATTTTTATTTCTAATCTATTCCATTCCATTTGATTCCATTCTATTCCATTTTGGTTTGTTCCACCTTCAGACATCCCTTCTCCCAGTTTTCAGTCTTTCCAGCAAGTTTCTGTCCTTTTGGCTGCTTTGCAGCACCTCTGCGTGGTGGTTTAAGTGTCCATTATTTTTTTCACCGATTTTTCACACCCTTTCCACCAAGTCCATGTGAGAGTTTGTCACTAAGAACAAACCCCAATGTCAGCATTCAGCATAAAAGGTGTTAACAAGAAAATAAACCAAAGGAAAACTTCCAAATGAGTCCAGGAAAGCAAGGATTAACTTCACCAGCAGCATTAGTTGGCTGCCAGGGGTTCTGTGTTTCAGAACACAGAGAGAAACTGCTGAGTTCTTGTACTGAAGAATGAAACATAAATGCAAGGCTTTGGCCTAGAAATTACAGGATGCTGTGCACTAAACTGTGGGGAAAATTAACAGATTATTCATTATAACAGAGTAGTTGTTCATACATTGATTCATTAATTATTAGGACACAGCAATGGGATGGGCATCCATAAATTTCAGTGCAGATTAGTAAAGCCAACCCCAAATCTCCTCAGTCACTGCAGTCACTCTGCCAACTCTTCGTTGTCATTCATAATTCAGGATTCCACTCCCAATCCTTAAAAACCAAAGAGGGAAGACTCACCTGAGCACACCTCTTTGTAGGTAGGATTTGGGGTATGTCCTCCTGCATAACCCACTTGGGTGGAGTAGACTCCCTTCTGCCTCCAGAACTTCCTCTCAGCTCCCCAGAAACATCCCATACCTGAACAGGGCACAAAATACACATTGTGAGGTCAAAATCTGCCAATACTCAATCACTCATTTGCATGCTAATTGGTGCAGGGCATGGTGGAAGCAACATCTATAGGCAAACCTAACGGTCAAGTGTTTTCCAAGTTTATTTGTAGGGTAACTATAAAGAGAAATCCATTCTGCATGAGAGCACGACTCAAACACAGCTTGATTTATGCTTCTGAATATCAATTTATCACAGAGGACAAACCTTGGGAGGGTTCAAAGGCCCAAACAAGGAGAATTCTCATGCACACACCAAAAAAAAAGTTCCTTACAAGGCAATTGTGCTGTTTGTGCAGCACCATTTTTACCTGAGTTGATTAGGAAGCTGTCAAAACACAATAATTTGTATTAATGGCAAACAGTTATTTAATTTTCTGCTTTCAGGCAGAGGTGGCAGCAATAATGGATTATATTAGATGTTATATAAGGGGGAAAATGCTTCAGTTTAACAATTTGTACACAGAGATATTTGATGTTCAGACAAGATTTTTGTAGTCATTCACCCCCGTGGCCAATTATCAAAGGACATCAGCCTGTTTAAGGGTGTAAATTAAAAACTCTCCTGGTTAAAGGAATTAAGGAACAAACACCACCAACACTCACAATTCTCTGATGACTTAGGTAAATAATGTTTAAGGGAATATTTCTTAGGTTATTTGTTTAGAGTGTCATGGAGACTCCAGTATTATCAAGCTGGAGCAATGAATTTTCCTTTTCCATGATAAAATTCTGTTATTATTCCCTATCTAAATCTGCCGAAATAAAAGCAGTAAAAACAAACTAAATATTAAATACACACAGAAATCAGTGGTCCATGAGGAGTTTTTTACCAGTTACACTGCAGTTATGACAGGTTAAAAAGTTACAGAAATGATCCTTCAAAGTACATCCAGAAGAACAGAGCAATCCCTCCTCCAACCTTGATGGCTCACAATGTTCTTTCTACAAACCTTCAGAGATTAACTTCAAATTTAAGTTTTAATGCACCAAAAAGCACAGAACTGAGGTTTCTACTTCTAATTCAGATGTTTAAGCAAGACTGAGGAATTAAGAGCCAAGTGCTGCTCCTGGAGATCCTGGAAAGAGGCAGAAACCTCCTGAGGACGATTCCCGCAGAAGATAAAAATTGATGATGAAATTGCAGTTATTGTCCCTTGATTACAGAGAGAACCAGAGCTGTTAGACTTGGGTTCCTCAGCAAAATCAGCTCCAAGCCCTGTCCAACCTGGCCTTGGACACTTTCAGGGATCCAGGGGCAGCCACAGCTTCTCTGGGAATTCTATTCCAAAGCCTCACCACCCTCACAAACAGAAATTCCTTCCCAAAATCCCATCTATCCCTGCCCTCTGGCACTGGGAAGCCATTCCCTGTGTCCTGTCCCTCCATCCCTTGTCCCAAGTCCCTCTCCAGCTCTCCTGGAGCCCCTTTAGGCACTGGCAGGAGCTCTGAGGTCTCCCTGGATCCTTCTCTTCTCCAGGTGAACACCCCCAGCTCTCCCAACCTGGCTCCAGAGCAGAGCAGCCATTGGAATTCCCATGGAATTAGGCACACTCAGGCTGTATGGAACTGCTTCCAAGGATGATTTCACTTGCTTTGGGGGTTCTTTCTTAGATCCCAAGTCTGCATCTGCATGAGATACATGGAAAATAAACTTCTGCCCCAGTCTAATACTTCAGTGCTACACATCCTGAATATTCCAAGGGAAGTTTTGCCTAAAATCCCAGCTGTCCCTGCAGCTCTCAGAGGAAGGACTAAGTAGCCAGTTTATCAAATTACCACTGGGTGGTCAAAAATGCTGAGGTGTGGCCAGAGAGGAACTCATCCATGCCAAGGAACAGGACAGACCCACATTTTTTTCCTAGATTTTTTTTTTCCCCTAGATTTTCCTAGACCCTTTTTTCCTTTTTCCAGACTCACATCATATTCCTAGATCAGTACCTGAGTGTGAATGAGCAACCCAAGATTAAGGAGACAACCCAAACTCAGGTTTGAGTTCAGATATAGACCTGTGGTGGTTTTGATTGGCCCAAAACATCAGTGAAGTGTTTTTAACATCTAGGAGAAATTTGGATCCCTCAGAAGCTGTTGTAGTAGGTCTGGGGAGGTGTCTGAGGGGTGGGGTGTGGCACAAAGATGGCTCCTGTGTGTCCTGAGTGCAAGTTCTGGAAGTTTTTACATCAAGTCCAGCAGAGCCAATCTCTGATGGCTCTGAAGGTGATGGACATGCTGCTGGCCAAGTTTGGGCCAATTGGAGGTGCTAGTTACGCCTCTGTGAAAACATATTTAAGGAGAAATCAAAACACAGCAGGCACGCACTTCTTTCACTTCTTTGTAGTTGGAGGAGGAGGAGGTGGAGGTGAAAATATGTGAGGGAGAACAGCATGGAGACGCCAAGGTCAGTGAAGAAGGTGGGGGAGGAGGTGCACCCAGTGCCGGAGCTGAAAACCCTCTGCTAGCCACAGTGAAGGCCATGGGGGGGCAGGAGGTCCCCCTGCAGCCCATGGAGTCCACAGGAGTGCAGAAAATCACCCACAGCCCACGCCAGAGGAGCAGGTGGATGCCTGGAAAAGACTGTGAACCAGTGGGAGTCTCATCTAAGAGTTAAAACTGCAAAGGCCTTGCAAAGGAGAGAAAGGCCTTGCTCCTGGAATGGAAGCAGCCTGGCCTCGGCTTGAGAGAGTCTGCACAGCACCCTATGGACAAAAAGACTCATGTTGCAGCAGAATTTCGGGCAGGATGTTGCTCGTGAGATTGGACCCACGCCAAAGAAGTTCTCAAAGGACTGTCTCTCGTGGGAAGAACCCCCTGGCTAAGTAGAGAACCTCTTTTCCTGATTGGACTGACCAGAGGACCCCTCAACCTGCCCCCTGTCTGTGTTGCTGGTTTGGAAAGAGATAAAGGGGGGGGGTGAGTGCAGAGACTGCTTCTTAAGAGGGTGGGGGTGAGAGCAGAAAGAAAACTGTCTGGAGAGAGAGAGAAATAAGTAGAGATAAAGAGTATTTGTAGTAGAAGAATTGTGGTGATGAGTAAATTTGAGAATCTGCTCTGTGGACTGAAAAGAGACCCCACACCCTGCCCCCCACCACCCAGCTTGTTGACTGTAAAGGAGGAAAGGGGGTGAATACTATAGGTTCGTAAGAGGGAGGGGGGAGTGAACAAAACTGTATGGAAAGTTTATTTTTGCCTGCATTTATCCTCCAACTCTGTTAGGTAATTAAACACTTTTTTGCAACTTTAAGCTTGGAGCCTGGTTGCCCTCTTTTCGTGCGTCCTCCTGGCAATGTCCTGTCGGAAAACCATGACAAGACCCAACTTCAAATGCAAAGCAGCAATGCTTATTCTTAGTGTTTTATTTCAAGGATTTTAATGCTCAATAAATCCCTAATGGTGCTGTTGAAATTCCTAGTCAGCAGGGCCATGGTCACTGACCTGATCAATAACTGTTATTTGGGATTTTCTCTCATTGATAATCCTCTCTGACCTCTCTTTCCAGGGCAGTGGTGGAGTCCCCATCTCTGGAGGGATTTCAAAACTGCAGATGTGGCACTTGGGGACATGGCTCAGTGGTGGCCTTGGCAGTGCTGGGGATTGGTTGGACTTCATCTTGAAGGGCTTTTCTGACCTAAACCATCCTGTTATTCCATGGATTTGACCAGTGCCCTGTGTATTTCTCATGGATTCTCCCTCTTTTCCCTCTTCCAGCTGATGCCTGAGCTCACTGTGCCGCCCTTTCCCAGAGAGAGAGGGATTTTATTCTGCTGGAGAACTGCTCTCATCATTTCTCAAGTGTGCTGCCACCTCACACAAACAATAAATCCTCCCATCCCCGAGAACAGATAAAATTGAAATCTTTGTCATAATAAAACAACCTGCTGGTAAAGAGACATCATTTACAACAATCCAGCACTAAATTGCTTTCCCCAGCGTTAATCCATTCAGCTGATGTTTGTTATTCTGCTAAAGTGGTGCCACGTTCGACAGAGAAATTGTCATAAGGAGAGAAATATTAACAATAAAATCCCACATCATATTCCAGAATTAGACACGTGAGCTCATGGAGTGCCTGTTTTCCAGAGCACTGCCTGCCTCAAGCTGTGGTTAACATGGACAATTATCACCAAAACAGGGAAATCATTTCAGTTCAAGATTTTGCATGGTCTTGTACTGGGAAAAAAAAAAAAAAGTTTACTTCACTTATTTATTACTCCTTTAGAAAGGAAACTGAAGGAAGAAATAATTTAAATAATAAATTTAAATAATTAAATAAAACTCAGAAGAGGGGGAAACAAAGTAGTGAAAAATAGTAGGAAAAGAACCATAAAAGCAAAATAAGCCACCCATATTATAATTTGAAACTCCAAAACATGAATGTGATTTTAAACTATTCATGAAGTGATTTGCATAATCCCCAGGACTGGGGAAGAGAGTGCAGCTTTGGAGTTACAGAGGGAGCTTCCGGAGGCATTCCTAAGAGGAAATAAAAAAAAAGAGGAAATACAGGGAAATACATTCACATTCCCAGAAAAAAAAAGTCTTATTTGAACATAATGGGTATTGCAGAGGAGTGTTTAAGCACGGAAGATATTTGTCACTTTTTAATTGCTAATTTGCAAAACAAGAACTATTCTTTTAGTGATGGGTTTTGACTGTCTCTTAATTGCAATTTCAAAAGGTGTTTTAAGATTTTTTTTTCCCCTGTTTCTGAACTTCAAACCCAAACAGATTCCAACACGAATCTTTAAACATTCAATCATCCCTATGAAAAATATTAATCAAACAATTGGGGAATAAATTATAGAATCTATATTCCTTTCCAGCATCCACATCCATTTTCTCCAGCTATTCTCTTTATGGATCCATATTCCTATAGATCCTCTGAACAAGGCATTTGGTCACCAAGGACCCTGTGTTTCCATAGGCAACCCAGTAATTTGCATATTCCTAATAAATACTCAGCATAAGCTGAAATATTCTTCTAAAATAATGAAAGCAAAGTGCGACTCTGATAAGAGAGATGAGCACCCCATTCTTAGAGATAAAAAAATTTTGAAATATTCCAAGACAAATGGAGTAGAATTGAACCCCAGGTGTTTGCAGGGATGAGCAGCTTTATGGATTACCCACACTGACCAGGTCTCCAATGGCTGCACAGGAGCTCCAACAGTCAGGGATTCATTTATTTGCCTAAATAGAGACATTTGGGATCATGTGAGATGCCTGAGGATATCCAAGACATCTGTGTGCACAAGGCTGACATAAATGACACAGAATTTGGGAGAGAAAGGGCAGGGAAAATGCCCCTGGACATGGCAAATGGAACTCATGGAATCACAGAATGGTTTGGGTGGGAAGGGACATTAAAGCTCATCCAATACCAACCCCTGCCATGGGCAGGGACACCTTCCACTATTCCTGGGTTGCTCCAAGCCCTGTCCAGCCTGGCCTTGGACACTTCCAGGGATCCAGGGGCAGCCACAGCTTCTCTGGACAACCTGTGCCAGAGCCTCACCACCCTCACAGCCAGGAATTCCTTCCCAATATCCCATCTATCCCTGCCCTCTGGCAGTTTGAAGCCATTCCCTGTGTCCTGTCCCTCCATCCCTTGTCCCAAGTCCCTCTCCAGCTCTCCTGGAGCCCCTTTAGGCACTGGCAGGAGCTCTGAGCTCTCCCTGGATCCTTCTCTTCTCCAGATGAACACCCCCAGCTCTCCCAGCCTGGCTCCAGAGCAGAGGAGCTCCTGCCCTTGCAGCATCTCCATGGCCTCCTCTGGACTCTCTCCAGCAGTTCCCATCCCTCTGATGTTGGGGATCCCAGAGCTCCAGGTGGGTCTCACCAGAGCATCCCATTTGCATGTTTTAAGGCAGGAGAAACCAGTCCTTACCCCAGAAACAGACATCACAAAACCCTGAGAGTCTCTGAATCTGAAGCTGAATCCAATCTCCCAAAATTCAGTGATTTGTGTCTGAAAGTTGCCTCTTTCTCATCCACATCCATAAAAAATGACCAACCTGATGAGCTCAGTAGGAGACTCTGTGCTGCAGCATAAACTTGATGAATCCCAGGCAAAAATACTAATTCCGAAGTTATCTATCCTCATATTAATGGTCACAGCTTGCAATATTGTTAATTCATTTCTTTTGTGTACTGTGTGCAGTAGCCATCACAGAGCACCAAAAAGCAGATTGGAAAACTTCTTTGAAAGTTATTCAACATTCCAGACATTTTCCCCAATCCCACAAGGAACTCCATGATCCTCAAAGGAAACTTTCCTCACCTTTATTCTGATCCCTTCTCCAGTGCCTGTTCCTATCCTATCTTTGAGTGATCCTTGCTCTCCACACAGAGTCCCTGTTGTAAATTCCTGTTTACGATGCCATTATGCAAATGAGCAGAAGCAGTAAATTTGCATCAGAAGGGTATTCCTGATCCAAACTCCAGCCTCACAAGCTGCACCCATTCTGTGCTAATTAACATCCATTAACTCCAGAGCTCCGTGGAAGCTTCGGGGACTCTCAGCCTCCCAGTTATTCCATTTATTTAAAGAAACTCACAGTGGGTGCATTGTCTTCTACACTGGCCAATTTTCCTTTTTTATAATGTACACACATACAAGATTTTCATTTGGGGAACACTTTTTAATGCCTTTTGTCCTTTATCTTTGAGGAATATCCTTCTCTACTGGCACCAGGTGCAGAAACACCTGACTCCCCACCGACCTTTCCCTCCTGCCAGCTTTATTTCCAAGCCTTCCCTCTCCTTGCTTTCCCAGCAGTCCAACAGGACATCCAGAAGTCTCCTTATTTTTGTCATATTTTGAAGAATGAATGCATTATTTCCTTGGCATGCCAAGCCTCTCCTGGCCCGTTGCCTGCCATCCCTACACCCACACTCCAAGGCACTTTTCCATGCAGCAGATTAAGGAGTTGTTCCCATGCCAGCAATGCTTCGCCGCCGAAGATGAACTGCAAAGGACACAGATCCTGCTCCTCCTTCTGTTAGCAGGATTTCAGGATATATTCCACCACTTTTGGGGTGGAGGGGGAAAATGTCAGCTTTAAATATAATAAAACGTGCTGGGAGAACAAAGAGCAGAGTCCTGGAAAACTCTTCCCAACGTCTGGAGGAGAGGAAGGAGCAGGACAGGATTTTTCCAGACAGAGGAGCCTCTCCTGCCAGGCTGTGCTCTGAATCCCTGGGAGCAGTGGCTGTGCCAGCTGCTCTGATGCCACAGGATCCAGCCACAGGCTGCTCTATACATTGTGGCAGGGAAGGACAGCCAAGAGCACATCCCACCGGCTACCTCAGAGCTTCCTGCCCGAGCCAGCATCTCCGGGAGCTGGAGGCACAGCTGCCAGGATCCTGCTTCCCTTGGCCAGCACAGGACTTGGCCCAGATTTTGAATACGATTGATTTCATTCCCTCTATAAAATCTGGAGAAGGAAATGCTCAGCTGCTTTGAACTGAATTTTTCTTTGCTTTTTTTTTTTTTCCTCCCACCCCCCCAGGTTGGAAGGAATAAATTGAGCCTCGGCAAGTTCCATCCCTATAGAATAATGCTCATTCCATACATTTCAGCCAAATGCCGGGTGTGATTGGCATTTTCCTCCTTAAAAAACTGTGGAGAGCAGTTGGTACAGCTGATTGATTGAAGGCAGTCCAAGTACTGATATTTCTGAGCACGGAGCCAAAGGGATATTGATGCTCTGTGCTCTGAAATTGTGAAGACCATTAATTCTTAGAAGTTCTCGGGTTGAAGAGGTGACCTTGGCTTCACCATGGAAGGTCAGGATGAGACCTTGGTGGGCATCATTGTGTTCTGTCCCCGAAAGAGGAGATGGGCTAGTAGGTGGCAAGGAAGCTGCGATGGGAATCTGCAGATCTCTGTGGAGGACGTGTTAGAGACAGTCCAGAGGAATCCATGGAGATGCTCCAAGGGCTGGAAGTCTTCTCTGGTTTCCTAGAGAAGCTGTGGCTGCCCCTGGATCCCTGGAAGTGTCCAAGGCCAGGTTGGATGGGGCTTGGAGCAACCTGGGATAGTGGAAGGTGTCCCTGCCCATGGCAGGGGGTGGCACTGGATGAGCTTTAAGATCCCTTCCAACCCAAACCATTCTGAGAGTTCATGCTCTCCCTGTTTGGATAATCAGATAAAAACATCTCGGGAACCCAGGAGAATATCCAGCATATCCAGTCCACACAGAGAGGATGTTCACCTGGTTACAATAATTTTTCTTGACTTTATATAACTCCATAGCACCAGACTCCCAAAAGATTTACTTTTCTTCTCCAGAGGGAAATACTCCAGTCTTTGAGTCCTTTGGCTTCACTGTGATTGAGGACACAAATCCAGGAGGAAAGTGGAACTCAAATCCCTTGGGAAGTGAGCGGATACAGCTTCATTCAACACTTTGATATTGTCTGTGCACTTATACAACTCTTAATAAGGGCTTGAAAATCTAAAACGATCAAAGCCATGTCCTCAAGATAAAAATACAGCATGAAACTACCCCAGAGCCTTTGTTCTGAATTTTTTCAAGTTCCTGTCGAGGATCTGGAAAGGATTCCAGAGTCAGATTGAAATGCACTCTCATCTTTTGCACAGCACTGCGATACGTAGGGAGCTATGGCAGCCATCTGGATCCATATAGTATTAATGTTATCAATCAGGATTTAAAACAAAATTCTACCATTGATACCCTCAGGGGTTTAACATCCAGCAGCCCCAGAATATCTGAGCAATCACAGAATATTTGAGATCACTGGGAAACAATCAGCTAAGAAATGGTTGGGAGGAATAGGGGAAAAAACGGTGAAACAGAGAACGAGTTGGGCTGAAAGAAATAAAACTGCTGATGACAGATGGCATTAAGAGGATGATCTTCCTCGATGAGCGTTGGCTCTAATGCTCCAACAGGGTTGATAAATATGTTGAACAGCTTGCCTGGGGCAAGTCAAACAAAGCCCTGGGCAAGAAATTTAAAATGCAGTTTGCCTAACAGAGCAACTAAAGAGGAATTTCTTGGCTCACCGTTTTGCCAAGACGTGTTCTGTTCACGCTGCATGAATTCCCAGGGAAACTGTTGGGTTTGCTTCTTTTTCTTTTTTTTTTCCATAGGAGAAGCAGAAGCCTCATGTTCATTCAAATTAACAAATGCCCAGGAAATTGGTTCCTGCCTGTGGCTGCTGACGTTGGACGCGGCCGTGGGCACGTGTTTGTGTACGGATGGATGTTTGGATAAAAGCTGCACAACAGATTATTGCAAAAGGAAAAGCAGATTAACATCAGAGGGAAGGAATATTTTACTGTCAAGAGAAAAACTGCCATGTTTTCAGCACGGGAAATGTGTCAGAAGGATGACTTTGGAAAAAAACCCTCGAAGACAACAGCACTCAAACTGGGAAAAGCAATGGGGAGATACAGAAAACGACTGCAAAATGTGTTTATCAAACCCATCCTAAAGCATGTTACAAGTTATAAATAATACAAACTCAACAGGATTTAAACAAAGCTGAAGCCAATATCAAGAATGTTAATAAGGCACAAAGCACAGTTGCTCTGAACTTCTCAGGCAGAACACGAGAATTTTCATTTTTTCCTGTTTCAATGCAATTTTGAGCTTAACCAGCAGAGAGCAGGGACAGACCCAAGTCAGTGAATCCCAATGCTTTCCAGGGGGGCCTTATTCATTACCTCCATATCCTTTCCCACCCCGTAAGCAGGAATATTTAAACCATTTTTATCCTGAAGATCAACAGAGTTCTTGCCTGGTGATTCCATGCAATAAAATTCCATCATCAAAATTCTCTGTTGGAAAACTTGCCTCTAATTCCCTGAAATTGGAAGCTACAGCCCAGCCAAAAAATCATTTCTGGTGATCTGAAAGGTTCTCATCAAACACTGGGAGGAGAATATGGAAAAGCAGCAGAGGCCAAACTTTGTGACCTTTTGAGAGCTGGCCCAGAATGTCCCTGTGCCCGTGACAATCCCCACACTTGGCAGAGCCAGGAGGACAATGGTGCACCTCAACTTCCACCCATGATCTGCCCCTGAAGCCTCCAGATGTTCACCTTGGGTCTAAACAACCAGGATGGAAATAATCCACTTCTCAGGAAGAGAAGTAGAACTTGTGAGAGTGAAAAAAGCCAAGAAAATCTGCAGCTCTTCCCTCTCTTTTTCCATAGCCTTGGGATACAGACTTTGTTTCCAATCACTGCTAAAAGCATTTTGCACACAATAATTAAGCCTCACATGAACTATAAGATATTCAATATTATTTAAATACTCCACAACTGAGGTATGAGTGGTCCCAAAGCAAAACAAAGAATCCTTTTTGGAAAAATACCAAAGGATCCCAACTAATAGGTCTTTGTTAAAAAATCTTTTCATACCTTGACTGTGACTTTCAATGGTTGGACTTGATGATCTGAAAGGTCTTTTCCACCTTTAATGATTCTATGATTCAATGTCTATTGAATAAGAGAAATACCACTTGATAAAACTCTATATTTTCTGATTTTTTCCCTTTCCACATTTTGCTTGGTTTGTATTGTTCAGTAAAACTTGGGATGAGTCAAGGGAATGGTCAAAGCCCCAAGGCTGCCAGAGCACCAGGAGTGTTTGCACAGTGCTCGCAGGGATGGACAGGGTGGGATTGTTGGGTTGACCTGTGCCAGGCCAAGAGTTCCATCAATAATCCTGGTGGGTCCCTTCCAACTCAGGATATTCCATGATTCTCTGAAGATAAGGCATGAGAGAACAGGAATCAAAAATGTTTAACAATAAATAGAGAATTCATCCAAAAAACAGTTCAATGTCTTCCTCCTGAAGATTTCCATTTAAAAAAAAATTATTTGGCCTTTGATCATGGAAACATCACAGAACCCCAGAACTTGTCTGAGTTAGAAGGGACCTTAAAGCTGATCTCATTCCACCCCCTTCCCCTAGACCAGGTCAAGGTCCAGTCTAATCCATAGATTAGATCGAGTTTCATTCATGAAAATGAACTAAAATCTGCCTACTTGGCTCTGTATAAATAATCAATCCCATTCTATTTAGACAGGTGGAGCACTGGGAAAAGCAAGACGAGCAGGAGGCTTTGGGAATTCAAGGCTGAACTCAGACTGTAAAAGATTTTCTCTCTGAAGCTGATTTCCATCCTTAGTGGTGTTGCTGTTTTCAAACCCACAGCACATTAAACCTTTGTCACAGATTTGAATTTCACTGGGCTGGGTTCTGGGTACAAACACAGAAGAAAAGAGAAAAACATCCCCAGAAGTTGAGTTTTTCTATTTACAGGGTCATTCATATTCCTACGTTCCATAAACATCAAAGAGAACTGTCACAAATGGTAAAACTGAGGAAGGGGAAACCAATAAACACCTGTTTCCTTTCATGTTTGGGGATTTGGGAATGCAGCTGATTGAATGCTCATGGCTGGGATCAACTGGCAGCATTTTCCATGAACAACTGACTGACATCCAAAACAACACTGCACCACAAATGGATCCGACCTGCAGGGAAGAAGAGCTATTCACAAAGCAGGAACAATCTGTCCTTAAGTGCGAAATGTTGGGATTAAAATTGCATCTGTTTCATGTCCAATCCATTAAAGAGTCATCTTGAGGAGTACTGTAGGCACCTGATGTTTCTTTGTGACAAAAATGATTCCTGAAGTGTCCCAAGGACACAGAAAAACGTGTCAAAGTTTATGGTCAAAAATCTGATTCCTTCAACTATTTTACTCTTTCTAATTCCTCTTATGAAGGAAATTATTTGAAAAATGAAAATGTGATGAATAAAAGCAACAGAAGTTCTTAGCACAGCCTTGAATTGTTCAAAAATGGAACAGAATGGGTTGGAAGGGAAAATAAAGCTCAACCCATCCCACTCCCTGCCATGGCAGGGACATATTCCACTATCCCAGGTTGCTCCAAGCCCTGTCCAGCCTGGCCTTGGACACTTCCAGGGATCCAGGGGCAGCCACAGCTTCTCTGGGCAACTTGTGCCAGAGCCTCACCACCCTCACTGGGAAGGATTCCTTCCTAATATCCAATTTAAACCTGCTCTCTGTCAGTTTGGAGCCATTCCCTCTTATCCTGTCACTCCAGGCCTTTTTCCAAAGTCCCTCTCCAGCTCTCTTGCAGGTTCCCTTCAGGCACTAGGAGGGGTGACTAGGTCACCCCAGAGCGTCTCTTCTCCAGGCTGAACAATCCCAATCCTCTCAGCCTTTCCTCCCAGCAGAGCTGCTCCATCCCTCTGATCATCCTGGTGCCTCCTCTGGACTCTCTCCATGGGGAGATCTGGGGAACAACATCCTCCTGATGTTGTTCCCCAGATCTGGAGGCAGCTCTGCAGGTGGGATCTTACCTGAGTGGGGCAGAGGGACAGAATTCCCCCTTTCCTGCTGCCCACAAGTGTTTCTGGGCTGGGTCAGGTGCAGTTCTCAACCCCCAGCATCCCCAAGTCCTTCTCCCAGGGCTGCTCCATCCCTTCATCCCCAGCCTGGATTGATCCCCAGGGCTGCCCCAATGCAGGTGCAGCACCTGAATCTGACAGCAGAAAGCCCAAGGATGCAGTCACTAAAGAACAAATCATGCCTAAACCTGGCCACCCTCCTCCCTTCTTTCAAGAAGAGAGCAGTTTCTTAATATATTATGTTTCCAAAGTCAGTTAGGGATAAAAAGAACCACTGCTCCAATAATGTGGTGAAGAGATTGAGATAGAACTACACGGTCCTATCAAGCTGATTATTTGCTTCATTGCAAAGCATCACATCTTTAGTTCAGCCATTGATTTGAGGCTTTCAAATCATTTTGTGATCTTTCTTTGCTCTGAGCATTCCAGCGCTTGGCAGAGATTCATTTTAGATCATCCTCGGTCATTTGCCACACTTTAGTGCTCCACTACTCAAGTAGAACTTGATGTACACAGAAAATAAGAGATGTCATCAGGGCTGTGTAATCCATTTCATATAAATCCATCTCTGCAATAACACCCAAGCCTTACCCTTGTCTTGTGAAAATCTCTCTAATCTCCCAAGCCACCTTGGGGAGCTTGAGACAGAGGGAAGCAAAACAAAATATATTCTACTCTTATAAAAGCAAAGAGCCGTGTTTTGTTTCCAGGAAAATAGGGATCACTTCTAGGGCCTTGCTGCAGAAAATAATAACTTGTTTACAAAGTTTGTTTACTGCAAGGAATAGAAAAATTGCCTTTTCTTCCCTTTTTTTTTGATGACTATTGCTGAGTTAAATAAACTGCCATAGCCACATTCGGCAAAAGCAATCTCATATTCCTTATTATATTCGTAGCCTTAGATTTCAGACAACAATAGAAAGCTGTAGGCACCCTGACAATTATTTAAACCTACAATCTGTAATTGCTCAGGAGCAAAAAAATAATTACATTCAAATAACAAGCAATTCAACAAGCAGCCCTTTCGTCCTCCTTTCCCCTTAACCCTTTTCCAAACCAATAAATGCCTTCCAAGTGCACCTAGATCATTCAAATGGATCTATTTTGAACCATAGCTGTCCTTAATGGAAATATGGAAGTTCCAAGAGTTATTTTCTCATCTGTTGCAAGCCAATGAAATGATGGTGAGTTCTCACTTGCAAAAGAGAATAACTCTTCCTGCCCATCTCCAAAAAAATAATTACTCAAGAAAATACCACAGCAGATTATTAGAGAAAAACTAATTTATATCTAGAGGGGCAGCCAGAGGCCAAATATTAATGTGGTTAGTCAGTTACCCATCATACCGTACACTCATTCCCAAAAATACATGGATTGGCAGGGTTGGAAATAAAGGAAATATAATAACTGCCGAGGCAGAGTGGCACCAATGGCTCGGCAAAGGAACTGCCATTACTCACAGCCAAGTCCATGACCTGCAGCTCTCCAGATCCATGGTTTTCTTAGACATCCCACAAAGCATCCTGTGCCCTCTGGTTGGCAGGAGACTGAGCTGAAGGGCTGTGGCAGCACAGTCCTGCTGCAATAAACAGCCCCTCTGACCCTGAACTGGATTTTGGGGAGCCTCTGCAACAGATCTTCATGGGAATGTGTTTGGGATAACTGCAGCTATCCAGCCAGGCTGGGAGAACTCCAGCCCTGCAGCCATGGAGACAGAGTGATGCCTTAAGGATTTTTACATTCTATATTTTCATGTACCTGTAGTTTTGGTGTGTAGCTCTAGACTCTATATACAAAAAACCTCTGTTCCCAGCATTTTAGACAAAACAAATCCTCTCAGTTGGAAAATCCAAGGACACCTTGCTGCCTCAGAGCCCCAAAACATGTAAACAACAGTGAATCGGGGGGAGCAAGCTTGGGCTAATTGACATCATCACCTGAAGGTGTAATTAAGAGAATTGAGGCCTGATATGTTATTAGACCAAATTTATAAAATGTGAAGAACTCAGGACTCATCCTCCATTTTGGATGTAGCCTCTAGGGTGGGTTCTGTCTGCCCTAAATGTACCTAAAGGCCTTTAATAAATTAATCTGCTTTTTATTGTCCAGCCTTCTGTTTTACGGAGCCCTGTTTAGTCATCACGAGCTGTGGTGCTCCAGGGTGGAAGCAGTGAGAAGACATTCCATGCTTCCATCCAACCCACCTGATCCTCTCCCATCCATGCCAAGCCACAGACACATCCAGAATGAGTTGTTGACTCCTTTACAGCATCATGGTCCAATCAGTCACTTTGCCTCCTTTGGAATTTTGGGGATTTTATGGACATGCAACTTCAAAACAGCTCAGAGGCAATTATTGGAATGTTTATCATGTTTGCAAAACTTTTCTAACAGAAGGGAATTCACAAACATCTTCAGATAATTATTTCTCATGACTGATCACAGAATGAAATGATGGTTTGGGTGGGGAGGAACCTTAAAGCCCCTCCAATTCCAACCCCCTGCCATGGTCAGAGACATCTTCCACTATCCCAGCTTGCTCCAAGCCCTGTCCAGCCTGACCTTAGACACTTCCAGGGGTCCAGGGGCAGCCACAGCTTCTCTGGGCAACCTGTGCCAGGGCCTCCCCACCCTCACAGCCAGAAATTCCTTCCCAATATCCCATTCAAATCTCCCTTTTGCCAGTTTGAAGCCATTCCCTGTGTCCTGTCCCTCCATCCCTTGTCCCAAGTCCCTCTCCAGCCTAAATAAACTCTTTATCCACCCCAGGGATAAACCCCACCCCACCAGACCAGGCTGAGTGTCACCATTCTAACATTTAAACCTCTACATTTGTCCTCTCTGGCCATGTCAGGATCATTCCCCAGTGACTCCCACCCTGCTGTGCAGCTGGATTTTGGGATTGTCTGGAGCCTTGGGATGTCCTGAGCTGCTGTAAATTCAGACACACGTGGTGCACAAGGGACACACACAGGTGACAACATTCCTTACCACACTTCCCATCCCAGAAGAGCCAAAAAAAGCTGGATGGCCACAGGCAGGCAAGGCTCCATGTCACCCCTTTGGTCACCAGGAGGACACCCTGCCCTCTCTCCATCCCTGAGTCTGTGGATGCTGTCCCCAATTCCAAACACATCCCAGCATTCCAGCTCCAGCCCCTCGACTCAAACACGTGTCTGCTGCTGCATAATTCATTACATGACTCTCAATAATTTTCAGTCAAGGTTCAAGCAGGAATGTGTCACACCAGGATTAGATTATTTATGAGCATAATGTTGGATTTAAGCCAATGACACACCAATAAATTTTATCTCCAAGCCTGACATACCTCATGCTGTTTTCCCTGGCTCACAAACAAATAGCTACGGCTGTCTCAGAATTACTTGCATTCAACTTAAATCAGAAATTTTTTTGTGATTAGTTCTTATCTTGCTTGAAAAACTGATCATATTATTTCTTTCTTCCAGATGCTGACATGTGGTTTCACCTCCATTTCTCAAGTGTGTCCTGCACAGAGAGCAAAATCAGGTATTCCAGAATAAAAATCTGGAATTAGGTGCTGTTTGAGCCTCTTAAAGGATGGATATTTTGCTCTTTTCTAAAGACAAAAGACATTTTCCTGTCACTCAGGAAAAGCAGAGCCAGCATTAATTGCCATTGAAAATAATCTAATATGGGCATTTTCCTAAATGCAAGGGTAAATAATGTACCAATAATGCATAAATAAATATGATATATAAATATTGATTAAATTAATATTGTTATATAAATATGTACTGGGACACAAAGGATTGTCTGTGCAATTCTAGGAGCAATTCTTCCCATCCAACCCCATGCAGACTTGAAGAGCTGCACTCAAATCTCCACTATTTGTGTTCACATGTGACAAACAGTGCCTGAGATCCCATGACAGTCTGGATGTCATGGGAGATCCAGTTCTGATGGAATGAGATGATCTCCAAGGTCTTTTCCAACTCCAGCCTTTCTGGAATTCTGTGATTCTATTTCAGCTGAGCCCTCTAAGTTTCAGGAGTATTTCTGAGCCAATATTTTAAAAGTTGATGAAGGTTTTTCTATCTTTGACATGAAGAAAATTATCTAATAATATATTATTAATATATATAATAATATATATGAAAATCAGGAAAATCACTCCAAATTCTCCCAAACTTAATAACCCAATAGTAAGTAATCTATATTTTTTAATATAGATTAATCCCTCTTTGCTCACACCCCCAGATCTAAAATTTCCAGGCTGTGGAAGATTGTGATATCCTTGTGAAGATCAATCCATTAAGATCTGCTCACAACCCTCTGTGGATGTCACAGTATATGTCAAATTATCAAAACAGCACCATTTTCCCCCTCCAAAAACCCTCTTAGATATTTTTCTCGTGGCTGAACAGAATAAATCATCAGCACTCTGTGTGTTTTACTCCATGTCACCACTCCCTGTGCTTTATTAGCAGGAATCAACGGATAAATCCGATGGTAAATGTGTCCATCCCAGCACATAAACGAACACACACACAAATATATCTCCTGCAAAGCAGCATCAATCTGATCAGGGCAGCCTCCAGTTATTAACAGGATAATTTACTTCTATTTCCAACTTAAACCAACTCAGAATGATGCCAAGCATATGTTCCTCCTGCTCACTGATATATTCCTATTTATCACTGCAAAGGAATTACTTCTCTGCAAGGCTTTTGCAATGGCTCAAGGTGCTCGTGCTGCCTTTTTCGCATGGGAAATAAACCAATAAATTAATAAAATAAAAAAATCAATCAATAAATAAAATATAGCTAAATTTTAAAAATTCATATATAGATAGAGAGAAAAATAATGCTTTTCTTGAAGACAATTCCTGCTGTTGGAGATCACCGAGCCCTGTCTCAGAAGTCATGAAAATTAACTGTGCCTCTTCTACTCCTTTCTGTGGCAACATCCCCAAAACATAATTAAAAGGTTGTTTTAAGGTGAATGATGCTGATTAAAAAGCTGCAGGCTGACTTTTAAAAACCTCCAGATCTTCCCTAATGTGCAATACCCACTCTAAGCGGAAATCCACACAAAGCTGAAATCTTCATTACCTCAAGAAACCTAAATTAACATAAAAAAACCTCCCTGATGGAGAAGCACAGAGATTGTGTTTGAAGGCCACATTACTTTTGTTTTCCAAAGGAAAAAGAGATGTGGCTCCTTTGAAAGCAAAGGATGTTCTGAAGGGTTGTGCTCATCAAGGACAGCTTTCACTTTGCGTTAGGGATATTTTATTGTCCCTTATTAGTGTTTATAAATGTCAGGAAATGTCCTTGGTGAGGACCAAGCAGAACTGCAGCATTTTGTTTTTATCAGGGTCTCCTTGCCCAGCACTCTGCCCATTTACATTCCCACAAAGCTGATGCACAATTCCATCAAATCAGAGTGGCAGCATTTAAAGCACAATGCCCAGGATATTCCAGAAGGACCAGAGAAAGTGAGTGTTGAGATTTTTATTTCAAAAGGTCCTGGAATTATGGTTATTTCTGTGTTTATCACCTTATTTTACAGCAGGTTTAGGGGAAATTTTTCAGTTCAGGGCTTTTCTGCTTATACTTCAAAATATAAACAGAGAATATTCCCTGGCAGTGTCTTAAAAAAAAAAAAAAACTTGGAGGTTTGACCAGCAAACTAGAGCATCTCACTTCAGGCAAGGTTGTGAGGAAGGAGATGATCTGAGAAGTATTTGGGTATGATGGTGAAGGAAAAGCTGGACATGCCCTGACCATGAGTACTTGGAGGTCAGAACAATCCTGAGCCCTGGGCTGATCTCCAGTGTGGGCAGCAGGGAGGGGGGAATTCTGCTCCTCTGCCCCCCCTCAGGTGAGACCTCACCTGCAGAGCTGCCTCCAGATCTGGGGAACAACATAAGCAGAAGGATGTGGAGCTGCTGGAGAAAGTCCAGAGGAGGCCACAGAGAGGCTCCAAGGGCTGGAGCTCCTCTGCTCTGGAGCCAGGATGGGAGAGCTGGGGGTGTTCAGCTGGAGAAGAGAAGGATCCAGGGAGACCTCAGAGCTCCTGCCAGTGCCTAAAGGGGCTCCAGGAGAGCTGGAGAGGGACTTGGGACAAGGGAGGGAGGGACAGGACACAGGGAATGGCTTCAGACTGCCAGAGGGCAGGGATAGATGGGCTATTGGGAACAAGGAATTCTTCCCTGTGAGGGTGGTGAGGCCCTGGCACAGGTTGCCCAGAGAAGCTGGGGCTGCTCCTGGATCCCTGGAAGTGTCCAAGGCCAGGCTGGACAGGGCTTGGAGCAACCTGGGACAGTGGAAGGTGTCCCTGCCCATGGCAGGGGGTGGGATTGCATGATCTTTAATGTCCCTTCCCACCCAAACCATTCCATGATTCCATGTTTAGGCAGTGGCAGCAATAAGGATGAACCAGGACCCGACAGCAAGGGTTAGGAACTGGGCTGAGTTTGAGTTCTCAGAAAGATGCAAAAAAAAGACAAAATCAGTATCTGGAAAAAAGGAAAATGGGAACTAGGGGTAGATTTCTTTCACAAACAAGTGAGAGAAAGGTAAGAACAAGAACACAATTTGGTTTAGGGACAGAGCAGCCTCCCTTTTGTAGGCCATGATTTCTCAGGCTTTCTCCCTCATTCCAGAGCTGCAGAAACTCAGTATCCATTTTCCACCACCATCTGAACACAGGACAGCATTAATGCCTCAGAACTCTACAAACCCAGCCAGTTAATCCACTTCCCTCTCTTTTCCAAGTGCTGAAAGAGAATTAACACGAGACATGAATCCCTTCTGCAGTACATTCCCTCCAGCTCTCAGTTCTTCCACAACGTGATCCTTGTATCACTTGGTGATATCACTGTGGATGTTTCTCCTCCATTTGGGTCAGAACAAACACACCTCTTTCAACATCATCAAGTCTTACATTTTCTTCAGGCAGAGACAAAACATCTTCTGATGTGTAGCATTGTTTAAAGTTTTCTTCCTTTCCTTCAGCAGCAGAGAAAAACAGTTTGTTCTATTTTTACTGTCTGTGCAAGAAAAAAAGGTGTTTCTCTTGGGGGCCAAACTTTGCTCCCTGTGATTTTCTTTTCCTGGTGAAAAATAGTCATTGAAAACTCAGCTGGACCAAAGGACTTCTTAAAAGTAGTTCTTCTCTGCCACAGCCACCTGCAGCTGTTCCAGGGGGGAGTAAAAAAAACTGATGGATTTATCCATTCTTAAACACGTCATCCCACTTGCAAGTGGAATTATCTTCCTTAAGTTGAGAAGTTGCCCTGATGAGGCATTTATCCACAGAAACAGAATGGTTTGGGTTGGAGGGACGCTAAAGTTCCAACACCTGCCATGGGTAGGGACACCTTCCACTATCCCAGGTTGTTCCAAACCCTGTCCAACCTTTATGGGAAGAGGTTGAAGCTCCCAAGAGCAGGGTGTGTTGGAGGAGCTCAGTTTTCCAAGGCACCCAGACCCATGTGCAGCAGAAACAGCTGAACAGTTCCTTACCAGGCTGAGAAACCTCATTGGACAATCCTGGTGTATCTTGGTTTAATTTTTTAAATAACTTTCAGAAGCAGTGGGGCATAATAACTCAGGCAAAACACAATAATAACACAGCTCTGTGGAATTACTGGAATGTGCTGCTGCCTAATAAGAGCAGAGCAGAAGGTGACCAGGCCTGGATCCGTCTGCCAGCTCCGAAACATCCATAATTAGATCTTATCAGTTCCTTAACATCCTATTTCTGTCTGCACTTTGTTTACACCAAGAAACCAATTATCCCA
Source organism: Entomyzon cyanotis (assembly GCA_024500445.1). Lineage (NCBI taxonomy): Eukaryota > Metazoa > Chordata > Aves > Passeriformes > Meliphagidae > Entomyzon > Entomyzon cyanotis. The sequence goes on from JAKEPQ010000871.1 coordinate 72,744,335, forward strand.
TTACAAGCCAGTCTATGTCAAGCAAACAGAGCTCAGTGTGCTCCTGTATTTTAAAAGTGTTGTAATTACAGATCTGAACTATTGCCAGATTTCAGTGAAGGTAAATAAGAGCCCTTCTATGCACACACCCTATGCACGATGCTTCCTCTTGGAGGAATAAGGTGACTTATAAATCTCAGGGAATACAGAGGTGCTCTGGGATAAACTGGAGTCTTGCAGCAGCAGCAGTTGATAAGGAAAAAAAAACGCTTAAAATTCAACAGAAACCTGATCAGAAACATTTCTGAGGATAATTTCCCTGCCCATGGCAGGGGGTTGGAATGAGTTGATCTTTAAGGCTCCTTCCAACCCAAACCATTCTATGATGTTATGATAATGCAGCAGTGCATTTAAATGTGTTTAAAATATGCAAGAGTTACAGTGGTACTGAGGAAAATATTAATTTCTTGAGGACGTGAATGTTCTGCAGCTTTGAGGCATTTTGGGGTATTTTACCCCTGGTAAAAAAGTTGAATTTAGACTCTAAACTGCTTATTTTTAAAACATCATCAACTCCCCTCCATATATGCTCAGATTTTGAATTTTGGTTAGGCTTTGGGTCAAAACCAGTTTTAAAGACAAAATACCTTTAACTGAATATATGGCCATAAAACTTCCAAGAAAACTTTCTGGACAGTTGTTTATTGAATGGTTACTACTTCATCATTCATAACCCAAACATGTAACACCAAGAGTCTCACCTCTTCCACAGAAACACAGAACCCCAGAATGGTTTGGGTTGGAAGGGACCTTGGAAACCACCCATTTCCAATCCCTTCCACTATCCCAGGTAGCTCCAAACCCCATCCAGCCTGGTCTTTAACACCTCAAGGGATGGGAATCCCCAGCTTCTCAGGGCAACAGCTACAAAATTTAGGAATAGACTTCCAGGCATTTTTGACACAGCATTGCAGCGTCTCCAGTGAGGCTGTGAGCAGTGCTTGTGCACCTCATGTGCCCTTGGTGTTTCAATGTTAGCTGGCAGCTGGATTAAGAGGCCACAGGATGGGGAGCATTAAAAGATTTCCATTAAAAAATCACCTTCACCCTCAAAATGTGGCTTTTTTCCCACAGTAAAAATAAGGACACATTTCTTTATCCTAATGAACAATAGGTGCATCTCCAGCAGCTGAGTGATGCTGCACAGACAATGGGAGAGTCTCAGGATCATTTAAATCATCCTTTGAAACCTGTGAGGCTCTGGTAGAAGTTTTGCAGGAGAGGGAACTGTGGAATGAAATCCAACTGCATTTTGCAGCAGGTGGAAGGTTTAGTGTTTACAACCCTGCATCATATTTTATTCTGCTGTTTCAAAAACCTATCCAAGCAGGAGGAAAATTCACTGCAAACTGGCTGCCTCTGCACAACCAACTTTTAGCTTTTGCAGATGAATCCTGCAATGATTTTGCATCATTTTGCAGATGAATCCCAGGATGGGTCAGGTTGGAAGGGAGCACTGTGGGGTCATCTGGTGAATTCCCTGCTCCAACAGGGTCATCCCAGAGCACAGGTTTGTGTCCAGATGGGTCTGGAATGACCCCAGTGATGGAAACTAGAAAACACCAGTGAGGGGAATAACCCCAGTGAGGGACACTCCACTGGGAAATAAGAGGGATCACTTCTAAGTAACTACTGCTCTTCCAGACTTGTCCCTGTGAATCCCAATTAAAGGATTAAAGGATGTTTCTGGAAGATGGGTGTGAAAATCCTGTTTCAGTGAGGTGGAATCATAAACTTGACTGGCTCAGGCTCTTTCCTGAGCTTACAGAGTCCCAAAATATGAAAAACTTGCTGTTAACACGTGGATAGGATGAGTAATAATTCCTAAGTGAAGGTTTTCTTCTTTGAGTGCTTGAGAGAATCCCAGAATGGTTTATTTTTGGAAGGGACTTTAAAGCTCATTCAGTTCCACAGACAGGGACATCTTCCACTATCCCAGGTGAATCCAAGCCCTGTCCTACCTGGCCTTGGGATTGGAGGGAGGAAAAGTGAACCACAGCTCACTTTTCCCATCCCACCCACCAGACTGGGGTGCCAACACCAACAAATTCCAGGGATTTTCATCAGTCATGTTTGTGCATTATTCCATCGCAGGTCTAATAGCAAAAATCGGGATGTGCAGGTTTTCTGTTCCTTCACAGCACAGATGGCACCAGCCTGAGCTTTCACCACTGAAGCCCAACACTTGCAATCACAGCCTTGTGGAAAATTTAGGGCAATTTATAAAGAATGGAAGTTCCCAGGCTTGGTGGGAATGTTGCAGAGTTCCTCAGGAGTGTTTCAAAGTGTGCTGTTTAATAAGATTTTGCAATTTTCTGGTTAAATTCTGTTGCTGATTTTTACAAATAGTTTACAAAGAGCAATGATAGAACCAACACCCACCACAAACAATGGAAATCTGATCTGATCATGACACAGGAAATAAATTTTAAAAAAAAAACCACAAGATTCTTTTGTTAAAAAAATATTTAAACAGCATGGTCTGCATCAATATCAGACTGTACTTGAACCCTCTGACCCTTTCTGCTGCAAGAAATTCAAAGAAGAATCTCTACATCCATCTTAACCTTAGAGCTCAAAAGGTTAAAATCATTTTCAATTTCCTCCAAAAGAAAATTAGAGAACAACCACTCATTCCACTGCTCCAAGAATTTTTTCATGTTCCCAAAATCCACGGAGAAGGAGATGCTGACAGAAAGGCAACACTGGATTGGAGGAACTCTGAAGAGAAGTTGAATAAATCATGTTGGAAACTGAAGGATGACACCCAAAAACCATTTCTCCTCTTCAGCCATGAAACTACCTCAACATTAGTTGACCCTTACCACGATTTTGTGCAATCCTCAGTTGAAAAGGTCATTTATGGAGTATTAAATTAATGGGTATCGAGGAGTAATTCAATATTTGCTTCAACGTCACAGATAGAGAAACATTTAATAGAGTATAATGCATTTCATAAGGCACCTTGCACATGTTCATATAGAAATATATGCTTTTTAAACAACTCAATTGCATCAAAACAGCATAAGAAAACTTTTCATCCTCTGTAGCAATAAATTTTAGGAATAATTGCCATAGAAATGCACTTTTTTCTTCCCCAGTAAATCCCAAAGGCTTGCCTTAAGGACTAACATCAGCACATTCTGAAGTGAGAGCTCTGACAATTCCCAGGTTTGGGTAAAGTCCAGATTTTGGTTAGAAAAGGGTGATTTTGATCTATTTTAGGATGTTTATTACTTCCAGAAGTAACTAATTTCTCTGGAGAATCACCTTTCCATGTTTTCAAAAAGGGCTCAGAGAATGGCATTTTCATAGAAAAGAGACAGATAGAGTGAAATTAAACCTCTTTTCCAACTGGCCACTTTTCCAGCTCTGATGGCTCCCAACAGGAATTCTCCAGGACTCTTCACAAGGTCAAGTATGAACCAGCAGGTTTGGTTTGGGGCATGTAAATCTCCAAGTTCAGTAGATCCCAAACAATTGGAATTCCTTGCATGGCTTAAAGTGTGAAGAATCATGGATCGTCTTCGGAATTTTGTTTAACCTCATGAATGATCTTAGAGGAATTAGCATACATAAAAAGCTACTACTTTGGAAATTTTAGGGAATAAAATACAGGATTTGCATTTTCTGCTAGTATAACTAAGAAAAAATATTTTTAGTGTATTTCTTTATGTGGAAATGACATATAAAGGACATCTCCCAAAATGCCCAGTGGCTTTAGCTGGTTGCAGTGACTGGAAAATGGCAGGAGCAGCCCAAATTCTGAAACTCGATGGAATCAGGCTGAAATTAAGAAATCTGGAAGGCAGAAACACCACAGAGCTTTGAGCTTTTATTTTCAAACTGATGCCTTACCAAACAGAGCCATCTGTGTTCCCTCTGGGAAAGGTTCAACCATTCTGTTCCCGTTGACATGATGTTTATCTAGAAGGGGGGAGAAAAAAAAAACCAAGTTAAAATGTGATAGAGTATTTGCTTTGCATGAAATCAACTGTTTATTTCTCACAGATCCATTGAAACCTGAACAATTCCCATAGGAAGGGACAATTTCCTCTATCCCAGGTTGCTCCAAGTGTCATCCAACCTGGCCTTGGACACTTCCAGGGATCCAGGGGCAGCCACAGCTTCTCTGGGCAACCTGTGCCAGGACCTCCCCACCCTCACAAGGAACAATTCCTTCCCAATATCTAATTTAAACCTCCCCTCTTGTAGTTTAAAACCTTTTCAGTGACATCCCCACATTCATTTTTTGCTACCAAGACCGATTTTAAACAACGGTGGCAAGAAACAAAACTGCCTGAAGTCAAAATACAACTTTCAGTTCACAAAATGCTTCCCAGGGAGAAAAAGCAAGATAATTTCTCAGCACATGCATTGATTTAATTCCTTTAGTCCTGATCCTGGCGAGGAATAAACCAGGTCAAAAAAGGAATGTGGGCTCACTTGTGAATTCCCTGAAAACAATATTTCTTATTAGCAGGGAGGCACATTCCTAATCCCAGCTGGCATCCAACATTTACCAACAGCCAGTGAGAGGGGAAAATCAGGGCTATCTGCAAGTGGAGCAAGAGGTGCCACAAGTCAATTGGTGGCATTTAGGAAAATTGAATGTCCTGTGCCTCAAGAGAGGAGGGGCTTTGGGAAGGAAATTGTTGGGAGGCTCCAGAGTGGGAGTACCATGGCCAAGGTTTCAACCTCGTTAGCTCAGCTGGTATTCCCAACATGATCTACAGCCACAGGAGAGGAGCGAACAGTCAGAAAAATTACAGAACATCTTGTAAGATCAAATAAACTAACCCTGCCCTCGCCCTGATAGCTGCCTTCATTTACAGAGTGAGTGACATCCATGATGTATGAAGCAGTTATCATTTCAAATGGCCAGGCTTTCAATATATTAAAATTAAAATTAAACTTTCAGAGGTGAGACGGGCTTGAATGAAAGTAATATTTTCAGAGTTCTCAAGTTGTCTCCCAATGTCTTCACACTTTTCGTTTCAAAGATCTCAGCCAGATAAAATGATTCATTTTCTTGTCATTCATACTTTGGCTCACTGTTTTTTCCAGTATTTCCTGCACAGATGCATTAAATAGTAAAAAATAAATTTAAAAAAAATTAAAAGGACCTTAACAAATACACATTCAACCTAAGGAAGAAAGTAACAACACATAAGTAAAAACATGTAAGTAACAACAACTTTCCCCAAGGAGAATCAAAGGATGTCCCTTTGACTGGGGCTTTTTACTGTTTTCCACATGCAAATATTTAAATTCTCATCTACAAACTGGATTGACTAACTCCAGAAAATTAGGACTACTTTGGCCCCATGCAATTAGAACAAAATTAGGACTATCCCTGTACCTTGCCACCAGAAAGAATAAATTACTTTTCCAAGCTCATTGTCATTCCAGAGAGAAGGGATTGCAGTAAGTAGGATAAAACTTGGTGTTACAGAGACATGGAGAGAATTCCAGTGAACACTGGGCTGGCTGTGAGTTCACTTCAGCTTCCTGGTGCTGAAAACAGCACATTCCACCCCAATACTGTCAATCTATGGGGTTAATCTGTCAACAGATGTGGAAAAGATGAATTGGGAGAACATGGATCATCAAATCCCAGGATAGTTTGGTTGGAAGGGACCTTGAAGTTCATCCAGTTCCATCCCCTGCCATGGGCAGAGACACCTTGAAGTATCCCAGGCTGCTCCAAATCCCATCCAAGCTGACCTGGAACACTTCCAGGGATGTCTATCATGTTTTTTTCTCTCCTTGATCCTCAAAGTAAAGCCATTTGTTAATGAATAGATTCTTACTTTTATTTTATTGATATTCAAGCTGTCAGAATTTTCACGAACATAAATTCATAAACAACAACCTCTCAAAACTTCCAAATGCTGTTCCATCCTCTACTGCCAAAACTCTCTAAATTTTCCAAACTAACCCTCAGAGATTCCTGTGACACACTTTGCTCCCTGATGAAGAGAACTAGTAGGAGCAGAAAGCAACACAGATCCTGGAGGACTTGACATTCAACTTTAGCTTCAGGCAAAGTCTGCTTCAGACAGGTGCAATGTCTGCTTTGTGCTCCTTAGATTCTCTGGATTTTAATGAAATAATCCTTCACAGATCCTCTCTATCTGTGAAACAGCAAAATGCACGGAAAAATAATCAAAAGTTGCTAAACAGATCCTCAGTATTTCTCAGACATTATGCAGTTTTTACACTTATCACTGGATAGTTTCTAATATGGTCCTACAACTGCCCTTGGCTAAAGTCACTGACTTCAGGTGAAGTTCTGTCTGTGGATTATCCCAGAAATATGGAATGGCTTGGGTGGAAAGGGATCTTAAAAACCATCCCATTCCAACCCCTGCCATGGGCAGGGACACCTTCTGCTGTCCCAGGTTGCTCCAAGCCCTGTCCAGCCTGGCCTTGGACACTTCCAGGGATCCAGGGGCAGCCACAGTTTCTCTGGGAATTCTATTCCAGGGCCTCCCCACCCTCACAGCCAGGAATTCCTCCCCAATATCCCATCTATCCCTGCCTCCCGTCAGTTTGAATCCATTCCCTGTGTCCTGTCCCTCCATCCCTTGTCCCAAGTCCCTCTCCAGCTCTCCTGGAGCCCCTTTAGGCACTGGCAGGAGCTCTGAGCTCTCCCTGGATCCTTCTCTTCTCCAGGTGAACACCCCCAGCTCTCCCAGCCTGGCTCCAGAGCAGAGGAGCTCCAGCTCTTGGAGCATCTCCATGGCCTCCTCTGGACTCTCTCCAGCAGCTCCAAATGCTGCTGTTCCTCAGATCTGGAGGCAGCTCTGCAGGTGGAATCTCACAAGGCTGAGTAGAACCATCTCCCTCCCCTGCTGCCCTCACCACAAGTCTGTATCTGTACCAGCGAACCACTGGAATAGACAAATCTTACCTACAAACTATCTGGGTGTTAATTAGCCCAGCTGAAATCATGTTTGATCCTATCCCAGCAATTTATCAGCGTGGACAATCGAGTTCCATTGCCCAGACCTGTTCTCTGGCACATTTTAATTTATTAGGGTAAATTTCATTTATCCTCACAGTTCCACGTGGTGATGGTATCACACCCGTAATAGATAAATTTAACGATGAAATATGTTTAAATGAGAAAGTTCTATAAAATATATTTCCTTTCAAACCAGCCTGACATAGCTTCCAACCAGATTTACAAGCCCGGAGGAAATTTAAAGAGCTCTGGGTTAAGATACCTCCAGTCATTTCATGAACATTAGTTCCCTATTTGGGGACCCAAATGAATCTGCTTAGAAAAGGTTTGGCTTTCAGAGAATGCTGATCCAGCAATGAATGAAAATCGGGAATTTTCTGGTCTCAAAATATTCATTCTCAAGCAATCACAGCAAAGATTTGAGAACATTTAAATTCGATTAATAAAAGATTCATATGTTCTTCATATTTGTCTTTTGATTTTTTTTTAAGCCATTAGGGAATATTTAGATTACATATCCAAACTTGTTTTATCAGAGCAGCCAGAAAGTTATTATTTTTAAATGAAAACCAAGATTCTCACATAATCAAATTAATCCAGGAATAGGGGTCATATTTATACGCAAGGACTGTTAATTTTCCATGGTAAGTACAGCCAGGAATTGAATTGAAAATAGCTGATTAACCAATTACCAGGAGCCTCCTCCATCTCCTAAAGCAGAGCCACGATGGGGACAGGGGAGAGGAGGAGGGAAAGGGATGAGCAGGGATGGGAACATCCCAAAGCAAATCAGCTGCTGATTGAAGGACTCCTTTCCCCTTTCTCTTTTGCCTTTCCTACACTTCCCATCACACCACCATGGTGGAGGATTTTGGGTACTGAGGGGTTGGGAATTTGGGAGAAAAACAGACCAGGGAATTATAAGAATCTTTTTTTTTAATTATCCAGTTATAAAATGATCTCACAGGTTATTATTTCCAAAAGTGGAATATAAGGCAGAATGTAAATCCTAAGAATTACAATATGGGCACCAAATAAAGCACATTTTGGGGGGGTTGTGGGGTTTTTCATGTGCAAGTCACAATGATCCTTGTGGGTCCTTTCCAGCTCAGGATATTCTGTGATTCTGTGGTTTTATGAAACTTTCAGTGTTTTATGAAACTTTCAGGTACAGATAACATTTAGTGTAGTTCCATATGCATTTTTTAAGAAAGTTTGGTTAAATAAAACTTTGTGCCAGGCCTGTGTGGCAAAGATTCCTTTCACCTAAACAAGGAGGGGTGCAGTCAAACATTCAGCACTGAATAAACAAATTCTTTAAATGCCTCTTAAGTTGTAGATGTGAGAGGAGGAACTCATCATCAGTCACATCCCCAGTCCACCCTTCTACAGGAAAATAATGAAAAGGAGGATGACAGATGCCATTGGAAACTCAGAACATGGAGACAGACTGATGGCATTTCACTGTAAACCACAGCTGGGATTTAAAAATTCACTGAAAATGCTCAAGTTTTACCTCAGTGTCAAGGTTTGTATCCTCCAGAAGGAGCACAGCACAATGAATTAGGGAATTCCAGAGTGGCTTGGGATGAAAGGAACCTTAAAGATCATCCAGTTCCATCCCCTGCCATGGGCAGGGACACCTTCCACTATCCCAGGCTGCTCCAAGCCCTGTCCAACCTGGCCTTGGACACTTCCAGGGATGGGAATGGTACAATGAGAAGACCTCAATATACAGAACATAGCTGAAGACCAGTGGGTTTCTTTTCAAACAAGAAATCATCTAATTTTCAGTTGTAGGGAAAGACTACAACAGGAGATTGGAGAAAATGGTGGAAGTTTGGCAGTGCAGTGTCACCATTTAACATGTAATGAGGAAAATGTAAGCATCGCCAAAAAGGGGAAATCCTAAGGTAATCCTAAGGAAATCCTGAGGTAAAGACAACTAAAGTTGCAAAAAAAACAAATTCACTGCCCTTGGGTTTAAGTTCAACACAGGAAAACTCAATTCCATGGAACAAAAATCAGCCTTACTGACCAGTATTTACTAAACAAGTATTTCCTTTTTAATTTAACCATTTAACCTTTAATTTAACCAGTGCATGCCAGCAGAGGATGAACCAGACACCTCCTCACTTTTTCAAACCCCCATATCCAGTGCTATCCAGGAATTGGATTTGATGATCCTGGTGGGTCCCTTCCAGCTCAGGATATTGGGATTCTCTGCTCCTTTACAGACTCCACAGCCTGCACTGAATTTATTAACAATGAATTAACTATACTAAAACACACACTTCCATTAGGCCACATGGAATTAGTACACTAGCACACTGTTATTAACACATAACAGGAACAAATGTGTTACTCCCATTTCCAAATATAAAACTTCCTCGATATCCTCAAAACAAAACTCTGTTTCAGTGTATTTACATATTATCTGATGAGAATTTCACTGTATTTCGTTCAAATTACAGACCTAAATACCGTCAAGCCTGATTTTTTAAACCTAAGGATGTTTATTTTTTCACTGTTTCATAACCTAAGAGATATTTCCCTAAAAGAAAGAATTTAGTTCTCTAATTAAGGTACCTGATGTGTATTCCAAGAGGAGCCACACATCTCATGTACCAAATTGTGTCATAAACGAGGATTTGGTAAATTGTACAAGGATAGGATTGATCCAAATCCTTACTTATTCAAACAGAGAGCGAAATAATTCACTTTATTTATATATATCCATCCTATCCCCTCTCCTAATTCTCCCAGATACTAGAAAATGCTTTTGAGGTGGTTTCCCAATGGTCTGTAAAGGACAGAGGGAAAGTTTGCCTGTTGGAGAGAAAGACTGTAGGAAGTGCTGCTGAAGAAATAGGAATTATGTGCTAAATTCCCCCTTTTCCAACCTAAACTAAGACCCCCATTGGACCTCCCAGATGAAGGTGGAATTAGGATTTCAAATTTTGGGATTTCAAAAACTACTCAATGGAAAAAACAGGAAAGCTGGGCTTCACTGGGGCTCTTGGAGGACTAAAGAGAGGCACAGTTGGAAGAGAGCTGCTCTCCTTGAGTGGGATGAGATTTTAATTCATGGCAGAATTCCATCCATAAATCCTTCCTAGCTGGTGATGCAATAGAACCTCTTCTTTCTTTTCAGGTCTAGTTCAACAAGCAGAACTGTCAGTTCTAAAAGCTCCTGTGCAATAAGAAAACCTCCTGTCATCTCAGATGAACCTTCCAGTGTTACAACTCAAATCCCTTTGTCTCCCAAAGGATTTTCTCAGCACAGGGACATCGATCCCCAGATCTGGTAATTTATGACTCCACCTCTGATGAGTCCTTTGGACCTTCAGCATTGGCAAAGAGATGGTGAACAGCATCTACTGGGTTTCTTTCACCTCCCTCTTCTCCAGTTCCATCCTCCATCAGGAGAGATCAGCTGTCAGCTCAAAACTAATTAAAAGGAGATGTGGCTACATCACACTAATTCAATAATTTGAATTTTGAATTATTTAGCCCACACCTGTTTGATGCAGTCACTCACTGGATCCCAGCTACTATGAAAAAAAATCTGATATCACTCAATGGAATATAATAATCACAAATGTTGCTGAAAAATAAATAAGTTTATTTATCAAAACAGATCAGGAAAGGAGGAGTGGCAGCTGAAACCAGTTTGGAAATGTATTCTGGGGATGATGCCTCTCTATGTGACACGCTGTGCTCGCTGCATCCAGGCCATCGAACAGATTGGGACACAGGAAGTGACTGATGGCACGGAATGTGATGTGTCCTAGCACAGAGGGTCAGCTCAGCCTCCAAACCACACAGGATCCTCGACAAACAGAGGTGCTGCATAATGAACAAAGGCCAGGGATCACACACTGCGTTTGTTCTGCAGTTCCTACCGGGAAATGGACCAGGAGTGACAGGAAAATAAGGTTTTTGAATGAAAATGAATCGATTTCTTGGAAAAGGGTGGTGAAGATGCAGAGGAGAAATAAGGATTGTGAAATTCCAAATTTCCTGGGGTAGAGGTGCATACTAGGAGTGGATTCGTGGCAGCTGGGACAGGGAACTTGGGGTGTGGGAGTAAAATACGAGGATCAAGGATATATTTGGGGTTTAAATAGAGGAAAGTACCCTAGAAACTACAGCAACAGACTTACTGCTGTCAAGGAGACAAGATCACAAACCCTGGAGAGGCTGAGGGAGCTGGGGGAGCTCAGCCTGGAGAAGAGGAGGCTCAGGGGGAACCTTCTGGCTCTGCACAACTGACAGGAGGGAACAGCCAGGTGGGGTCAGGCTCTGCTCCCAGGGAACAGAGACAGAATGAGAGGAAACCTGGAGAGTTGTACCCCAAGTTGTACCTGGAGAGGTCCAGGTTGGATACTGAGAACAATTCCTTGCTGGAAGGAGCTGTCCAGCCCTGGCACAGCTGCCCAGGGCAGGGGTGGAGTCCCCATCCTTGAAGGGATCTAACATCCATGTGGAGGTGGCACTTGGGTACATGGGTAAATGGTGGCCTTGGCAGTCAGGAATGGTTGGACTCGGTGATCCGGGAGGGCTTTTGCAACCCAAACAATTCCGGGGTTGTAAGATTATGTGACTTTCCCACACACAAAGCACACAAGACCCCAATAAAGGAGGTCCATCACAGCCTGACTGGGCCCACATTTGCTCCTGGATCTGTTTTCTGACTCTGTAGGTGTTGAATTTTAGAGGCTTGGGGTGCATACATTAAGGTCAAATTAAATATTCCTAAACTAGGATCCCTGCACTTGGATTCAATAATCCACACTTGATATCTACATCTGAGAATTCAGCCTTGGATCCTCATGTACTCTGGAAAGAAGTGTGGTGATTCATTTGACATATTGTTTTCTTCAGGATAAAAACAATCATATTCAAAAATGTCACTTTCTGAGCACTGATTATAAGGAAAGTAGGGACAAACTTGGATGAATTCCACCTATAACCCTCCAGTAATATCAGAGAGATTTAGGATCTATTCAGGGGAAGGATTAGATGTACCTGTGTGTACACAACTATTTATTAAAATATTGCCTCGACACCACTGGAGATTATGGGTTATGAACCACAGCAAATGTTAGCAGTAAAATAAATTATCAAAATAGCAAAGGAAACAATGGCAGAGGAAAATAATGACACCAACCTAAAAAAATCTATGATTTTGTAAGAATCCTATCCAGAAGGGTTGCCAGAAGATCAGAAAGATAACATAGACAGATATATGAGATGTGCAAAGTAGTCACCTCTTGTATTTTTGAGACTGTCACAGCATTTCACTTCCCAAAAACCTAAGTCATGGAGTTCTGTCATAACATAATGAGCAGTTCTCATTTTTAAAACTTACTCTCTTTAACCTGCCAGAGGAGCCATGGCTGCCCCATCCCTGGAAGTGTCCCAGGCCAGGTTGGATAGGGTAACACGAAAGAAAATAATAAAAATACAGACACCTTCCACTATCCCAGGTTGCTCCAAGCCCTGCCCAGCCTGGCCTTGACATTTCCAGGGATGGGAAGTCCACAACTCTCTGGATTGAAGGGGAAATAGAAAATAGAAATGAAAATGAAAGAGTCTTAAAGCTGGAACAGAGCCTGGCATTGAGTTATCCACCTAACACTGACTATCCAGGCCATTTCTGCCGCTGCTGCTTTTCATGAAGCCTCTTGTTAGTGCAGGAACTGAATGAAGATGATAAAATACAACTGGATTTGCTTCATAATTACACACACCACCTCTCAAAATCCCACTCAAAACCCTTATCTGAACCAGCCTGGATAAGAATGGCATCAGACAGGCTGGAAAACCAAGAGATCCAAACAAAGGATGGTGATAAACAGAGCGCGAGGGAGCGGGGAGGAGATGTCCAGTGGGGTGTGGCGAGCAGGGTTGTTAAGCCTGGGTTTATTTAGCATCTTTATTAATGATCCCAGCGAAGGGGTGAAAAGCACATGAATAAAACATGTCCTGGATGCTCATCTGGGACATGGTGTGTACACCGTGAAAAATGGGAAGCAGCACAAAGCTCTGGGCAGGAATTCCGCGATGGAGCAGGGAGAGATGCAAAGCAGCTCCAGGAACACTCTGTTCTTCTTGTGGAATACAAGCTTGCACCCCCTAATTCTTGAGGAAAAAACTGTCTAAAAGAGCAGGAACCACCTGAGGGAAGGACTGAAAATTCTTAGGAGAAATAAACTTTTATAAACTTTAGAAAGCCACGGACTGGGGCCTGATCTCTGCTGGTCGTTGAATTCCTGGCACTGCTCAGTTCAGCATCTCCTCACTTGGGAATCAACACCAGAAATGTCAAATTCTAGGGAAGCTTCTGCAAGGAAAAACAGTGCAGAGCTAAAAAATCCCCCCAGCTGCTTTTAAAAATATTGTTAATTTATAATTTCCTTTTACACATTAATATTTTCATAAATAACCTCCTAAGTGTGACTCTTGATTTACCCCTTTCTGAGGGCTCAGCCTGAGAGCAGTTAAGCCTTGGAACACCAACGAGCTGTTATTGATTTTTATGTCCATGGCTTCTCAAAATGAGACTCAAGATAATTTTCGCTGGACCATTCACACCCATGTTCGAAGTGGGAGAAGCCCTTTGAAATTCAGGGCTGGCTGTGAATTTGTAGAAAAAAAGCAGAGCTGTGTTTTTCCAAGTCTTTAATTACATACAGTGAGGTTGGAAGTAGATGATCTTGAAGGTCCTTTTCAACTCAAACCATTCTAGGATTCTACAATTCTATGATATTCAAACTTTACAACATCCCAGAAAGGTATTTTTGGGCAGATTACACCAATGAGACAATGACAGGTTAAAGAACTTCACACCATCACTGGTAAAACATTTCTTGATTCCTAAGACCCTTATTCCAAAAGGTTTGTCCAACTCCCTCTCCAGCTACTTGGAAAAATGTGTTTACTGGGCCAATAAAACCCAATGGAGGGAATTCAAGAGTCACTCTCTATTAATGAGTTAACATCACTCAGTCACCTACAATTTAATTTTTCTGAGGCCCTGAGATTTTAATTTGGGTAATACTTCTATTAATTACAATGTCTAATAACAATGTCAAATTCAGACATCTGTTAAAAACATGTAATGTTAATTTATTGGAAAATCTCCAGCAGTGCTCAATTAAAATGTTCCCCAGTTAAGGCAATGCATATGATTTGTCATGAAAAGCAAAACGGGATACAGTTAATAAAAATAACAGCAAATTCAAAACAATAAGTTTATAAGTTTTGAGCTCAAGATCGAAAAAATTCAAGATGCAGAACTTTTTATTAGATGGCAGAACAAGAATGTTGGGAATCAAGACATTCTCACACTGGCTTGGAAGCCTTGCTCTAAATTAGCACCTATAGGAAATATTTCATGGAATCATGGAATGTTTTGGATGGGAAGGGACCTTAAAAATCATCTAGTCCCACTCCCTGCCATGGGACACCTTCCACTATCCCAGGCTGATCCAAGCCCTGTCCAACCTGGCCTTGGACACTTCCAGGGATCCAGGGGCAGCCACAGCTTCTCTGGGCAACCTGTGCCAGGGCCTCACCACCCTCATGGGGAATAATTCCTTCCCAATATCCAGTTTTACCCTGTTCTATGTCAGTTTGGAGCCATTCTCCCTCATCCTGTCCCTCCAGGCTCTTGTCAGAATTCCTTCTCCATCTTTCTTTTAGGCTCCCTTCAGGCACTGGAAGGGGCAACAATTAGGTCACCCCAAAACTTCTCTTTTCCAGGCTGAACAATCCCAGTCATCCCAACCTTTTGTTACACAAAACACTGCGGGAAATATGTATTAACCTTCCCTTATCAGATTTTTCTTGCTGTAATTCCAGTTTTCCATCACAAGACATTTTTCTCGCTCCTTTAAATATTTAGCCTCACTCAGGCCCGTATTTACATTTTGCTATTTTTAAATAATCCCTGAACTTCACAGCAGAATTAAACTGAGATGTGAAACAACCAGCACTTTCCACCAGAACGTTGCCATCCCATTATCATCCCCGCGCCTCCCCACATATCCCCACCTGGATAATAATCCACAAATCCACGCCCAGCGCGGTTTTAGCGCGGCATCCCAATTCCCACCGTCCCTCAAAGCCCAGCTGATGTTCCCTTTGCCCCTGGAGCCGTGGGGAGCAGCGTGTGGCTGGTGATAGAGTATCTCCCTCGCACACATTCCCGCTCCACGGCAGATTATCCGCCCGGAGGTTGCAGCAGGCTCCCGTCAGCTGTCACTCCATGGATGAGCGGGAACGCTCCAGTGCCTCGTCCCCCCTGGCCCCGCTGACAGTGATAAATGACCAGCCCTGATGCTCAGCTGAGCCTCCCAATCTGCTCCAGCCTTTTTTCTGGTGATTTTCTCCCCCCTCAGCACGGCAAAGGGAATCTGGGAGCTCCAAGTTCGGCTTTGTTTGAGAAAAAGGGAGTTGTGATTTTACTGCTTGAATCTGATGGTAAAATAGAGGTGAGAACGGTGTTGCCAACCACTGGTTTGGGTTTGTGTGGCCAGGTTTGATCTCTAAAATCCTTCCAACCCAAACAATTCTATAATTCCACAATTCCATGAAGGTTCCAGAGCCTTTCCCAACTCCAGAAGAGCCACTGTATGTACAGAGCCAGTGGTGCCTGGCCTGGGGTGAGACTGGCCAAATGAACACAACATTTGTTCAAGAAGTGATTTGTCATCTCCAAGGTAGCACCTAATCTCACTATAATTTTCCAAGGAATCCAGCATTTCCAATGAATTTCACTCCTCTGAAGAAGAAAACCCAGAAGATCAAGCCCAGTAAGGGCTGACTGTGTTATGATACGGAGTGGATGGGGAAGGAATTCTAGCAAAAGATTTCTGAAGTGAAATGGGAAGCAGTTACCCCAATTCTAAAAATCTGCTACAACTTCCATGTGAAGAGCTGACACAGTTTAAGGCTGATATTCTATTTCTCAGTGATAAGAAATGCAAAATAAAATACATCATAAATGACAAACGTCTTTTTTTCACTTTTATCCCAAGTCAAATAAATCACTCCATGATTTAAGGCTCAAACTCCATTTCTTTACCAAAGTTTGTGACCATCAAACACCAAACTACTACAAAACTGCATCCACAGGATCTATCCTGGAGGGGTGACTCACAGTAAACTCTCCGTTCCCATTTTGCACCTTCCAAACTGTGTGAGTGATTTAGGATGGGATGCAAGGGGGTTTGAAATGAAGGACAATATGCATTTGGCTGCTCAGCAAACCTCAGTAAGTGACACAAATTCTCAGAGGGTGCCAGGGTGTGGCATTGAACCACAGAATCATGGAGTTGGATCCATGGAAAATCCCAAGTTGGAATGGATCCACAAGGATCATCAATCCAACTCCTGGCCCCACACAGACACCCCAGCAATCCCACCCTGTGCACCCCTGAGAGTGTTCAAATTCTCCTTGAGCACTGCCAGCCTTGGAGCCACGAACAGAGAGCAATTTAGACAATCCAAAATCAGGTTTCAGCTTTGAACTTCCTTCTGAACAAGGTCTTTTCCCACTCCCTGTGTCTTCATCAACTGTGAAACGAGAAACATGGGAGATTTTAGCTCCCTCATGCTAAAATTAGTTTCTTTATGCTGATTTCTATTAATAGCCCCACAAATCGCAATGAATTTAAGCTGAAAATGAGAATTCACTCTGAAAATCATCAAAATGAACATTTCAACCCATTATGGCAAGAGAGATAAACAAATAAAGCACAGAGTATCGCAGGCTGGAAATTCTGAACATGATTCATCTCATCCCAAAGCCATCAGCTAAAATATTCCAATCATTCCTTGAGGACATTTATCCCCTTGTGATGTGATGGAGCCAGGGGTGATTGGCCCGGGGTGAGACTGGCCGAATGAATCCAACATTTTTTATTATTTGTAAAGTGGTGATTTGTCATCTCCACTCTAGCACCTAATTTCATTTACATTTTCCAGGGAATCCCATATTTTCAATGGATTTCACTCCTTTGTGGAAGAAAACAACCACATCAAGCCCAGTAAGGGCTGCCTGTGTTATTATGGCAACATTAGCTGAACCTAAAAAATTATTTTAGTAGATAAAATTCCATAAGTGACAGTGAGTCCACTTTCCTTGCATAACAGAAATCAAACTTTTCCCTCAATCAAGAAATATAAAGTATTTGTACCCAAATCCACAGCACATTCCTTTTTTCCTAAGTTTCCTCCTTCTATTAACAAATAAAGATCTAATTAATGAAGTGCATTGTTTAGATGTTTATCATTCTGCCCAGTCTTTTTTTGCTCTTAATAACAATCTTAATAACAGAATTTAAATCTTCAGATCTACGATGCACTGAAATTACTGACAAACTGAGCTAATGATTGTGGTTTCATGGCAACCCAAGCAGATTTTGGGGACATAAAAGAGATGCAGGGGTTTTTAATAATTTTTTTCCTTCCTAAAATGAAAAAACTAATGATGGTTTTAGTCCTTTAATGTGTCTTGATTTACTAGAAGTAAACATAGCAAAGTCCCGTGAGTTTTCAAAGCCTATTTAGCAGAAAACCACAACAGACCTACAACAATTTTATCTTTCTGTTGCTGAAATAGTTTCACAAATGTAACTTCAATTTTGCACTGATTTTTCTTGCCTCAGCTGCAGCTTCTGGTGCTACAGAATCAAGGACACTTTTCCACAGCAATTCAACAACTCCCACTGAACTGATGGCAGATTTTCCTGAGAGCTCAGCACTTAACATTGTAGGATCTTTCCAAAAACTGGCTCCTGGGTATTATTTCAACTGGTATTCAAGGAAAATAATTGGATTTTAACAGGGTTGGTGCACATTTAATCACATCACTTGGAGAAGCTGCCTCGTGATGAGGTTCAAGTTTTTTTCTGAGAAGATACAACTTCTCACAAATTACTCACGTGCCAACTTTTATGTCAAACAATTCCCACAAACATCTGAGCCTGGAAGTTATGGTTCTGAATTTGTGCTATTTTTGAATTTAAACTTATTTTGGAAAGAGAAGGAATCTTTGTATAAATGTAGATGGAACAGGGTTGAGCTGCTGCCAAAATTCAGACAGCAAGTTTTGCCTGCTCCTGACTATCAAAGATTCAGGGGAGATGCCCACAGATGAAAGGCTCTAAATGACATTACCAGAGCTCCAAAATACAAAGTTAACTGGTGAAAAAACCCTATAATTAAGTTTCTCTGACCTTCTGACATATAAAGCATTTCCAATAACAACAATTATGTTTTTCTCAACACTTTATAATACCTCTCAAAGTAAGATAATGTTTATTGCTCTAGATCCATAAAACACTCCAGACCCAATTTAACAAGCAGTGAGGGAATAATGAAAATATAATTGCTGTCTTTATTAAAGTTACTGCTGAACTTTCCCTGGTATTTGAAAATTGGCAATCTAAGTTGTACATTCAATATAAATACATACATATAGAGAGAGATGATGATTTACCAGGTAGGGTAATGTAAGTTAAAAAAACAATTATGAGTAGCTACAAGGGATCCTAAATCTCATCTCATTCCATCCCTGCCACGGGCACAGACACCTTCCACTACCCCAGGTTGCTCCAAGCCCCATCCAACTCTTTTCTTACTAAAGGCAAAGTTTCTCTTCCAAATGAAAAAAGTATCCAATGCTCTTTCAGGAAAACCACTTCAAGTTCTGCTTACTGCAGCCACGGGATGCTGGAAGCATTTATTGTGAAGGGTTAGAACAGCACCACAAAGATGGGAACTTGAGGATGACAGGCTCTTTGTTTCTGAAAGAATCAGGTTGAGCTTTCTGTGACAATGATGCTCAAAAACATATTTGATATTTCATAGAAACAGAGTCTCCAAACCAAGCTCTATGGCAAAACACAAAGCATCTTTCTAATCTTTCCTATTTTTCTGAATCTTTCCAATCTCAAGATTCTTTTTGAGCACAGGGTCATGTCTCCATTAATGTTTTACATTATCCTGTAGAGTGGAGCACCATGTTCCCAACTCGACGTGTCAGTTAAATCAAATAATTATTGTTATTATTGTTATTTGATTTAACAATGCAGCTGCAGAAGTTTTAATAAAGGACTTTTCGCAATGATGAATTGGAAAATTACTTTGGGAGATAACAAAGGGAGACAGGTCTACATCTGCAATGATACACTAAAGTTTAAAGACTGGAAGAAAAAGCAAAATATCATATTTATCTGAAGAGAAAAAAAAATAAAATAGTAAAACATCAGTGGCCACTTTATACAGGTTTTGTTCCCCCAAACCATCCCAACAATCCAGGTAAAAAGGTTTAAAAATATCTCAGCCCAAACCACCTGCAATTCTGAAACAGCTTGGAGCAACATCACTCCTGTAATTAATTTGAAACCTTCCTATTTTAACTTCCTCCATAGAAAACAAAAATTATCAATTCAGACACTTGTCCTTTAGACTCTAAAATTTCTGCATTAAACACAGCTTTTCATTATTCCTGATCTAATAAGTCCTATTCTCATCTGGGCTATCAGCAACTCAATAAGTAATTACCATCCACCTTAGGCTGTTCCAGTCCATTAGACCAGTGCTGATGACTCAGGGGAGGCACTAAATGAGGAGCACGGGGCTGACAGAGGCACAGAAAGTGAGCAGAGGAAATGCTGCAGCTGGAACTCCTCCCCATGGCTGGCTTTACTGAGAAATAAAATTAAATTGATAAAATTGATCTGACCGAATGTAGAAGGAATTTTTAAGTCCTTGCAGAGATAAATATAAAAACTGCTGTCTCTGATGTTACAGAGGAATGTGAGAGCAGGAATTTATTCCTGATTTAAGCACAAGAGACACTATTGGAAACAAATGGCACCAATTCATCTCCACACAGCACAGGCTCTGCTCCCCCTCTGAAGACCAGGAGTGACTCCATGGAGTTCGTAAGTTAAATTAACTCTGATCCTTTTCTCACCCAGGCCAATAATTCCAGCATTCTAGTACCTGAAGGGACACAATGAGAAAGATGCAGAAAAATTTTTTATAACAGCCTGGGGTGACAGGATATGGAGGAGTGGCTTCAAACTGAAACACAGTAGGTTTAGATGAAATACTGGGAAGGAATTCCTCCCTGTGAGGATGATGAGGCCCTGGCACTGTGGCTACCCCATCCCTGGAACTGTCAAAGGCCAGGCTGGACAGGGCTTGGAGCAACCATGGAATCACAGAATTGTTGAGGTTGGAAAAGCTCTCTAAGATCATTGAGTCCAAACATTATCCCAGCACTGCCAAAGCCATCAGCAAACCTACAGAATCACAGAATTAGAGAATCCTTTTGGTTGGAAAAGGCCGCTGAGATTATTAAGTCCAAACATTACCTAAAAAAATGTTTCCTTCACTGCTTGGTGATCAAGGGAACCTCTAAGAAAGCAGAGTATGATCACTTGAATTCCTGTTAGGCAAAGGAAGGAGTAGAAAGCTGGATTTCTCCACTGAGAGCATCCATGTCCCAAAACTCTTGGGTAAAGTTCAGCTTCTTCTTGCTTTATGTCCCAAATGGTTTAAATCCATGTCCCCAGGAGCTACATCCACATGGCTTTTAAATTCCTCCAGGGATGGGGACTCCAGCACTGCCCTGGGCATCCCATTCCTGGGCTGGACAACCCTTTCCATAAAGAAATTGTTCCCAATATCCAACCTAAACCTCCCCTGACACAACTTGAGGCTGTTTCATCATCACAAATTGATAGAGGGAAGGTTGCAAGTGGATGTAGGGAGGATTGTGAGGATGAAGCACTGGAACACTTTGTACAGAGAGATTGTCTGACCCTGCTTTGATCTCAGACCTCCCAAGGTCCCTCCAGCCTGAGTCAGTCTTGTTCCCACCAGAAGATTTGTCCTTCTGAAAAGAGAAATTTTAGGAGATGATTGAGGGGCCACCTCTGTCAGGACAAACAGATTTATAGGCAACATCAAGTGTCCAAATAAAACCACTTGGTAATGAACTTCACAAGGAGTTTTCAACCCCATCTCTTAAATTAAAGATTGCCTGACACAGCCTGTCCAGGGCTTGTGACTCACGGATTTGTTCCTCGCTGGTGTTTATTATACAAATGAATTAAAATTACATAACTGCCAACAAAACATTTACAGAGGATTGAGATGGTTCTGCTGACTGGGGTAACAGCATAATAAACACTTCCAGATAAGTGTTTATTTTATAAGTGTTAAGTCCACAATTAAAGGGACATCCAAATATTGAAATAGATGCAGCGAGATCCCAAATGTGCACAGTTCAATGGACATCCAAATACTGAAATAGATAGGTAGAGATCCCAAATGCAGGAAAAAATATGGCCTGGTTTGCGTGGAGGCTGTTTGTCATTATACAGATAATTTTACATTTGATTTCTCTACTCAGGATGGCTCGTTAGTATAAGTAAAACGAATGTTTAATATTCATTTTATTGAACTCCGTCTCGTCAAATCAAAATCAGAGTTAGAGCAAAAATGCTTTCACTGTAATTGCATTTTTCTGGAACATTCCAATGCAATCTCAAGTTCACCACAGCAATTAAAGACAGGGTATTTTAAATACCAATATTTAGTGCTAAACATGAATGAGAATATTTCTAACAGATTCCTTTCATCAAAACAGTCCTTTGACCATTTGGCCACCTCCGTTATATCCCCATTTTACAGACAGAAACCTATGGAATTTCACAGGATCAGTCACAGCCACTTCACAGCCTCACAGACGACATGCACTAGAAAATTTTTAATGAGCTGATCTGTAAGGAAAAATGTCTTTATTAAGATGTGTTGTTCCTCTCTCAGTGGCTAAATGATTGTTTCCAGAAGCAATAATCAGCTACTGATATGAAAGCACCCAGTTAATTAGCGAAGGGTTGTACTGTTCGAGGAAGCGCCATTATTCAGTCAACCATAGGAAATAGTTTTATTTTACAATATTATTAAAAGCAGCTTTTGAAATTGTTTAGCTGGTAATGCAATTCTTGAAACATGATTTTCACTAGAAAAATATCTCTGTTGGTTAATAACTGCAAAAGAAAACACGCAGAGTCAGGCAGCCCCGTTGTTGTGCTACAGGATTATTTCTTTTTATTGCTTTTCATCTTTTAATTATTGTAGTAGAGACTACAATAATCTCTAATAAACAATTATATAAAATTCCTGGACACTGAACTGAGAATCAAAATGCAATTAAATTGCTTTCCTTGTTGTATTTCATGCAGAAAGTGGTGGATAAAGTCTTTAATAGATGACTTTTTGGAACTCCAGTGAATCACTGAAATATGATCTTAGGTGTCAAAGACTGGGAATGAAACTTGGTTCAATTCCATAGAGAGAATGGACACAAAGGCACACAAAGACAAGAGACTGCTTTGTTTGTTTCCTCAAAAAATAAATCTAGGTCAACTGAACAGCAGGAACAGAAGATCTATAAATTTAAACTATGACATTTATCCAATCACAGAATCACAGAATGGTTTGGGTTGGAAGGGACCTTAAAGCTCATCCAGTTCCATCCCCTGCCATGAACAGGGACACCTTCCACTATCCCAGGTTGCTCCAAGCCCTGTCCAGCCTGGCCTTGGACACTTCCAGGGATCCAGGGGCAGCCACAGCTTCTCTGGCTTCGTAACCAGTGGGACTTTAAAACTGAAAGACTGAGGAATTATTGCCATGACTTTCTCTCTTTATTTTTCTTTTTTGTTTTTCCCTGAGAAAACAAAAAAAAAATTCTTGGTTTTTGCCTCAAAATTGGTTTTGCTGCTTCAAAATTTTTCTCCTCAGAGCTGCAAGCAAAGGTCAGGTGGAACAAGTGAAAAACGAAATCACAGAAATGCTTGAGATCTTTGCCCAAGGTGACACTCATTTTTGCCCTAAATGACACTCCCATGTAAGAAGCATCTCCAAAGAAATCTCTAACAAATTTCTTTCCATGAGCAGTGAAGTGCTGTAAAGGACAAAGATCCTGCTCCAAAAAATTTGCAAAAACAAACAATAAAAAACCAGACAAAGGAACAATTCATGCTCAGGTTGGACGGAAATGCTCAGCAGCAGAAAGAAATAAAATATGTGAAAAGGGAAGTTTGTCTCTTCGATCTCCTGTGAAGGTATTTGGGAATTGCCTAAGAAAAAAATAACAATAATCATGGAATCATGTCATCCCATAATGGTTTGGGTGGGAAAGGACCTTAAAGCTCATCCCATTCCAACCCCTGCCATGGGCAGAGACACCTTCCACTATCCCAGGTTGCTCCAAGCCCTGTCCAGCCTGGCTTTGGACACTTCCAGGGATCCAGGGGGAGCCACAGCTTCTCTGGGAAAACTGTGCCAGTGTCTCTAATGGAAGGTTCTGGACTGGAACTCATTGGTAGTAAAAGAAATCCACAAGGAGAGATGTGAAGGCACAGAAATAAATCACCAGGACACAAATAGATCATTGATTTCACCACTGCAGGGAGTGACAGCAAAGAGAAGAGGAACCATTAAAAAGGCAGAAGTGAAAAGTTATCCCAATGTCCTAAAAAAAGGGGGACTGGCAGTCGGACTGAGAGATTCTGAGATGTCACAGTTCAATAACAGCTTACTGGGGAGAAAAAAAAGGAACAAAATAGGAAAGATGAGCCTGGAGAGAGGTTCCAGGAGTCCCATCTTCTTCCCTCTTCCCTTTTCATCCAATCCAGATGTTTTATATGAATTTCACTAAAAGCAATACATGAAAAGATAAGGGAAGTGTAAGAAAAGATTCTCATGGAGAAGTGAGGATGAGGAAACTTGTATTTATTGACTGTAAATTTGGGCTAAGGAAGCAGCACTTTCAACCACAGCACTTCCAGGCACTAATAAGGATCAATAATGACAAAATGACACTTTGATTACAGCCAACCGAGAGGAAAAAAGATTTGACACAGTTCATGGTAGCAGGAAAAAGTAGGGACTGGAAAAATGCCAAGCCATTTAATTTAGAGCTTGATTAGGCCACCTTCCCCTTACACCCTTCCACAAACAGCAGAGCAAGATAAGGGGCAAAGCACTCCTTGAACTGGAAGGGGGACTTGATTTATTTTCAAATTCTGGGAGATTTCCAAATCTGAAATAGGCTGTCAGCTTGTTGATAAGTTATAGAACATGACAAGCAATATTTAGTTTGGGAACTGTTCCCCAGAATTCCTCCTCCTTTAATCTCTCTCCTTCCTTTTCACTAATCCTGCCTCACCACCACCCCAGGCATGCAAGGGGTTGTAAGGAGTTTTTTAGGGACATCACTTCAGCTTCCAGCCAGAAGGGTGGCTCAACACCAATTCAAGGCGTTCTCAGAATCCTCCAAGCGTTTTGAATTCGCTTCTGTTTAGGGTTTTCTTTGGAAAAAAAAAAAAAAAAAAAAAACCAGCTGATTGTTTGCTTATCACCTCAAACACATTGAGTGAATGTTGAACAAGCTCTCCTCATGCAGGAGAAAAGGGAGAGCATCTGGAAAACTCTTACTCATCCTGCTCCTCTCCAAGAGACCAGGAACAGGCACAAAATCTTTGGAAAGACACACTGCCAGATGGAGGACTGCAAGTGGCCAGAAACACGGAGTTAAATTATTTGCTGCAGTCCATTGTTCTCCAGCGTTAATTCAGAGTTTGGGTGAGCTGCTGGGTGGCTCTGGGCCAAAATTAACACCAGCAAGGATCCCACCCTGCTGTGGGAATGACTCAAAGGAGCCAAGAGGCTCATGCTGTTGGTTCCTATATTTATAAATGTATGTTTATTGTAGTAAAACAAGAAAAAAAAATAAAACAAACAAGGAGGTTACTGTACTCCTGTGACACATTCCAAAATATTCAGGCGATTAAATACAGCTGATGCTATTTTGGAGGCCTGAGGTGTCTGAGACACCTGCACAAAACTGAACAAGAGATTTCCAGTGATACCGTGGTTATGACAGTCCATGGAACACCTACAGAATCCTATATTCCCAGGAAAAAAAAAAAAAAAAGAAAAAGCCACGAAAAAGAGAGCAGGTTTATTGGAGAACAGTAGAATACAGATGCTGTTAAAAACACAAATTTAATAACATTCAAGCTCAAGGATCAAAGAATCACAGAATGGTTTGGGTGGGAAGGGAGCTTAAAGCTCATCCCATCCCATCCCTGTCACGGACAGGCACACCTTCCACTATCCCAGGCTGCTCCAAGCCCTGTCCAGCCTGGCCTTGGACACTTCCAGGGATCCAGGGGCAGCCACAGCTTCTCTGGGAATTCTGTTCCAGGGCCTCAGCATCCTCACAGGGAACAATTCCTTCCCAATATCCAATTTAAATCTCCCCTCTTTCAGTTTAAAGAAGATGACCATGAATGAAAAGTCCTGTTTAGAAAGGAAAGATTCATAAAGCTGATGGATAAAAAGGAACATGAGGTCATCCAGACTGATTAATTTAACAAATCACTGCATTCCATTCATTTTATTCACAGAGTTTTTCCTCTGTTAAAACCAGTACAACATTTTTCACAGCCATCAAATGGTATCTATCACCCTTCCCAAGGAAAAGTTCACAGGGCTCCAATTATCACAAATAAATCACATTACCACCAGCCAGGGAAACAAAAGGACATAGGTGAAGAAATCCCTTGAACCTTTCCTCACACTCACCAGGAAAAATGCTGCACCAGGAATGGTTTGTGCCCTGAGCCCTTGTGATCCATAAAAGACCCACCACAGCCCAGGTCAGGGGAAAATCTCCAAACCAGAGCCATTAATATTTGTGCTTGATTAGTGGTTTTGATGTTCAAATCAGTACTAAATGTTAATGACTTAATCAGCGACGGAAAGAGATATAATTTGAATTAGTGCTAGATCTTGACAAGGAAGAAAATTTTATGCAGGGAAATGAAGTGATTTAAGTGAAGAAGTCACAGTTGTTGCAACTGAGGATGTAAACTGTGGGAACTCTACAGATGCTGAAGTCAGATTTCTAAGATTTGGATTCTGCCCTCAAATGGCTCACAAGCTTCCTGAACTGGGACAGGCAAATCATTCCAGCTTAACACTTGAAGCTGGAGATAATCTTTCAGAAGTGAGACAAAAGCCTTGAAAAGCAGAGGGCAAAACTTCCAAGAGAAGCCCAGCTCAGAAATGTAAATCAATGAGCTGCAAACCTGAGGCCTGGCCCTGTGAACTGAACCAAATCACTGCTCCAGTCCAACTGAAAACTGCTACAGGACACATATAATCCTATCATGGAACGGTTTGGGTTGGAAAGAACCTTAAATATCATCCCATTCCAACCCCTGCCATGGGCAGGGACATCTCCCACTATCCCAGGTTGCTCCAAGCCCTGTCCAGCCTGGCCTTGGACACTTCCAGGGATCCAGGGGCTTCTCTGGATTCTTCCTAATATCCAATTCTTTCCTAATTTGTTTCCCAATATCCCATCTCTCCCTGCCCTCTAGCAATGGGAAGCCATTCCCTGTGTCCTGTCCCTCCATCCCTTGTCCCAAGTCCCTCTCCAGCTCTCCTGGAGCCCCTTTAGGCACTGGCAGGAGCTCTGAGCTCTCCCTGGATCCTTCTCTTCCCCAGGTGAACACCCCCAGCTCTCCCAGCCTGGCTCCATGTAATTGATGCACAAAACAAACTCCAGCCAAACTCATTGATGTCATTATAAATCTCCAGACAGTAATTAGTGATGGAGAAAAATGCTCACCATAGGTAGCACTCTGCATTATTTTATCGTGTGTAACACATTAATGCCTGAGCTCTCCCTGGGTGAAGGACACAGAAGAACAAAGGAGCTCCTGGGGGTCGCAGTCACTCAATACTGCTTCTCTGTATTTGGACATCCTGCACCAGAGTTGATCCCAAAATATTCCTGGGAAAAGCTGGGCTGAGATTCCAGCAGGATGAAAACCCTGGAAGCTGCTCTGTTTGTGTTTAAGCAGCACTGAGTGTGCAGGGATGTGATCAGAAATTGGGATTTAACACTGCTGCAAATTAATCACATGGGGAGATCCTGCTCAAGTGTAGCATCCATCAGGAAAAGGGGCAATACGGGAGGAATATTGTGCAAAAGGTCAGTATTTGCTGACCAAACTTCAAAGTCAGGTAGGAAAATATTAGAAATCACTCCTAGAAACCACAGTCATTCATTGTGAGGAAAATATGGAAACAATGCCCAGGGTTTTTCCATCAGGAGCTCAGTGATAGCCACAGCATCCACAAACTGATAATTGAGCTTGACCATTGCTCACCATTGACTCATTTCACATTCCCAGGAAAATTTCCATTGCTCAAAGAAAATTTTCCCTTTTCAATGTCTCTATCTATTAAACTTTGTAGAGAATTTTCCCATTGCAATGCCTCTATCTATTCAATTTTTATAGAAAATTTTCCCATTTTAATGTCTCTATCTATTCAATTTTTATAAATTCCACATAACATTAATTCAGCTTCTTGGCAGGACAAACTTTAAGAAAATAAAGGAATATTTTACCCACATTCAAAATAAAAATCTTTACAAAAATTTCATTCCTGAGTTCCAGTTGCTCCCCTGTTTTGAAACAGGAATTTGACTGCAGACCTTTTCTTGTCCAGTGTTAAGTCTCTTCATTTGGATTTCTCAGTCTGGAATTTAAAGCAGAAGCCTCAAAGCTCATTGCTCTCTTCAATCAATCTAAAAACTGTCAAAATCCCCTGCTCTGGAGACAGGCTGGGAGAACTGGGGGTGTCCAGCCTGGAGAGGATTCACTGGACTTTGTTATTAATTACCACTGACACACATAATTTGCATTTATTCCCTCACACATGTCAGTATCCCACATTAAATCCCAGAAATTCCCACCTCAACAACCTGACTTGGAAGATTTTAAACAAATAGAACAAAAAATAAAAAACAAGCTTCAGGATTAAGCTGATGAAAATTCCTGCCTTAATAAGGATTATTAAGTAAGTAAAAATACATAAGTTTAGAATTAAGCCATTCTATTAATTCTATTCTAATTAATTTTATGGTAATAGTTTGCTATGACATCATTGGAGTTTCTCTCCATTATTTTTCCAAAGGTAAAGAACAAACAGCAGCACTTCCCAGAGCTTTGGTGAAGGTTGTTGTCTTATGGTTTGTTTCATTTCGGTTTTAATTTGTAAAAAGGTTCAATTCTTTGCTACACTGTAAATCAAATTAAGGCCTGCCTGGGGACTCATCAGCCCAAGCATCTAATGAAGAAAATACATCAGGGCTGATGCAAATTTATTGGCTGATTTCTGCACAAAGGAAACAACAAAAAAGCCAAGGAGAATCACATATTAATGAGGAAGCAGATGATATTTAATGAAATAAATATCCTCGGCACTGCTCCAAGGAATGGAATTATAAGGGTGTTGGACAGCCAAATTTTGAAGCAGGTTACTACTATTTAAACAACATTGGTTCCCTTTCTGCTTATAGAGCAAATAAACAGTTCCTAGAAATTGCACAATTAAAAGCACAATAATAGCAGCTCACGTTGTCTGCTGATGTTTAATTGATTCCTTGAAAAGAAAAAAATCTATTTTTGTTAATGCCACATTGATACCTATTGCAAGTATTGTCATTCCTTTCATGGAACTGATTCATCAGGTTAATTATTATATTACTAATGGAATCCCAAATAATACACTGAGAATAGGTTAGAGAATTTTAAGAATTCCTTATTTGGATGGCAAACGAAGGAGGGCTTTGAGGAATAAGTGTACTTTTAAGTGTTTTAGGAATAGCACAGCAATTTCACCCTGACAAAGAACCTGGGCTGGATGGAGATGACAGAGTGATTGATTTGTTATTTCACCTGACTGTGGCTGAGGATTTATGGACACAGACCCAGCAAAGCTCCTTGAACTGAACCTGTGCAATGGTGGTTGGGACTGGATGAGCTTTGAGGTCTTTTCCAACCCAAAGCATTCCAAGATTCCATGAAATTGAAATTGCATTGGTCTCAGTATCTATTTTGGTATTGGACCCTCAACAGGAAAAAGCTGTAACAGAATCAGGGGCTCCATAACAAAATAAAATATTTGGTATACTTAGTTCATATGGAGTGTTTATATTTACTAGGGGTTTTTCTGCTATAGTTTTAATTAGTGAGATGGAGGGGGAATGAAGCTTTAGTGGATGACTAAAATGGTTCATTTTCCTAGAGGACAGTGGGGTTTAATCAAGGACTTCAATTTAATCCTATTTTAAAAGTAAGAACATGATGCAATTTCTGATTTTTGACCTTATGGGATCTCAAATCCCTTCCAGACCCCAAACACCATCAACCATCAGTAAAGGCTGACCAGTTCTGGAGTCACTTGTGCCCCTTTTGGCAGCCAAACAAGGCACACCTTTAGTGCAATTGCAGGGAATTCTCTTAAATATGTCAGCTTTACTCACACTTTTTAATACCCAGGTTTTTGTATCTGCATTTTCTCTCCCCTTTCATCCAATATCCATTTAGCAAAGGAAGGAAATCCACTTTTTCTGCAGATGAGCAAACTTTGATTATTGCTTTTATCCCTCACACGTTCATTAGCAAATACAAACCCAGACAAACATAAAGGATTCCATAATCTGCAAACAGTCTGTGGTTCAATCCCATACAGGATTTCATTACCCTCAACAAATGGGAGGTGTTAAAAAGTCTGAGCAGAAAAATCATACAGAACTAATGGCCATGTATCTATAATATCTATAAGGGTGTTTCTATCACTTCCATTGAATTATTTAATGGTCTCTTCTTCACCATAATTCCACAAACAATTTTTTTTTTTTCCTGGACTGTTACTGAGCTTTGAAGATTTATCTGACAGGTTTGTCAGCAAAGCAGCAACAGTTTGAATCTTCCCCAAATCACACTAATAACCCCAGCTGTACTTTGAACTAAAACATCCCATTATCCCTCTCTTTGCAAGATTCATGTTGATTAGTCCTCAACTAAAGGAGAGTGAACGCCTCTTGAGCATGTTTTACAGCGAAGGAACAGCCTGAGTGTGTGCACGGGAGATAAAAGGAATGTTCATCTCGGAAAAGTTATCAATAAACTATCTAAAAAAAATGCAAATTCTCGCTTTCATTATTATTAATCACTGATTTGGGCCCTCTCTGGCTGGGAGCTGAGCAATCTGGCTCCAAGCCAGCAGAGCACTTAAGCGTTTTCTTATCTCCCTGCATTGAAGTCGATATTGCCATTCACACGCTCAAAGTTAAGCGTGTGTAAAACAGAACGCTCAGCCTCACTCCAGCCTGAGCGCCCCCGAACAGCGCAGCTAATGGAATATGGAAATGGGAGAATCAAATCCTAGGCCAGGATGTTCTACAGCTTGAAATAATGCTCGTTTTTAAATAGCTCTATTCCTCCAAGATCTGCTCCGTTTCCTCGGGTTGATGGTGTCCGACGGAGGAGAACGATTTGAGGATTACAATTCAAATATTATCTTATCCTATTTATCCCTGTGTCCTATAAAACTGTAATTGCTGGGGACTCGAGTCATGCCTGGTGGAGCTCTGGCTGAAATCAGAGTTGCAGCAGGGCTGAAACTCTCACCGTGTGCTTTTTCCATGAATGTTGGGAGACTCCAGGATGTTGAAGCTTTTGAAAACCTCCATTAAAGAGCTTTTATGAACTCCTGTTGCAGTTTCCATAGAAACAGCTGATCATAATTTCGAGGAGAATATAAAACCTTTTTCAACACATTTGATAGTAATTTTCTCCAAATGACCTCCAGGTAATTAATGTGGTGGT
The DNA here is from genome assembly GCA_024500445.1 of Entomyzon cyanotis. Taxonomy (NCBI): domain Eukaryota; kingdom Metazoa; phylum Chordata; class Aves; order Passeriformes; family Meliphagidae; genus Entomyzon; species Entomyzon cyanotis. The sequence goes on from JAKEPQ010000871.1 coordinate 72,775,136, forward strand.
TTGACCCCTGCTTTAACATTATTTTCTAAGAAACATGCTGCAATACTCCATTAAAAACCTGAATGCATTGTTCATAGCAGGCAAAAAAGACCTTGGAAGTTTGGGATCTACTGAGGCAGGGATTGTGTACGTGGCCAGTTCATGTTTCAGGTCCTTTTAAGGCGTTTCTCTGACCTTGGGAAAGATCTCATTGATGTGACGACCTCTGTGCCTCTGCAGAATTCACAGTCAGAAACCTTGACTTGAAACCAAATAAAAGCAGAGTTGTCCATCTGTCTAAATCCCACTGGGAACCTGTGATGTGAAAACTTCAGGATTTATTGCATGACTTGCACACAACTAAAAGACTTTTGATGAAACTGCAGTGATCACCCTCCATCAGAGCAATGTTTCCTTTCTGGAAATGCTCCTACAGCACTAAGAGAACAACTCACCCTTCCAAATTTTACTTTCTTTTCACAAGATGAAAAGCAAATCAAGTCAAAAATAATGTCCTGTACCTCCAGATACTTAAGTGAGCTGACCCATTCCTATTTACTTCAAGAATTATTTAGGATTTGGTTCTGATGGTGGTATTAGACATTCGCAGTTTTGGAAAAGTCATCAAATCACAGAACAGGTTGGGGTGGAAGGGACTTAAAAACTCATCTTGTTCCACCCCTACCATGGGCTGGAACCTACCTTCTACTATCCCAGGTTGCTCCAAACTCCATCCAACCTGGCCTTGAACCCTTGAACCTTTTTATTGTCCCCAATATTTCACTTCTCTTTTCCTTTCCCAGATGAGCTCTGTTTATCCAGTGATACTTCCAGTTCTGCCTACAGTCCTATATTTACAATTTTTTTTTAATTTTGTTTTTAATTCCATAACAAAATGTCATGGATCACCTGTCAGTTTTCAGAGATCTCATTCCTAGCTATCCACTCTCATCTTTTTTTATCCTTTTACACAGAATGGAACCTTTGCTCAAAAATGAGTAAATAAAAAAAATTCAAATGGAAAAGTAAGAGACTCAAATGAAAGGATGCTGCTTTCTATATAAAAAAATGGCAGTCTTCTCCAAATGGGATTATTTGCATATGGAATCATAAAATCAAAGAACCATTGAAAAAGACCTCTCATATCATGGAGTTCAATCAATATGATCATCAATACATGAAAACTGACAGCTGATTAAAAGTATCCCAACAAATAAACCCACCAGAGTGTGTCCTCAAACAATCTGGGCTATTCTGTGCATTTATTCAGAGATCTCTATTGAGGTACAAAACAGACATCACTGTTTATGGCAGTGTTAAATCGTGCAGAGCAGAAATCTGTCTCTGACTCAGATCCTTAAATTGTTCAGTTCACGTGGATGTTTTATTTTCCACTGGGTTCTGTTACCATTGGAAACGCTGCTGCTCTCGTGGACAGAAATTTAAAATATAGTTATGATTATTTGCCATGGATCTCAGACACCGTCTAGCTAGCACAGAAGGAATTCTGACATTCCTAACGTGGATGCTCTGAGTTGTTTGCTGTTTGCTCCAAGAAATGGGAATTTTCTGCATAAATTCCCTGGATCAACTCTTTCCACATCCTGAGACAATGCAACTCTACTTATGAGGAATAAAAAGGCATTTGTATAACAAGAGCTGCTTCAGTTCACTCTTGGGGGAAAAAGAAAGAACATTTATTTGAATATTTCAGTGGTTTTCCCACAGTTCTCAGGGTTTGACCAAATTTTCCAAGTATTTTAACAGGTTCTTCAGGCTCCAGGGTAGAAACTGAAGGTTTTATCTGACAGTGGCTGTGTGACCCTTGGGGGATGCTCAGAGGAAACAAAAGTGAATTCCTCCAGAGCTTCTCCCTCATACAGGAGAGTTTAGAGTTATATTTCCACAAACAAGTAAAAAAACCCTGCCTTTCCTTCTTGGATTCTGCATAACCCTGTAAATATGTTATTTAACCTCATAACTTAGCTAGAAAGAACAACTTAATTTCAGTTTTCCTAATAATCTCACTTCTGTCTTCCATCTCTTTTTATGCCATCTGAATATCCACTGGTTTATCTACTTCTTTTCCCTCACTATGTTTTTTAAAATTACTCTTTCCTGGAAATTCACACACCAGAAAGTTTCATGCTGCAGTATTTATTGCTACAGGACACTGAATGCTGGGCTGGCTGTCAAAAGTCACCACTGTCCTCCCCTAAAAGTTGTTCTTTTTCCCTTGAAAAACTGCAATAGGTACGAAAGTCCTATAAGGTGATCCTGCAACAAAAACTGCTCTGATTCAACATTTGACTGTTAATAAACTTTCTCTATAAATGTCTTTCTCCAGGGGTGTTGAAAATATGTTTGATTTTCAGTTTCCTCACATAAACATTAAGAAAAACCAACCAAAACTGAGCATGCACAACCTGAAGGATTAAATCCAGAAGGAAGTTCCTCATTCAGAGAACATTCAGCTGAAGGCCCTCCTGCTTCAGGGAAAATGTTAGGTGATCTTTTTTAATCTTGATTTATTATCTTCAGTTCTGTAGAGAACATTTCTTCACCAAGTTAGTCTTTAAAATGCAAGAGGAAAACTGCATTTTCCCTCCATCAGCATTTGTTCCACTCCTGGTGTGCCTTGCTCAGCCACAGGTTTTTTTTCTTGTGAAAAAAACCTGACAGGTAAAATTGAACTTTATATCCCCAAATTATCCTTAACACTGTGCAGGACTTCCAAAAAGAAATGGGAAGTGCTGAATCTACTGCTCTGTTATTAATCAAGTGGAAAAATTCCCTTCTTTGCTGATTGTGGTACCTCAGCTTCCACCTTTATTTACTTATTGAAGGGAAATGCTTTGAATCCTACTGAAATACCTTCCTAAATTTTATTCTGCAAAATTCAGTGTATTGGTTGATTACACACAGAGCCAACTCAGTTTGCTTGTGCCATTTTCAAAGGCATGTCCAAAGTAGAACACACCACTCAAACCAGGCAAGTAGGCCAGAATAATGACCTGATTTGAGGCATTTGACATTTTTAATAGGATCATATTGCTTACTCTATGAAATTCCTCAGCTCCTGCAACCGTGGGTTTCAAGCCTGCAAAATCCCACAATCATTTTGTAAGACAATTTGCAGCACTTCATGTATTTCCTACACACCTCACACAGTTTATTTGCACTTCAGCTGTCATTTCACCTTCCTGTATAGCTTTAACACCTCAATCCTTTTTTCCCCACTTGCTTCCAGGTTCTTAAAATTTATCTGCAAATTCTCACCAGTGCACTCACTGAGAATTGTATTTTAGATCATGCAGTGATGATCTCTTCTGTAGCTGCAGTGGATTAAGAAAAACTCCAAGCCACATCTCAGGATACTTGGAGTTTGGAAATGGGATGCTTGGGTTTACTTCCCTGCTAAAGTGAATGTTTTATTATTTATGAAGTGGATAAAAGGTCATGGAATAATTTAAGTTGGAAAAGACCTCTGAGATCACCGAGTCCAACAATTAAAGATCAAAGGCATTACCTAAAAAAAATATGTTTTCTCACTGTTTGGTGACCAAGGGAATCCCTTAGAAAGCAGAGGAAGATCATTTAAAATCCTGTTTTAATTCAGGTGTATTAGCCCTGAGCTGAGTCCAGCCCCTAACGTGTAGTTTTATCTCACCAGCTGCTCAGATTTTTGGCAATTTTCCACCCACCTATTTCCCTGTATTCCTGTAGGGATCAAGTTGATATTATACTGTTACTGTTCGTTTTTACACTAATCACTTCAGAAAGAGCTTTGTAAAGCATCCAATTCCCATTTATTCTTGAGAGCTCCACACTTAACTCCCTTTTGTCTTCTTAAAGACATTTGCCATAGTTTACAGGTAAAAATAAAAGGGATACTGATACAAAGCCTTATTATTATCCAATCATTTTCCAAAGAGGAAATTATGATTTGTTGGCACTCCTCAGATAATAATTCAGCACACAAATCTTACTTTGCTCAGAGAACAGGTCCTACACAAACACATTTATCCTGCTGTCAGCTGTTTACCAGTCGCCACCTAATCCTCTCCAGCACTTCTGTTTTACTAAAAAACATTAAAATAGCCAATCATGCCTTAAAAAGGAGATGATAGAAACAACATTATTAAAATAAAAAAGAGGTAGATTTGGTACTATCACCTTGAGGCTACCCTAGAATTGGGACACGCTAAGCCAAGCACTATGTATATAATGAATATATATATTTTATATATATATATATATATAATGAATCACACAATGGTTTGGGGCCTAAAACATCACCTAATTCCAGCCCCCTGCCATGGGCAGGGACATCTGCCACTATCCCTGATTGTTCCAAGCCCTGTCCAACCTGGGACACTTCCAGGGATCCAGAGGCAGCCACAGCTTCTCGGGGCATATATTAAATACATATATACACACGACATAAAGTCTGTATCTGTAACAATAACATGTTGACAAATGACAGAAAATTACCATTATTTCTTGATGGTAGAAGAAATTCCAGAGTTCATTTGGAAAGATCATGAGGAACACAATTACTTCACATTTTTCACATTCTTGGATATGATGTAATGTATCCACACATGAATTGGAATTTTGGTCACAATTAGCATGTAATAAATTCCTGATTAGTTGCATGCATTTAAAGCACTTTAATTGGTTTGTTTCCATTGATATAATGTAATGTGGTTTAAACTCTGTAATTTAGAGGTTGCAGTTAGCTCTCATTGATTGGCTCATCAATAGCATTGTCACAAGTGTGGGAGGGCTGCCTTAATTGTGGCTGAAACTCCCATTTCTCAGGGAACAAGTGATGTAACAATTTTCCAATTTTCCTCTGGCTGTGTTAGCACTTCATTTGCTGCTTTTATTAAGTGCTGTGGATTCTAAGATGAGTTTGCATTCTGTCCCTTTTTTTTTTTTTTTTTTTTTTTTTTTTTTGTAAAGCACTTGAAATGTCTCACAGATCAACTCCTCTCATTAACTTCTGGTAAACTTGGAACTCCAGCGCTCAGAGGAAATATTTACCACACCTTCACCGCAGTGAAATTAAAAGCTCAGTCACCACAGACTGGAAAACTGACACCCCTCCAAACACAAATTCTGTTTTGATAGGTTATGTAGAGTTTGTAGAATTCATTATTTATTGGATTATGACTCTAAAAACGACACAAGCATATTTTAAAAACACATCTCTGTAATACCTATCTCTCTACTTCTACTCTGATTCATCATGCAGTTTCCATTGAAAATTGTTTTCCTCTGTGAATTACCTTTTCCCACTTAATAAGGTTGTTTTTCCCTCTGATTTCAATGGAACTGAAATCTTGCTTAACAATAACTTCAATTATTTGAGTTCTATTTCAAGAGATTCTTATACAACTATTTCAAAGCAATATTCACCTAATTGTGAGAGGAATTATAAAATCATAGAATTATGGAGTGATTTGAGTGGGAAAGGACCTTAAAATTTATCCAGTTCCACCCCCTGCCATGGGCAGGGACACCTTCCACCATCCCAGGTTGCTCCAAGCCCTGTCCAGCCTGGCCTTGGACACTTCCAGGGATCCAGGGGCAGCCACAGCTTCTCTGGGAATTCCATCCCAGCCCCTCACCACCCTCACAGGGGACAATTTCTTCCCAATATCCCATCTCTCCCTGCCCTCTGGCACTGGGAAGCCATTCCCTGTGTCCTGTCCCTCCATCCCTTGTCCCAAGTCCCTCTCCAGCTCTCCTGAAGCCCCTTTAGGCACTGGAAGGCCACAACAAGGTCATTCCCAAGCCCTCTCTCCTCACACTTTTTAGTAAACCAATCCAGCGACAATTAAATGTGCTTTTGAGGTTGTAACCAAATACCAGCAAGAATTCCCTACAATGGGTATAAAATGTGCAATCCAGAACTACCAAATTCACTTTGCAGGCTTGAGGCTTAATGGAGAATCAAACCCTGCTGAGTTATTTCCATTTTTCCCATGTTTCCCATGTCAGACAGTCCAGAAGTGATCCCCAAGCTCTGAGTTATAACCAAAGACCACTTTAAATGTTCCTTAAACCACCACAGTAAATTTTTAGGCACTGAGTTTAATGCTCTGGCCTCACAGTCATAACATAGGCCAAGACAGCTTAGAAATTGCAAAATAAATATTCCCCGATATTGGAAATATTTCCCGTGGGAGACCAAGAGGTTCCGTCAATTCATTTTGCTGCCAAGGAGTTTTTGGGAGTCACACAGCAAGGCAAGGGCTGAAGTGGATTTGGTTCATTCCAGGTCATCAGGAGACTCCCATTAAGGCTCCCATCTCAGTATTCCATATAAATCTGAGAACATTCATGCTGGATCTTGCCAAAAGCATATCTGGGTGCCTTTCTTTCATGGTGCTTGAGATGTTCCCCAGTGCAACAGCACAAGGATATTGTGGAAATTCCTCACAGATTCACAGTCACCTGCACTAAAGGCATCTCCTGGAAGTTGTAGTTACTGTTTAACAGCTTTTCATGGAATTTTCTTCTCTGAATTTCTGTAACTCCTGACATTCCCAGCAGCCTTTACCAATAAGCTCCACAGGCTCCATGAGGCACTGAACCAAGAGATTCCCTACCTTCCAGCAAAATAAACAATGTTTTCCTGGAGTAGGAAGAAGCCTCCAAAACAGTAGCTGTCCTAGTTGCCTTTTAAAGAATAACCACAGAATTCGGTTTAATTTTAGGGGTGTTTCAGATGGAATTAGTTGTAATTACCCTGTTCCTGATGCAGTTCGATTAAAATCAGGATAAAGTCATGCCAAAGTGCTCAGCCTTTCAAATTAGCAAGATAAAAACATTTCAGTAAGAACTTTCTGCACAGAATGCGTCGTCCAGCAAACTCAGTGTTGTGGTACAAATCCTTGCTAAATGCTTGATTTGGATCTCTTGTGCTTCTCACCAACCACTTGGCCCCTCAGAAAGAACAGGGCCAACTCACACTCCTGTAAACAGAATTTTTATGCCTCACCATGTACAGCTCATGTTCTCTTCTTGCTGCTCTCAGTTGTCCCAGTGAACCCAAGTGAATCCTGACTCTTTGCAAACTCCAGGTCAATCGTTTAAAGAATCAGTGAATAAAATTTTTATTTCTTTCCACCCACAAAACAGAAGTAGTTACAGCAATGTGCCTGTGACTAATAAAACTCCCATCTTAGGAGCCTCAGATATTAAAACATTTAAAGGTTAGGATGCTCACAGAATGCAAAATGAAAGATTTTCAAACTCAGGGAACAATGTGTGATGGTCTCAGAGCTCTTTTCCAACCTAAATAATTCTGTAATTCTGTGAACAGTTTGTTCAGCAACATCAGCTCTTCCTCAGCTCCCAACTCACCAAACATTTCAGCAGAACATATTTATTTATTTCCGTGTTTCTCGTAACTGAAACGATGGCACTCCAGAACTGCACAGAATTACATCACTTGGTTCCCGTGGGTGACATCCCTTCCCCCTCCTGTGCCACTTGATTCTTGACTGAGCTAAAGCACTGAAAAATTAGACTTCATTTCAGTATGCTAATAGCAATCTATCCAAAACAATGTAATCAAGGCCTCATGTGCTCCTATAATTTCATTCTTGACATAAGTCTGACAGCTATTTATTGTTGGAGTGAACTGTGGGGAGGGGAAGAGAAAAATTCCTGTAATTTCCCCTCCCCCCAACCAACACAACAGCTTTGCAGTTTGAAGCAGGATCTTTGTGAACCACACAAAATGGGAATAATCAGGGGGTTTACATATGTCTTGTCTTAAGCAATCAAGGCCCAGAGTTAACGGAGAGGCACATTCAGATGTGCCAATTCCCAAACTGGCCACCTCTGATGAGCCAGCTGTGAGCTTCAATTGTCACATTATAATTTAGGCGAGGAGGAGGAGGAGGGGGAAGAGAAAGGCATCCAGCTCCACACTGGATGAACATAATTATTCACAGCAGGATGCTGCAGAATTAATTTAGCCAATCAGAATTATAGTGGGGGTTGGGCATTGGCAGCAGAGAACAGGGGAAAAGGAGAAGGAAAGGAGAAAGAAAATCAGGAGAGGGATCAAAACAATGTGACTAACACCTTGCTAATGTTTTGATTGTGCATCCCTCAGTGTGCTTGGGATGGAGTGAAGTGGAAACAAAACTGTGACATAGATGGGCCTGGCTCTAGGGGGCTGGTTGGAAATGAGAGATGCTGAGAATTTGCTTCACTGGGGGGGGAAAAAGCATCAGTCTGAGGGGGTTTTTGTCAAATACCACATAAAATGCTACCTGGCTGTATTATACTGATAATGCATTGTCAGATAAAGGTTGGGCTTAGAGCAAATTGGGATAGTGGAAGGTGTCCCTGAATGGGATGAGCTTTAAAGTCCCTTCCAAATCATTCTGTGATTCTATGATGAACATAAATCTGGGAACAACGCTGGCAATTCTGCATCCTTCTGGTGCAGAACTTGAGAAACTCTGCCAAAACGCCAGTCAAATAACAGAGCAGGCAGGAAAACAAGCCCCAGCCCAGGCTGTGCTCAAACAACATGATCTACCCAATTTCAGCTCAAAATCCACTACAAATTTTGTGATGACAACTCTGGGTTGTGTGAGTTAAAGGAGCTGCCCAGGGGAGTGAAGAACAGGAGCTCTTCCATCACAGGTCAGGAAATTGGGCTCAGAGAGAAGCGTTTTGTTTAATGATTCCATTAAACTGATCTCAGATCAACACAGAGCAATATTGGTCATCACTTCAGCATAAAACCCCTGCTGACAGGAACAGGGACTTTAACTCTTCCCATACCTTTTTCTGTGAGTTTTGAGGGCAGTGTTTCATCAATTTACAATTTACCAACAGATTATTTTTTTTCTCTTTTCCTGGAGGTAAATTATATTTTTGGTAGCAAAGGCAATAGTAGGATATATTAAAGGAATCAAACCGATATGTGTGTCTTGGTTGTCTTAAACTCTCAGCATCCAGAGAAATATTTCAACCCAGGTCACAAAGTAAGTAAATTTGGATGGAAACAATTCTTCCCATTTCTATTCCCCTTACAGAGAACAGACCAGCACCAGAGAAGTCACACTCTGACTCTCTGATTCTCCTTTCCCTGAGGAAGGATCCCAGAACCTACATCTCTTTGTCCCTATTCCTGCCAACACCTCTTTGCAGTTGTAAAACCAGAGGGAATATTGAAAGGATAAGGAATATTTTAGATACCTGAACATGGAATGTTGAATCCTCCATAAATGCAAATCTCTCTGTTTTCAAATTTAGTAAGCTGAGATGACCTTAAGTTTTAATTCTTCCTTAAGAGATGCTCTAAGAAGGGATATGTAGACCGCGGATCTCCAGATTACTTAGTTTATTTCCACTTAAATGAAAAATAAAATTATTATACTGCAAGGCAGACTGCAAGGCTTGGCTTAGGGGCTTTTTTTTCTTTCTTTTCCTGGAATTGTACAAACATGACAGATGGAACGGAAGCAGAATCCTGGAGTTCCTGTAAAAGTTAACTTAAGCTTCTGCTCCTGATTCTGGTAATGGAGAGGAAAATGCCAGGAGGGTTGGTCAGGTTTTATTTCTGGCGATAATGTTTGATGAACACCACTGTCAACGAGAGCTGTGATTTAATCTGGAAGGATATAAGGCCTTGTGGTAAAAATGGTATAACTACAAATCCTGATTAACAATCACTGCAACAGTAAAATTGGTTCCCATAGCAACAAGACTGGAATGATACAACAAATAGCAAAGCCACGTCGGATAAATTACCCCATGAAATAGCCCTTTTTGGAAACCATTTGCCTTTCTGCCGCCTTCGTCCTTAAGGACTTGCAAATATTACTTTCAATCTCCTGATCCTCACTGCTCATCCTCTAAATTCCATCATCATTTGTTCTTCTAGTAGCCAAGGTAAAAGAATAAAATAAAAGTAATAAGAAGACAATATGGTATTTGACATCTGAAAGCTCATGGCAGATCCTAAGAGTTTTAAAAAAATAAACATTCCTATATATCTTATAAATTTTCCTCTTTTCATCCACTCTATGTTTATTTTATGGTATTTCCATAACTTCAGCTTCCAAAAGCAAATAGCAATTTTAGGTATTTTGCATTTGTAAAACAAAGGACTGCAGCCACTTGCTTTGCAGGCATTGCTTAGAGAGCAAACATGGAACCGAGGAAGAAAACAGAGCTTACAGATGGAATGAGAGATAAGATATTCATCACTTAAAACATGTGCAAAATATCTTCCAGTAAGAATGACCCTTTGACTTAAAAAATGTGTGGTTCCAAGCAGCCACATCCAGCCTGGCCTTGGACACTGCCAGGGAAGGACCTAAAAACTTTGAGAGGACCTAAAAACTTTGAAAGGACCTAAAAACGTGGTCCTAAGATCTGTTTCCCCTGGTCCAGGGACAGCATTCAACTCTCAAATTTTAATGATCCCTCACTCCAACAAAAACACACAGAGTGTTGCTTTGAAAAGAGCTAGAGAAATGAGTCACCCCATAAAACACCAGAAAGCCTTGTGAGCTTCACAGAGTCAGAAACCAAAGCCACCCAAACACCAAACAGAATCCAGGGAATGGCTGGAGCTGTGTCAGGGAGGTTTAGGTTGGATATCAGGAAAAGGTTCTTCCCCCAGAGGGTGGTTGAGGCACTGAACAGCTCCCCAGGAAATGCTCATAACCCCAAGGCTGCCAGAGCTCCTGGAGTGTTTGGACAATGCACTCAGGGTGGGATTTTTTGGGTGTCTGTGCAGGGCCAGGAGTCAGACTGGATGATCCTGGTGGGTCCCTTTCAATTCAGGATACTCCATGATTCACTTTGTACTTGTTTAAAAGAAAGCTTCTAAATGGCCTTTTATATCACTGGCTTATAAAGTCCATGCATTCCTGATTTCTAGGAGAGCTCTGGGCACCTCATCTACCCTCAATGACATGAAAGGGTTGCCAGAAATCCATTTTATTTGGATTTGTGCACCTTTCAAGCCATGCAAACACCTTTTGTTCCCTCAAGTCCCTGAAGCATCACCCTGCAGTCCTGGCCTGACAGGAGCTCTCCACACTGGAGAGTTTACACAAGAAAATTCAAATAATAGAAGAATGAAATCACCACATCTCAGCTCTTCAAAGAGGGAGGTGAAGAGCAGAGCTGCTGCCCCACACTGGGCAGTGACCTCCAGAAGGGGTTGCTGCTTAGTTTAAATCACAGAATCACAAAAGGTGTGGGTTGGAAAGACTTTAAAGACCATCTAGTTCCAATTCCCTTGCCATGGAATAATGCAAATATTTGCCTGAAAATTAGGAAGAAATATAGGAAAAAATGTTTCGAACACAGTAAAATGTAATGTTTTAGAATTTACAAACTAATTGAAAATAGAGGTGATAAAGTTGCAGTTCTGAAGTTATCCAACCCTGCATAACCCTGTATTTCTCCCTTCAAAGCAGCAGCTACTTGGAGGTGGAATGAAAATACAAAATCTATTATCAACTTCCCAAATATCCTGAATGCTCAAAATCCAAGAAGCTTTAAGACCTATAAAAAGATCTCACGCAGAACCATGCAGGTATGACAAAACCCAAAGAATTCAGCAGAAAAGAATGTCAGGAAGGAGCAAAAATAGCAGTTTTAAAGAACTTTAACAATGAGCTGGCACCAAATAAATAACCCTGAGTGGCAATCAAACAATTTTCTGCTTCTTAAGATGGGAAGACTTCAAAATTGACTTTGTCCAGCTATTATTGGGGCTGGATAGGTATGAAGAAAAGAAAGACAAAAGCTTGGGAGGGAGATGTTTGTTGTATCCTGCTCTGAAAAGCAGCATCACGAGCTGAGCTGGAAATGCTCTTTACGTCTCTGGGCAGTAGAACTATTAATACAGAAAAAAAAAAAAAAAAAAAATGTATATATATGTACACATTCAGGTCATTTTTTTCAGTGGGGCTATTTTAAGAACTGGAATATTTTACCAAGAATTTGATCAACGGAGTTTGTAGACTGAATGGAGCAGAAAAATATCTTCTATTCATTCCTCCCAATGCCATAACTGGAGGGAGTAGCATGAACTTGGGAAGTAATTCAGATAAATATGAGCAGCATAGAAGTGGCCAAAATAATTCCTCCATCATTACCTTGAATCTATTTCCAAGTTGTTGATTCAGTTTTGCAAGAATAACATCAGCACATTTTCATTTGCTCTTCTTGCCCAGGAGAGAACTTCAAGTCTGTTTGCTAAAAGATCCCCTTAGCAAGATTTTACAGGTGCTCGTTGTGTAAAATTAATAAAATTAATAAATCATGCATTCAGCTACTTACCTATTGCAATTAAGTCAATTTCAGTCCTCAAAATTGTATTTTTTTAAGCCCCCAACTGGTTTAAAATGTCAATCACTGTATTAAAAGATGTCTAAGATATACTGGCCCAATCCTAATTAGAATTAAGAGGAAATTTGTGGAATGACTTTGTTGAAGTGAGATTCAGTGTTAAAATATTTTCCAGAAAAATAAACATTTATATGCACCACGCAGCACATTGGAAAAAACTTTAAATACTATGAAAGGAGATGATCCCCTTTTTCTAAAAGGAAGTTTCACATAAATAACATAAAAATAATTTTGTAAATGGAGCAGAGTGAATATTTACCACCCGTATGAAACAACGTTTTTTACATGTTTAAAATGTAATCATTTTGCTCTCAGTAGTTACTTAGGCAGAGTAAACAGAATATGCCAGTGAAACAGAAAATTAATATACATCATATTACTCCATGAAATAAAGCATTTCTCCATAATTCCACTGGTTCAAATTTAGAGGCTGATGTGCTTAGTAACCCAGAGATTTATCATAAAAGCTCCCTCCACAGAAATATGTATTTTTAAGAAGCTGAACTGCAAATATCAGGGGTTTTTTAGCAGAAGGGACAAGTTAATCTTCATTCTATTACCATTAACTCTTGGAATCTGACACTGCATCTTGCTGGGACATTTAACCTCAGCGTTGAGGTTGTCAAAAATTCACAACTGATAAAACTAAGAGTCAAATCAGATCCTTGGTCCTGGCATTTACACTCAGAATTTGTTGTGAAGTCGTAACTCGAAGACAGGATTATTTATGATGTCATGTCAAAGAGACACAGACCTTTTAATAAGCTCAGGCCAAATTATTTGATGTCACACTGAGTTTGCCACCTTCTAAACATTCCCATTACCTGGAAATTCCCTTTTATGGCTGCAGTGACTGAAGTTCAGATGCTTCACCCCTCAGTATTTCAATGTCACTCCTGATGGGGCACGTTTATAGTTTTTATTACGGGAGAAAACAAATACTTTGTTATTTCAAAATATTGTGGCTTTTCCATTTTCCCCTCCAATTAGGGGGGAAGGATTTAATTTTTATTGATTCTTTATAACTGTGTTGTGAACCCTTTACTCCTTTGCTCTTTTTGATACTAAATTACTGATCCAATGCTTCCTTTTTCCCTCCTGCAGGAATTCCAACTACAGAGGAGCCACTCTCTCTCCAAGAGAGACATTGAGGGGCTGGAGGGAGTCCAGGGAAGGGAATGGAGCTGGAAAAGGGTCTGGAGCACCAGGAGCAGCTAAGAGAGCTGGGGAGGCTCAGCCTGGAGAAAAAGAGGCTCAGGGGGAACCTTCTGGCTCTGCACAACTCCCTGACAGTACAAGTGACAGAGCAAGAGGAAACAACCTCAGGGAGGTTTAGGTTGGATGTTAGGAAAAAAATTCTTTACTGAAAGTCTGGTCAAGCACTGGCACAGCTGCTCAGGGCAGTGCTGGAGTCCCCATCCCTGGAAGGATTTGAAAGATGTGTGGATGTGGCACCTGGGGACATGGGACACTGATGGACTTGATGACCTTACAGGTCTTTTCCAACCTAAGCAATACTGTGATGCTAACCCTAAAGCATCCTTTACTGCACCGTGCCTCCAGTTTTAGGGAACACAAACATCAGAGAAAGTTCAGCAGACACCTTATCAAGCCTCTACCACCATGTGGCAGAAATTTTATCTACAAAAAAATGGAAATATTTTTCCACCACTCTATGTTTTTCCACCTGGGCCAACACATCCACACCAGGACACAGCAGTTTGCTCTGCACAGAAAACATGACTTTTAGATTTATTTTTATAACAATGATATTGTCGTGATGAGGCTTGGGACTCCAGGAGCTGAGAGAAGAAACCTCAGGCAGGGCATCTGCTTATCCAGAATAAATTCTCATCTTGTTATAGAGGATCTTTGGATGGCTCTTTTGTTATTGCAGAAAGAATCTGACAGTGCTGATAACGACACAACCCTGGATCTTGCAGTGCCTTTGAAAGCTCAGACAGAACCTGCCGGTTCAAAAAGTAACAGAGAAAATCTTCTCCTGACTTTAAATCCCGGAAAGAAATCAACGCCTCCACAAAAATAGAGGCAAATGCCTTCAAAAGCCTTTGAAGGAACAAAGAACCAGCAATAACAACAACAACCAAAAAAACAAAAACAAAAAAAAAAAGCAAAATCCTCGCTGCTTTTTAAGTGACATACACAAAATCCAGCAGCGCAGAAGCCAAAATGTTAAAATTTGTGCTGGTGCCTGAGAGAACCCTGAGGGAGTTTGCATTAGCACAACAAAAGTTTGCATAGAGCAGCTTTGATGAAGTGAGCAGGCCCTGCTCCGAGCAGGAGATGGAGTTACAAAGGGTGTCAAACCCACTGTGCAGACTCTTCTGATGGTGCCTTTCATGGAATGGAGAAAAAAAATTATTTGCTAACATTTTATAGCCTCCTCGTGGTAGAGGAAATGACTCAGTACAAAGAATAAGAGTGGGTCCTCTTAGGTGATGGAGTAAAATATTTCCAGGTGTTTAAAGCAGGTAACAGTCACTGATGAATGGTCCTAAATTCGTCATGGAAATAAAAAAGCAAACAAAAAGAATACTGAGGAATAACTGAGATGTCCCAGTGCTGTTTGCATCACTCTCACAGCAATATTCTACTACTCCGCCTTACTTCCCAAGCCAAACACCCAGGTAGAGCTCAAGATATTACCAGAATAATTAAGAGCCAGCTAAATTATTTCAACTATTTCCAGCAGAAATGCTCAGTGTTCCCATCCTGACACTGACTCATTTATGGCATTAGATTTTTTCTGGCAGGGCCTCAGCCCTGTTTTGTGACCAGGAATTCATTCTGAACTTCATTTTCACCCAGCATCTGCTTGTATCTCACTGTCTGTGTAAACTCTTTGCAGCTACAACAAATAGCAGCCATGGAATTGCTCAGTATTCCAGCTCACCTCCCAACCCTCCAGGTCTCACAGCTCACAAGAGCCACCTTAATCCACCCAGCACAATTAAACTTCCATAATTTAATGTACAAAAGCAGAAAGGTATTCTGGCTGCTTCATTAAAATTACTGAATTTGTGATAAATCAATAAATAACTGTATTCTATTTATTATTCAAGCTGTTTTATGGAAATGCTTGTTCCCACAGACTGTCAAGAAGATCAAAGGAAGTTGCCCAAACTTTTCAGAGCACAGGATGCCAAGCTGGGCTCCACAATCTCACTGGATCATGTTTGAAATGCTCAGTAGCTGAAATTTAAGTGATATCCCATTTTATCTCACTAGAACCTGGAAAAACACCCAGCAGCACAAGGACTGAGGACAACAGGGAATGGGAAAATATCTGTGCCCTTCTTCCTGCACAAGCCTGGAAGCCTTGCAAGTCACAACTTCAAGAAATCAAAATTGGTTTTTCTTATTTGCTTTGTATGTGGTGATCAATTAAATTGAAAAAAAAAAAATCCACTCATTTTGATTTGACAGAAATTCAGGATTCTGTGAAATGCAGGGTTCAGGGCACTCACTCAGCACACAGAGACTTCTTCTGAGAAAGGGAGAAGGTTTTTCAAAATATTAGTAAGAGAAAAAGAGAGGGTTTGACTGAAAACTGCCAGACAGGCTCCTTGGGGAAGATCTAAGATAGAACTGAACAACAGGAATTAGGCAGTTTCCAATCCCAGATCCAGGAAATTCATCTATTGAAAGGTGTGACATTATTCCAGCCAAACATCCCACAACTTCCTTAATGTCTCTAAGGCTGGAGGGAATTAATGACAATTGCCATTGTGTCCTAAGAAAATTACAGATATCACTACTGCAAATCTCACAAATAAATGCAAAAAAAAAAACCATAAAAGGCAACATCATGGGATCAAGTCTAATTTTCAGTGTGCAATCACATCTGAAAACCACCCATTTAACAGCAAATGCATAAATACACCAAGTAATCAATTTTATCAGGTAGCTTGCAAGGTGTGAGTCTGCATCCTAGGCCTGGTTTTCAAATTAACTTGTCATTTTTTTAAATTACAAACAGTAGTTTCTGCCATAATTTTGTACACCATGAATGATGTATCTAAATAAATACTCACTTCCTGTCTAAATATGAAAATAATGCTTTTCCTATCACATAAAGCTAATTATTGGAGTTTTGCATGGCCATTTTTTTCAAAATTGTATTATGAATTATTCATGATGCTGAGTTTAATACAGTTATTTTAATGATAGTATCTCATCAAAAAAAAAGTTTTTGAAGAAGAATTAAACACATCTTGAAACAAAAGAAACAAAGAGTACCGAGTTAAAATCATTCTTTTGGTAGTTATAGGGAGATTAAAGCCACAAGCAAATAGAAACTTGGTCTCTTCAAAACCAGGCAGTTCTTTGGCTCCAGGGTGACACTTCAAATTAAAATATAAAAGCTGTGCTAAGAGAGAACAAATGGGGACAGTATTTGAGCAGAAAATACTTCCTTGGAAGTACAATAATGGATTGGTCAGGTGGAGGGGATTTGAACTTCCACCTTCAGATTCTTTGACAGTTTTTTCACAGTGAGAATGAGGGTAAAATGTGAATTTTGACGATTCACGCTGAAGGAGGGGGCAAAGAAAGGACAATGCCCTGAATGAGAGTTCATTGTCACTGCTGTGTGGAGGAGAACATTAATGTGGAAAGCCTGGCTTGGTTTCACACCTTAGAGAGTCACAGAATTCCAGAATGGTTTGGGCTGGAAAGGACCTTAAAGCTCAGCTCATTCCATGGGCAGGAACACCTTCCACTGTCCCAGATTGCTCCCAGCCCTGTCCAGCCTGGCCTTGGACACTTCCAGGGATCATGGGTTTCCTATTTATTAGCAAACTTTATTCCCTCTACTTTCTCACTGATCACAGCTCCTCTCCAAATGTCATCTGACACTTTTTTTGCGGCTGGAGAAGCAAATGGAGCTTGAGACCAAACTTAGACACCACGAGGACACCCCTGTGTGTGACACCTGACCAGTGTGACAAGTGCCCCTGGAGCAGAGGAACTGAACTTCCCAGCCTCTCTGTCACTGTGAGCCCTCACTGCTCTCCTTCCATCAGTGTATGCCATCCTTCCCTCAAATGTCCTTGAGGCTGCTCAACTGGATCACAAGTTCCTGGGAACAACAGGGACAGGCATGTGGCACAATCACAGATGCTTTGTGCAGCTCCAACACAGGCTGGGAGGATTTTTTTTTCCCCGTTGGGCAGAAGGAGATGAAGAAGAAATAAGAGAGAAATGTGACCAAAATGGATATTTAATGTCATAGAATCATGGAATGGTTTGGGTTGGAAGGGATCTTAAAGATCTCCATTCCAACCCCGTGCCATGGGCAGAGACACATTCCATAGGCTGCTCCAAGCCCCATCCCAACCTGGCCTTGGACACTTCCAAAGTCTTTCTCCAAAGTCTTCCCAGTTTTCCGCAGGATAAATTAATAGTCTTGAAGACATCTCTTCAAAATGATTCCTCTGTTAGGCTCCAGTGGCCAGAATGTTCCCATTCCCCCAGGAAGAGGGTCAGATGGTCACACACATCCTCTCCTCCTCCACAGCAGTAGGGGGCAGCTTTCTGCAATCAAACTGTCTCAGTGCTTTTTTTCTTTTAATAAAAAAAGCTTTTTTCCCCTCTATTTTTTCCGGCAGCTGAACATATATGAAAGATAAAGATATGAGGGCCGTGGATTGTGTGTTATCTTCTGTGTCATTATATCAGATCTGTCTATCAAAGCTCTCCTTCACCTCTCCCCTGCCACAGTTCATTACAAGGACCTGTTCTTTTATGACTAAACGATGGAGTAATATTAATCCTTGCCAAATGTAAAAAGGGAGATATGATAGCAGGAATTTAATAAAAATACTTTTATTTGCCGAGGTATTTTTCTGCAGCTATCAAATGGAATAATGGCACATCTCAAGACTCCCAAAGAATGGAAGCACATTTTCCTCAATGAGTTAAAATTTTATCTTCAGCCCCCAGTTGTACAATTTATTAAGGCCGAAGAGTCAAGTCATTTTCTTAAAAAAAATCAGATATTCAGATAAACACAATTCATATTGGGCATTATTTTATATTCTCAGTTACTGTTTAATTGTTATTCTATTAGGAAAGGACCATCTGGGTCACTGAGTCAATCCCATGCTCCCAGCAATGTTTATATGCTTTGCCTCATTACTGCCTTTGAAAAGCCAGTCCAGAACTTCACGTTTCCAATTTTTGGAAATGCTCTTCAAATTTTCAGGTAATCTTATTTTTGGCCAGTATTTATTCCCTGCTTTAAACCGAAAGAGAGGAGATCTAAATGAGATGTGAGGAGGAAATCCTTCCCAGTGAGGCCCTGGCACAGGTTTTCCATAGAAGCTTTGGCTGACCCTGGATCCCTGAAGTGTCCAAGGCCAGGTTGGACAGGGCTTGGAGCAACCTGGGATAGTGGAAGGTGTCCCTGCCCATGGCAGGGGGTGGAATGGGATGAGTTTAAAGGTCCTTCCCACCCAAACCATTCCATGACACTCTGATACCCCAAACTGACACATTTAGAAGGAGAATTCCTAAAAATCATGAACGTTGGCGAAGAGGAGAGCTTACAGAAAAGCCTACTTTTTTCTCAATGAAAACTACAGCTGTACAACATCCCTTATAACATCTTGTCTCAAAAATTCTTTATTTCTCTCCTTGGCTAATTACTAAGCAATTACTGTGGACCTACAAGGGCATCATCCCAGGGCTTTGCTTGCACCCAGCAGAGCAAGGTTAAAACTGAGCTTATCCCTCTTCTCCCCCCAGAACATTTATCTCAGTCAATCACCTCTTCATGTCCTGCGTGTCAGGGAGCAGCAAGAACGGGGCTGCCCCCTGTTTTGGGGGGTTAAATTTCCTTGTGTGTGCTTTTAACTGCGTTAAATCTCATGTAGAGCAACTTTGTACAAAGAACCTCCCGGAGTTGAGGATTCATTAGCATTCCAAAGGAAGTTGTTCCAGCAAAGATGATTAAGCAAATACCCCTGTGAGAAGGGGAGAGCTCTTTGAAATGTCTCTCGTGGTTCGAGACAGCATCTTGTAAAGTGCAAAAGGCATTCTGAACTGCCCAGATCTGCAGCAGGAAGAGATTCTCAGAGAGCTCGTCCCCATTCTGACAGTGTTATTGGTACCCTCATCTAAACCATCATTAGAAATTGGCATTTTTACTGGGACTGGGAGAATCAGTGTGAAAAACGTAAATAAGGGCAAAGTGCCTTCCATGAATTAAAAAATTCTTCTCTGGGTTGATGAGTGGGTTATATGACTTTGTTTTTTAAAAAAATATGCAAAACGAGCAAAAAAAAATCCTTTAACCCAAGCACGGCATGAAATGATACAAAGCTGAGAGATCAAAAAGATGTTTCCAGCGCTCAAGTTTATCAAAAATAACTTTTAAATATCCCCAGATGCTTGCAGTAACTACAGGTATCAAATGCAAAGGTTATGTCTTCATATGTGCTGCTTCTGCTTTAAAATACAGTTTACTTTTAAATGCAGGTTTAATTTGGGTTTAATATTAATGCTTACAAGCATCCATTATGCAGGGATTGTGCTGTAAGAGAGAGTGAAAACATGAGGCAGATTAAGCCAAATTGAAAATCCTAATAAAGTCATGAAATTAATCAAATTAATCTCAAGACCCATTTGGACAGCAAGTGAGAATCAGGAATTCAGGGACTCAATAAAACACTGGTATAAAAGGACATTTAGAAGCTTTCTTTGAATCTGGCACAAAGTGAATCACAGAATCACAGAATCTCCTGAGCTGGAAGGGACTCACCAGGATGATCAAGTCCAACCCCTGGCCTTCCACAGAACACCCAAACATGCCCACTTAAAATGTCAAAACATTTAAAAGTACTGAGCAAATAAAGAGTGAAGACCTCCTTAAAAAAAATATGGCTGCAGTTTTCCCAATCAGTAAGAGCATGAAATGAATACGTAAGTAGGGAGAAATAGACTTCTCCATATACAACCTTTTTTTTTAAATTGTTTTCAGTTGCTAGGACACTGCAGTTCCAAATTATCAACAATTACGGACATTATATTAAATTTATCTTTATTAGAGAATGATCAGAACAACTTGTACTTCTAAAACGATGTGAGACTCAGAAAAATCTTTTAACTCAGAAAAATTCTAATACAGTAACTTGATGTCTTAAAGGCTTGGTAACTACTAAAGGATGTGTAATACAGAAGCATAGAAAGCTTTGGGTTGGAAGAGACCTTAAAGTTCATCCCATTCCACCCCCTGCCATGGACAGGGACACCTTCCACTATCCCAGGTTGCTCCAAGCCCTGAACAGCCTGGCCTTGGACACTTCCAGGGATCCAGGGGCAGCCACAGCTTCTCTGGGAATTCCATCCCAGCCCTTCACCACCCTCACAGACAAGAATTCCATCCCAATATCCCATCTGTCCCCACCCTCTGTCAATTTGAAGCCGTTCCCCCTTGTTCTGTCACTCCAGGCCCTTGTTCAAAGTCTCTCTCCATCTTCCTTGCAGGCTCCAATAACAGAATTATCACTGACAGACACAAGCCAGTGAAAATTTTTAGGTAGCACAGCTCATCTTTTGCTGTCCTGGCAGGTACATGTGACACAAGACTAAGAGTCATTTTGAAGAGAAACTACAGAAGAGGGGTGAAAGAACCTTTTGGCATTTCTGGATAAGATCCAGTTAATTTAAGACATTTTAGCTTTCTTTTATTCCATAATCATAATCAAAATCAAGGGTTTGTGTGCATTTACAACGCAAGGAACAAGATGGGCTGGCTTGGCAACCAGGATAAATCCAGATGTGCAGGGAGTTCATGAAGAAACAGATCTGTAGCTAGCAGAGCCTTCACTAAACCAAAAGCCAGAGGGATGCTATTTGTGCTTGAATTTGTGAGCATGAGGAGTGTGAGTGTTCCAGGGCTGAATAATGAACCTCCTTGGTGCACTGGGGCTGGTTTATGGCTGCTGGAAGCAGCTGCTTTGTATTCAAATGCAGGATTTTATGCAAGCTTTTAAAAAAGATACTTTTCCTATCTAGTGAAAGCTCTTGATATTAAAAATGTGGCACATCACACGCCCTAATTTGGGGAAGGTACTCATGAAAGATGTAAAATCAAACCTTGCTGCTCAGGGTGACACAGATTTTTGGGGTCTCAGTTCTGCTTCCAGCACAGGAGGAATCTGAGGGTCCTGCTGGGAATCTCACCAAGGGGGAACTGTGTGTTCATGGTGTGGTCAGTGGTGGTGAGGGGACAGTTTGCTGGTCAACTTCTTTTGGGGAGTTTCCTCTGTGCCTCATGACCTTAAAATTTGTCCCTTTAAAATTTATCTCTTTAAAATTCCATGTCTCCATTCTGCTTTTCCCAGTCGTGTCACAGCTGCCCTGAAAGCTCCATGATCTCATTCCTCACTTGAGTTCTGCAAGTTCTCTTCCCTTCTCCAACTCCTCCACTCAGATTGCTTGGGGATTCATCCTTATCCCATTTTCCAGCTTTCTTACTCCTCTAACACTTTGCCTCAGAACATCAGGAAGCATTTTTTTCATGGAAAGTGTGGTCAGACAGTGGAAGGGGCTGCCCAGGAAGGTTTACAGTCCCTGAAGGTGTCCAAGGAATGCCTGGATGTGGCACTCTGGGCTGGTGACAAGGTGGGGATTAGTCACAAGTTGGACTCGATGGTCTTGGAGCTCTTTTACAGCCTGAACGATTTGGATTCTATAATTCTGCCTCCAATTCTTTATGGTGTCCCTGCCAAACTGGCCTCCTGATTATCAACCAGACCTTTGATAATGTCTCTATTCTTGAAAGAGAAATAATAATTAGCACATCTTTTAAATGAACATTCTTAGCCTTAGTCCATAGAGCCAGGTGAAAGCAAGCCCATTTTTCTCCTATACTGAAAAATATTTTTTCATTATTTTTTTCATTTGGTCATTGACATTCTGGCCACTAAAAACATCTTAATACAGACAGCTCAGGGAAAAAAAAAAAAACCTACTTTAACTTTCCACAAATAAAACATTTTTGATAGAGAGCCATCTATATTTAGATGGGTGAGCAACTTCACCTCCACAGACCTCCAGACAACTCCTCCAACCTACACTCCTCTATGATTACCCAACAAAGTGCAAATCTTCTCTTCTTAGTTTTCATTTTTTTTAAAATAGTACAAAAAAAAAAAAACCTAAAAATTCTTCAGAAGTATTGAAACATTTAGTTGTATGTTTCTGAAATAAAACTATCAGCAGCAAGAAAAACTCCAGCTCCACAAAAGAAAAATATTCTTCACAAAATATTCTTCACAATGGAAGTAGAGCACAAGAACAAGGCACCTAAAAATGGGATTAAAACCTTGGAGATTTTTAGAATTCAATGAGCAAGGTCCAAACTTTGAAGGCTGCCTTGCTCAGAGCAAGGAACTGAACTAGAAAACTTCCAGAGTCTCACCTAACCTTTCTGTAATAGTATAAAATAACAGTATTTTAGTCCATCAGTGTTTGTTTTCAAATTTTACTAGCACAAAAACAGCTTTAAATGGATAAAAATATTTCTAGATTTTAAATATCCCAACATTTTCACTTCTTTTACCTTCCTAGTTTGATTGCAGGTATTTCTGAATCCTAAAACATGAAATAGACCAGGATGAACTAAAAGTCAGTTCAGATCCTGGCTCTCCCTCCAATGAAAGAGCAACTTCCTAGAATATTCTCCACCTGAATTCCATATTCCCAGCCATGAGTTTGCCCAGTCCTTTCTAGGAATGTGAACACTTACAGCTCATAACTATAGATGAGATTTACATCCTAATGTCCTTTAAAGATTTAACAAAATCCTGTACCAGGTTGATTTTTACAAACGCTAAACAGTAATTAACTGAAAAATAAAAGCTTTTAGAGAGTATTTTTCCTCAGTCTTAATTCAGTGGGTGGTTTAATATAAAGAGGTGGCTGATCACTTCCCCTCCAGCAGCTGTGTCATTTCCACTCTTCAAAAACCCAATCTCCAAACCTGCCGCTGGAATTTCTCTCATTAATCGAGCTAAATAAGTCCCCAAAAGCCTTTGGTAAAACAGACACTAGATTACATTAATTAATCATTTAAATTTGCTTCTGATTTTGCCTCGACTGCCACAGGCAGCTCTGCCTCTTCAAAGGTACCTCCAGTGCCAGCACAGTAACGACAGTTCAGAAGGGCAGCAGGAGAATTGAAGCCGAGGTACATTAAGGGAAAATTTGAGCCAATTTATTTGCATCATATATCCTACCAATTATTGCTCTAAGTGAAGTTATAAACCCCTCCTGCTCTGACTTCATTTGCACAAAACAATAGGAAATTAGGGGGTGGGGGTGCAGAAATATGTTTCATTTTTAAGGGATGCCTCTCTTGAGGATACATAAAGGGAAAATTTTTATTAACCTGCGTGTCCCAAACCCAGTGATGGCACATGAGGACTCCTTTTTTCTCAATTTAAATTGGCTCTTCATTAGAAACCTTTGCAGAGATTTGCTGCAACCAAAACCAGCAATTCAGCCTTTTAAATTCAAATTCCTCCTACTGCTTCCCAAAATTCATTCTCCTACCTGTGCACTTCCTCCTAATTCTATTTGTTAGTAAATAATCTCTTTGATAATTGAATATGTTTATCCATTCTATCCCAAATTTAGACACAGTGAAAATAAAAATGCACATTACAAATTATTAAATAATTGTAAATAACCGAAAATAATACAACGCTGTTCATCAGTACGCACTGCTCATAAAAACCCTTTTGATATTGTTAGTGTTAAACTGATTTACATGGGTAAACAGTAAATATTTACCTGTAATATTTACTGTAATATTTACCTTTATTCTATGGTTCAGCATGGTTCAGTGGTGGCTTGGCAGTGTTGAATTAACAGATGTTGATCTTAAAGGTCTTTTCCAACCTGAACCATTCTGTGATTCCCTAATATTCAAGAATCAAAGAGCTTTGCAAAAAATGAGGAGTCATCAGCACCAATCACTTAAATCAAAGAACTGAAAATTTTCAATTTTTGGGGCAGTCACACCTGTTACCATTTCACACAGAGAACAACAGACTCTGCTAAGTATCCAAACATCAAGAATTTCTAGAAGTATCACAAATTCCCTCAAAAAGAACACTGACGATCAGGCACCCAAAATTCACTGTCACCATCAGGTGGTGAATCATCAATGTCTGGTTTCAAACAAAAATCAATAGCAGGGCACAGTAATCTCTCATTTCTGCATCTACAACACACATTTGTTCTTGCCTGTATTTATAAAAACCACAAAAGGCAGGGCATGGAATGTCACTGTGAAACCTGTGCTCTGCCTTATTGGCTGAGAAAGAGGCGTGACCCCACTAAAAGTTAATAACCTCCTTGGAATTCAGGCAAGCACAAGAGGTTCTTGCATATGGAGTGTCAAAAAAAAATAGTGTGATCTTAGTGTGTGAGGTCACCGAGCTGTCAGGAACAGAAGCAGAGACAAACCAACAAGAAATCGTGAAGCTGAGGAGGAAAGAAAAGGGGAAAAAATGCTAATTTAAGGAAATTTAAACATCAGATCCTAGCTGGTCAAGTGGAAGGTGTCCCTGCACATGGTGGGGGGGTTGGAACGAGGTGATCTTTAAACTCTCTTCCAGCTCCATGATTCTGTGATCCAAGATGCTTGTCCTGCACACTTGTCCTGCAGACTGGCTGTGGATTTATCAACTCAAAAAGTGTCAGTATGGACCAGAAACCTCCCCAAAAGATGTTTTGAGTGTTCCCACAGTGTTCTGTCAGCTGAAGGAGTTTAACAGTGGTCAGACTGACTCCAGACCAGAAAATTATTTCATTTACTACAACAATGCAGCCTTATTGTAGACACAGAAATGTATTCCAGGTGTGATGCTGGGATGAGCCAGCCAAGTACAGGCTGAGCTCCTATCTGTCAAGTATTTGAACATCCTGTAAATATTCCCCACTCTATTCTCACCTTAGTGGTGATATGTGGATTGAAAGCAGTGACTCCACAAAGCTACTCCACCAACATCTGGTAGTGTCCCCAAACCTGAGGGGAAGGAACACTTGTGCTTGTCCCACACACGCAGACCCCAAGGATGAATTCTCCAACTTGTCCAGAAGTTTTTCCATGTGGCTGCACAGTCCATGAACTACCAAAGCAGGAGGATGAGAAGATGACTCCCAGGAGAAGATGAGAAGGTGGCTCCCACAAGCAGTGAGAGCCCAAAAAATTTGTCTGACATGGAAGAAGCTCACTGGAATCCACGGCAGCACCTCCTACTTTCAGTCCCTGAAGGGTGCAGCGTGGAAGGACCACTGAGGTGTGGAGCCCAAACCCCAGCAGAACAAATCCAGCGTTCAATCCAACTGCTCAGGGTCACCTCCACTCCAGTTTTCAAATTCTCCAAGGATGGTGATTCACGCTCTGACTATGAAGAATCTTTTCCTTAATGCAATCATGCTTTTCCCTGTCATGGTTTTGCTGTTCGTCAAGAAAACAATTGATAATCATCGCTGATGTAGAGCCGGAGGTGTGATAAATCCTCCGTATCAAACACGACTGAGGAAGCTGCTGGTCACACTCAACAGCTTCAGCTTCCAAATTATTTTCAAGTGTAGTGACCAGTGTAGGGAGGCTGATACATAAATAAATCAGGAATGGTGATGGCCACTGTGCCAAGCACAAATCATAGATGTGATGTCCAAAAATGCTCGTTCCCTCATTGTGCACTGAGTAAACACCCCTTGCAAAAGATATCAGAACGTTATTCACACTCCTCTTCAGCACACAAATTACAGGTGATGTTACAAATCCCATAATCTTCTCATTTGAACAGGGTCTATCAGTTTGGAACCCTGTTTGGCAATACTTCCAACTTGATGTCCTGCCAGATCACCAGGAGTTTGGAAAATGTCCTGCCAGCAGCCACCTGATCATGGCTGTGTCTGGCTTCTTGTTATTTGAGGTATTTCTGGACTGCCCCTTCCCATTCCCAGAAAGCCTCAGGAAGTGGAAAAATACTTTAAAAAATTATGAAAGAGCCCAAAAAGATCAATCAGGGGTTCAATGCCCATCTTAGTGCTAACAATGACAATATCTTGATGGTGGCACCATGAGGTATCAGCCCACACTCCCAGCTCTAACCTAAGGAGATTTTGGAAATTCATATGGGTGGTACTACTCAAGTTCCTTGCTAACATTCATTTATTGCAGGTTTACACATCCCTGTGGCTGCAGGAGAGAAGTGGATATGTGATCTAAAGTTGATTAAACTGTGCTTCCTCTTTATTTGGAGAAAATAAATGTGTAACATGCTCATACAGGAACTCCCAGAGTGGAAATTAACGTTTGAGTGCCACAAAGCGAGAAAAACTCAGCTTTTACTTGTGAATTCTTGGAAAGCAGGACAAAGCCATGAAGGAAAGGAACAGGAATGCCGTAAGACAGAAAGTACTCCACGAGCAGAGATTTATAATTAATCAACAAGAGGGATGCAGCACTGTTTTACAAGGCAATAATCCAACCCCATTCCCTAAGGAAAAACCTTGGAGAATGAAGGCCAAGTAGCTTTTTCAAACAAGGCAACCGGATTATTGCCCCATAAAGCAGCACAGCTCTGTGATTATTACCTTGGTGCTACATGCCCTTTTTAAAATGGTTTTCCCCCATAAATGTTTAAAACCTCCAAACTAAAAAAAGATCAGGGGAAGGGAAAGGAGATGTGGGGTAGAAGGCAACACATTTAATGTTTTCTTCTAATTTCCTGGAAAATACCAACCACACAATGTAAAAGAAATGCTTTCAATCAGGGTTCTTACAAATAGCAGCAATAAATCCTATTAATAAGCAGCATACTAAGATTTTATGTCTCTCTTATTCTCCTCACACGTTGTTTCCCCCTCTGCTTGTTCCTCCCTTTTCACGCTTTCCCAATCCAAAAAGCTTTTTTCTTTATTTACAATTTTTGTAACATTTCAGTTTCACATTGTCCTTGATACCCCAAAGCAAGGCAAAGACTCAAATATCTCACAGAATCTTACTAGTGATGGCTGATAAAACTTCAAGCTATAATTTGGCTTTGTCATATCCAGGAAATAGGATATTTGGAGAACAGAGTCTTGTCCCCATGGCTGAACCCTCACCCTGACCTGTGTGATGCACCCAGGCTGTGCCACGTGTGCTCAGGGTCAAAAATCACTTTTATTTAGAACAGGGTCAAAAATCCCTTTTATTTAGAACAGACATATCCAGAACAGCCCATGAATGTCCCATCAGAGCAGTAATGTAACAAAAATTCAATAAACCTGCTAAAAAAAAAAGCTCCCTGGTAAGATGTTCCAAATACTCCAAGAATTGACTAAATTCTTCAAGTGTAAATTAAAAGCAAAGCACCATCTCCATTCACAGCACTAAATATGCACAATTCACGGAATGAGAACATGATCAAAATAAGAAAATTCAGCAGACTCCCAAGTCTTTTGTTTCTGAGGATATTTAGACATGTCAAAGCTGACTCACAAGTCTGACATCTATTCAAGGTATTGAATTTGAAAGAAAATAACAAGTGAAAGTTTTACAAATATTTCCTCTCTAAAAACTCTTCTTTCTTCCATTTTAAAAACTTCACAATTCCTCTCATAAAAATTTCTTTGTAAAGGCAAACAACCAAAACAAATATGATTTCAACTGATGTTGTTTTGAAAACATTAAATGGAATCCCACTGGGAAATTAAATGGAAATGTCACCTCTAATAATGGGAGAGAAATGATTCATAGGCAGAATCTAACATTTTAAAATATGTTACCTACGTAATTAGAGGAGCCTGATTTTCCAAAGGAGCAGTCTTATACACCTTCCAACAAAATCAAAGCCCAAATACAAGCTGTAAAAGCCACTTTCAACATATGTGCTTCAAATATTTTGTCACACTGGAGAAATTAAATCTGGAAAGGCCTGGAAGCCTGTTCCTGCTCCCTAAAACATGGAACTCACTGGGTTCCAACTGCTTCAGGAATGTCTTTTTGGAATAGCTACTATCACCAATGGCAAAATTACAGCTTGGTTGCATAATGTTTGAACTACACAAAATATCTGTGTATCTTTATTACCACTCAAGACGTCCAGTTAAAGGGACTTTGGAATCTGCAACTGCTTGATCCAAAAAATCTTCAGATAAAGAAAGTGACACATCCCGGGTTGGAAGGGGAGAAGAAGGGTTTAATTTCACTTACAGTTAAAAAACAAATTTTTAAAAATCCAAGTTTTCTGTAATTCAGTCAGGAGAAACCAGAAGCTGTGTGGAGACAGCAAAGGTTCAAGTCCCACCATTCCAGTCCAATCCCAGTACAACCTGAGAGGTGCAAGTTTTGACTCGGCCAAAGCAGAGTTAACAACACAGAACATTTTCTCCAGGCTCTTCAATTTTATATAAAGCCAATTTTATCTGAAACTGCTAAGCAGTATTCATAGGTTATGAATAAAACTATTTAAAGGATAATCTAAGGGAGCCTTTTCATCAATATTAAAGTCATTGCACATTACACTGAGTTGCTGGCAAAGGATATTACTCTAACTGCTCCCAAACTGTGATTCCCAAAGTAGGAATCGCAGCCTGTCCTACAGAATCTGCAGGTAATCCATGCAAAGCATCATTTTCAGGTGTATCTTCAGCTCTGCAACTTTGCCAAGAAGTTTGTGGTCCTCTTCCAAACACTCAGGGGAGTGAGGAAAAAACCCTTTTTGTGTCATTTATTTGCTCACTAATGAGCCAGGATATGGAATGTTTTTAATACAGCAAGTGGGGGGGGTGGGGTTTGGTGGACCCTGAGCTGCAGGAGAAGGTGGGAACAACTTCATTACTCAACTGAATTTTTAGTTTCTTCTTCTGCAATGTCTGCAGGGTCTCTCTTTGGGGTGGAGCACCATGGAATCATGGAATGATTTGGGGTGGAAGGGACTGGAAGCTCATCCAGTCTCAACCAGGGACACCATCCACTATCCCAGGCTGCTCCAAGCTCTGTCCACCTTGGACACTTCCAGGGATCCAGGGGCAGCCACAGCTTCTCTGGGAATTCTGTTCCTGGGCCTCACCACCCTCACAGGGAAGAATTCCTTCCCAATATCTAAGTCAGCTTCACAGCAAAGCCTCACGGCTTCCCAGTGACAGGAAGAACTTTCCATGCTGCTGCCATCTCTCAAGGATCCTTAAAGGCAAGAACTTTGAGATGTAAATGTCCAATCCAGGAATACAAAACAGCTCATCTGGACAGAAAGTGACAGAAAAAAACTCAGGTGCTTCAGCAGAAATCCCAAATAAAGGAAACTGAAGGTTCCCTTCATGGCACCAGCACAAGGTATGTTAGACCAGGGGAGGTCCTGCCTTTCAGCCCATGAGTGGTTTTAGGATCACAGGAAGTGTGGGAAGTGTACTGCAAGTTTTCCATCTGGTATTTTGACTTTTGGCCCACTTAAGGCTCTGCTCTCATCGTGAAAGATGCAAATGACAAATTCTCTTTTCTCAAGTCCCTGAGGAAGGCGAGTCAAGGGTCAGCAGGTCCCTCAGTGCAGCATCAAACCATTAAACAAAAGCCAGCTTGAAGCCCAAAGGTACTTTTTATATCCAGTAACTTCATTCACTACCCAAATCTATCAACTTTTTATACATAAATGTGACTTGGAAAGAAAAAACAGTGAATTTGAGGCAGTGTAAGAAACTGCAGCTCCCACCACAGGCTTTTAAGGAATTGCTTTACTAGAGGGTGGGCAGACAAGGATTTTCCATATTTCATTGTCTCGTTTTTAATTATTACAAATGAAATTAGTATGATTTGCTAGAAAAGAATTACAGAGTTTTTGGTCTCAGAAAGTCAACCCGAAGCAGGTGTACTAACAGAGTTGAACAGCAAAATGTCTGTAAAATTTACAAGAAAAACAAAAAAAACTTTAAACAAGATAGATGATACCTAATTATAATAAAAAAATATAATGTATTAACTACCTTGAAGAAGCACATGAGCATAAAGTCTTTCACCACATACATATATATACATACATTTGTATAGATACATATATACCCCTCTCAACTTGGAATCTTCTATGTGAAAGATTCATTTAATAAAACACACCAGTAAACTAAGAATAAAAAAATTTTAAAAAATCATACAAGGACCTTGCAGTTACCCCAAAGCAAAAGGAAAAAAATATTTTCTGAAACATAAAAAAAAATCAAAATATGCTAAAAATCCAAGCAAGTTAAGGCTGCAAATAACTTTAACTGACATGCAGCAGTAATACAATAGGATTACTGACTCTTAATATGCTGTCCAAAATTAAATTAATTTAATTGGCTCTATTCCCTCATACCCCAGGAAAGAGGACGAAGATAAAACTCTCTTTCCCCGCCAGCCTGAGAGGTTGATCATTTACTACAAAGCCCGGAGGGCAAGGGAAATTGACGCTGCAGGGTAAAAGAACTTGGTGTAACAACGGATTTATATCCCTAAAAGCAAAAGTGACCATGAAAACTTGTCTGGAGGCACCTCTTGGCAACACTTCACCTAAAAGCATTTTTCTCATCCCCCCTTTCTTTACTTGGTTTCCTTCCTCCTATTTCTGTCATTTTCCTGCATTTTTATCACTATCTGATTATGTTAATTTTTTTTTTTTTTTCATTTTCAAACTACCTTTGGCTGCTGAATACTCAGAAGATTTGTTGCAATGAGCTCCTCATAAAGGAAGCCACAAAGCAAACACAAGCCTGGCCACTCTGGGGCACAGGGCTGTGCCCTTTCATTACAAGACACAGTTGGGAATGTTTTCCAGCAATATCAGACACAATTCCTGCCAGCAGGATTGTGGCTGATCCCAGAGGATGGAACAGCTGAGAGGAAATGCCACAAAATTCTCCACATCTTACAGACAGCTCGAAGGTGATGTCTGAAGTTTGGAGTACTGAGAGTATGATAATGACAATTGTGAGGATATTTGTCATGCAAGGGACAAGCAAGTTTCATGTAAAAACAGGACAACACAGAACAAGAAACACTTCCCTTTTTCAAACAAAAATTAAAACAAGAAAATACCCTGAAGGTTCACAAAGAGTGATCAGAGTATTGTGAACTTCGTGGTGCTACAAGGTCATAAAGTCCAGAGATGTCATTCATTGTCACAGGTGGGTGCAGGAATTGAAAGAAGCCTAGAACAGTTTGGGTCAGGAGGGACCTTAAAGTTCTACCTCCTGCTGTGGGCAGGCACACCTTCCACTATCCCAGGTTGCTCCAAACCCTGTCCAACCTGGCCTTGGACACTTCCAGGGATCCAGGGGCAGCCACAGCTTCTCTGGGCAACCTGTGCCAGAGCCTCATCACACTCACAGCCAGGAATTCCTTCCCAATATCTCATCTATCCCTGCCCTGCTGGCAGTTTGGAAGCCACTCCCTGTGTCCTGTCCCTCCATCCCTTGTCCCAAGTCCCTCTCCAGCTCTCCTGGAGTCCCTTTAGGCTCTGTCAGGGTTTCTAAGGTCTCCCTGGATCCTTCTCTTCTCCAGGTGAACACCCCCAGCTCTCCCAGCCTGGCTCCAGAGCAGAGGGCCTCCAGTCCTCAGAGCACCTTTGTCCTCTCCTCTCAACCCTCTCAAACATGTCTCTGTCCTTTTTATGGTGGGTGCCTGAGACCCAGATGGAAAGGCTTGGATTGGAAGGGACCTTAAAGCTCATCCCATTCCCCCCCATGCCATGTGCAGGGACACCTCCCACTACCCCAGGTTGCTCACTTTTAATGAAATGCAGCCCCAAAACCTTGAAATGTGCATCACTCATAATTCAACACTTTTAGGAGTAAATTATTTAGAAGATACTGTGTTTTACTATAAACTATGTCCACCTGAGGCTCCAATAGCTTGTAATTAGATAGCAACCAAATCTGCCTAGAAGTGCCCAGCTCAGGCTGCTGACTCTTGAGGGAAAACAGGAGTAATGAATCCCATACACCTACACTGCAGATCCTGATCCTGGCCCAATTCTCTCATGAGAGACTAAAGAGATCAATTCAAGTTAAAATCTTACTGAGTAACAGCCAAGACCACAAGGAAAAAAAAATTTACAAGCTGTTAATTGAGTGTCCATAAAAATATTCTCCCTTTTCATCAAGACACGTTGGGCAAAGTGCATCACTCTTAAAATTGTTGTCTCCAAAGTTAAAAAGGTTGAAGAGAACTGGCAATAGTTGGGCCTTTACATTAGCATAAACACATCAAATATTCATTACAGCTGAGCACTCATTATGTCAGCAGCTGAATTAAATTACAAGAATAATGTTTCCCAACTATAAAAATAAGTGCCACAATAGTCTCCTGCATCAGAGCCATTTTTTAAGAGGAGACAGTGAGACAGTGTTGCAGAAACCACGTTGTTCTCTCTGCTAAAATTGCTTCATTCACTACAAATATATTGGCTTTTAACAGTTCCTTTTCAGATGAATTTCTACCAAAGAGAAGGAATTATGTTCTACAGTGTGAATCCATATGAGAAGTATTATACTGGGACAATGGAGTTTATTGAAATAGCAGAATGTATCTTAAATGCAAAATTACACCAGCACTACGAGTTTGCCAGTTTAATCATAGCTAAAAAAAAAAAAAAAAAAAGAAATACATCATACATTACATAAACTCATTTATATGAAATTTTTACACTGGAGGCACAAAAACAGAAAAGTAGAGGCAGATGTGTAACGGCAGCAAAACAAAACATCTCAAGCCCTAAAAATGCATCACAACTGTGCACAACTAATGGAAAGACTTATAAAATATAAATATAAAGCCATGGATATAAACAAAAGCTATATAAAAGGTAGATAATAAAGCCACAAGGACAAGGAGGAATGGCTTTAAACCAAAAGAGGGTGAATATAGATTATATATGGGGAAGAAATTGTTCCCTGTGAGGGTGGTGAGGCCCTGGCACAGGTTGCCCAGAGAAGCTGTGGTTGCCCCTGGATCCCTGGAAGTGTTCAGGGACAGCTTGGATTGGGATTTGGAGCAACCTGGGATAGTGGAAGGTGTCCCTGCTCATGGCAGGGAGTCAAATGGGATGAGCTTTAAGGTCCCTGCCAACCCAAACCATTCTTTCATTCCATGTTTCCATTGTATCAATGAAAGCAATTAGCCTTACATAGTTACTAATAAAGAAGAAATCCTCTCTCCCTTCTTTGAAGTCCTTCCTGGCTTCCCACCTCTGGAGATTAGAATGAAGATGGACAATGAACAAACAATTCACTGCTAAGGACAGAGCAATGCAAACCTCTTCAGCTGGGAACAGATTATAATGGAAATTCATGGGCAAACACCAGGCTGCTCTTAGAAATGGGAAAACTGCCTAAACACAAACCTTCGAAGAAGATACAAATTTCCTGGAGAAGATTTTATCAGTGGATACCACTGCAATTCAGTGCAAACTTTCCATCCTCCCGTGTTCAACTCCAACCATTTCTATCAATACAGTACAAACCAAATTGAGATTGCTCTGAACATGCTTCTCCTGAACCTACACATTTTCTCTCCTTAGTTCCTACAGGTGCTTTAATCTGGGACGGAATTTACATTACCCAAATCACTGTCTGTGGAAAATGAAAACTTGAATCATCTTAACACTGTACTGTCAGTGTAGAAGAACCCCAGAAATTTCTTCATTTTTACCTGCTACGCGTTAGATGAGCAAGCAAACTAGACCGGATTCCTATTCCTACCCAAAGCACTGGAAAAAACTGCTGTGGGGCTTCCAAAACAAAATCCACACAGAAGTCTTCCATGGAACAAAGCATTTTTTGATGTATCTACTCTGACACTGCACACTTGGTGCTGTGCTGAGGTGTAAAAGGGACAAAGGTTTGCATGGAAAAACCAATACAATGGAAACCTCTCAGTGCTGAAAACCAAAGTTTGAAGTTGGAGAATGAGGACTGAATCATTGTTATGTGTCAAGAAAAGAGCAGGAACTCTTAAGTGCTTAATCTAAGAAGATGGTCAAAGAACTATTCCACTTTGATGTAATTTAGCAGAGAAAACACAATGTTTTTTTCATGCTTATTCTCTTATTCTTTATTAATTTATATGGAAGATCTTTTCATTGCAGTTTCATGAGCTCAAACCAAACTGTTCTTCAGACTTTCCAGTTTCCTCTGACATTCAGTAAAAGTGTTGTGTCCATATGAAGGAGACACTTTTCTTGGGAATTAAGATTAATTCCTAAACTGTGGATCTGGAAGTGTCTCAAAAATCGTCATGGAACAGAGAGATGCTGGATGTCCCTGGATCCCTGGAAGTGTCCAAGACCAGGCTGGACAGGGCTTGGAGCAACCTGGGATAGTGGAAGGTGTCCCTGCTCAAACTCAGGGATTGGATATTCCCTGATTTCTCTCCTATTGATGTTTCATTTACAAATTACGAGCACACAGAGCAAACAGTGCTGCAAACATTGTGAATCTCCTGTTTTAAAACCCCAGTATTTGATAGTACAGAGGTTGCAACTTCACACAAACCAGAATTTGACACAGGCTGAGGAGGTCAGCAGCAAACACAAGAAAAGATGACACCAAGACTCTGCTTGATCGTGGCAAATTTACCAGAAATGGATGATGAAACAAATGTAAAGGAGAGACAATAGTGGGAATTTTTTGCATGACCTATAATTTATCCCATAAAACACCTTCAATTCCATAGCATCCAATAAATATGGGAAAATTGCTATAGTGACTTAGAGGAACAGATGTACACTGGGCACAACTTCATTATAGAAAAAAAATAGGAAAAATATGGATGTTCACAATTATCAGGAACACAAGTTTCTATTATTTCTACAACAATTTCCACAGGAAAATTATCAGACCAGTCAGACCCTAAACACCTGTGGGTTACTCCTCATCTATAAATAAATGAGAATATAGCAGATAATATAACTCAAAAATACTATAAATTAGTAGTTTTATATTCTTACCATTTTTGTTCTATTTTTCAAATTTTTTTTGGTCCATAAAAAAGTGATTCACAGGAACAATGTGACAACCACCTGAATCACCTCCTCAAGATGTTTATTCCTCCATAAGGACTAAAAAAGCTACTCAGCTCACTTAAATGCTATTTTAAGAGTTACGTGGACAAAATAATACTGATTTTGCTCAAAACTTCTGTGGCATGGATAAAGACTGTGGTCTATATGGAATGAAGGAGTGGAATTCCACCCAAGTCAATCCCACTATGCCGAGAGAAAACACCTTGGAGTGTAGTGGACTACAAAATAAGCAATTATTCTGGAGTAATGGTAAATGGAAAGACCCTTTATATATATATATAAATACATAACTTTTTTAAATGTTTTTTAAAATATATTGTTATAGATGCTGAGGGCACCTCAGCAATGGCAGCACATGGAGTTCTACCATATGCAGAATATCAAGGTAATCTCCCATGGCTATAGCAATGCAAAGGAACACCCAAAACCTCCATAAACTGGCATTTTAATATTTATATTATTATTCAAAAGCCATATTTAAGAAGAATCCACAGTCACACTGAGAACTGCTCACCCCTTCCTTGTCCGATACCCACAGGGGTTCAGAGTAAGTACTCATTTTAAAAATGGTTATATTAAACCATTATAAACCATTATATCAATATAAAAGGCACAAACTAAGCCCATTCCAGGCCCACTTTGATCTCAAACTACTTTGACACTAATTGAAACAGCAGAGTAAACCTTGCTTTATGTCCTTTTAATCCCCACAAGTCAGATTAGATATAGGCCCATCACAGTATCAAACATGATGCTCTAATGTAAAATAATATCTGTGGTTTAATAATAAAAATCAAGTTAAACCCCAACCACCAACCCTCACCTCCACACTGATATATGCCATGTTAAGGAACTTTTCAATCCAATGTGAAATACATATTAATGATTCATTAAGAATTAAACACAAATTGTTCATTTATGAAGTTATGAAACCTAACCAATAATTAAGGATCATAGATGAATGGTGGCTATAAATAATCAGATTCAAGTACCCAGAAAACTCCAGTTGGTAATGAAAATATATAAATACAATAAACCAAGTCAAATTACACCACAAATTCCATTTGCATGCAATCCAACCTCTGTTCAGGTTCCAACCAGTTAAACCTTGCGACTCCAATTTCATTTCTAACTTGCCAAGTTGGGATCTCTTCCCAAAAATCAGCACTTAGATGAACTTTTAAAATCAAAGGATTTAGCAGAAAGAAATAAATATTTTATTATGTAGGCCAAAAGAAATGTGCAGTGGTGTGTATCTCATTTAGGAACCCAAAATGTACTGACGAGACATTTCAGAGATAAACAGTGTTTCCAACACTGTAGGAACTGCTTCAAAATCACTTCAGTGTCCACAGATGTTGAAATATTTGTACAAATATTTCTCTTTATATTTCTCTTTATATTTGCCCTGCAAGCACCCACATGTTGATCATGTTCAAAACCTGGATTTATGAAATAATGTAGGTATTCAGGAGAGAAAGATGGTTATTTTAATGTATCACTTAGAAATTTAATAGTCATTTTAATATTCTACTTAGAAGCAGCAAGATAAATGTTTTCTATTGTTTACTGAATTTTAATAGTGAAGATTTGGTTTGGAATGTTGTGATTAAAGAAAATAGCGAATGCTTTCAGACTGCACACAATTTCTGAGAAATAAAGGGAATTCCTTCCAGAATTCCCCCTGGACAGACAAACTTAGGGCACTGTTGTGATGCAAACTCAGCCCAGCACATCCCCGTGTCCCCGAGCACATCCCATGGTAATGCCTGTGCAGGAACAACAGACAAGAACCACACAGAGAGCAGAACTCAA
Source organism: Entomyzon cyanotis (assembly GCA_024500445.1). Lineage (NCBI taxonomy): Eukaryota > Metazoa > Chordata > Aves > Passeriformes > Meliphagidae > Entomyzon > Entomyzon cyanotis. The sequence continues at coordinate 72,812,419 of JAKEPQ010000871.1, forward strand.
CTCCTCCAAACACTCCCCTTCCACCCAGCATCCATTTGAAATCCCCCACAGGATACTTATTCCCACACAGAGCTGTTGAGGATATTTTTTAAGGATTTAGAAAGGCAGAGTTGCTGTGTGAGTAACGGAAATTTTCCATCAAAACTCCCGAGCAAACCCTACTAAAAGGTTTCAGTGCACCAAATATTAATCACAACAGCATCTTATCCACTATTTAACAACAGCACCTTTCAAAAGGCTCGCTGATGTAGTAAAAATCAGACAGATCTTGCTATGAAACCAATTTAATGTAAGATTAAGTAACCCAAGTTTTTTACATCATCAAAAAGACCAGTTATTTCCAGCAGTCAAATAATCCAAATGCCACGACACACAGTTTAAACACAAACACATTCCTATTAAAAACCTTCCCATTAATGTTGTTCCTTCCCTTCAGCAGGGAAGAATTAGGGAAATGCAGTTGTGAAGCATGCCAGGAATTGCACATCTCACAGGCTGAACAATCCAGTTTTTAAGGATAGGGTAATACTTACCCCAAGCGAAGCCGATCCGTAAAAATCTACGGTTTACAGTTACTCCCTGAAATAATAATGCTGACTGTCACAGCAGCAGGAGGATAATCCCAGCACATCCAGGCCTAATAGGCAGTGTGATCATATTTGCTCCCAGGAAATCAGAAAGCAGGTACCTGTCTCCCTGAAAATCCAGGCACCTTTGGTGGAAACAATGGACTTTCAGGTCCTTAATTTTATTGAAATCGCAAGGCGTCCACGCTTCAGCCATCACTGATTTTTTTTAAATCCATTTTCTTTTAATTCCTGAGAAAGGAGGCAGATTTTTTCACTGCTTGCAGCAAACAGGTCCTGTAACTACAAACTGAAGTTTCCGTATCCAGTGCCATCAACTGTGTCATCTTCAAACATTCCTCACTTGGCAGCAGCCGGTATTTTTCCATCTCTTGTTGCTTCTAAAAGTAGAAAATTCAGCGATTTCAGATGCTCTCTAGGAAAATGCACGTAAGGGAATGTTTTAGAGCAGGAGCAGAATAACCATGCTCTGATTTTGCCCTTCAGGCATAGCCTGGGTGTCTTCGGCATGTCCTGCTGGTCTTCAGGTTTGTCCCTAAAGGCTGGGACATGGAGCCAGGACAGCATCAAGCAGCAAAAACAAACATTGTGGCTTTAAGAACATACTCACTTTTCTATTGAGATGTCACAACTTTCTCTCTACTCTTACTTCGCTGCTGGGTCAGAGGAAATCTTTAAGGAGGTTCCATTAAAAGTTCGTTTCTGTAGAGAGAAACGCTGGAATTCCCGTTCCGAACATGTTCCAAAGGAGGTCAGGTTTGGTTTTAAAGCATGTTTGTGTCGACGAAAACTTTTTGTTTTGCTGCAAAAAATGAGAATTCTCCCTTTTATTTACACATTCCCTCTGTAATCTTCCAAGTTACTCGGCTCCCTTACAGTTTAATCAGACATAGGGAAAAAAAAAATCACCAAATATCGTATTTCCCATATGTACAAACTGACATTGTGGAGGCTTCATTTAAGGCTTTTATTTCTCTGCTCACTGCTAACTGGACGTCATTTAATGTCACCACCACTTCCCAAGAGCCCAAGAGACTTAAAAAGCGACGGAAGTTTGAAAACCAAAAAAAAAAAGTTGTGAGTTTTTCTGTACCCCAGGACGGTTTTCTTTCGCAAAGCTCAAGCCGAGACAGCAGACAAAAGAAGCTGATTTGACTGAGCTGTGCCAAGTCTTGCCTTTTTTCTTCCCTCGCCTCGCTCGCTCTCTCGCTCTCTCGCTCGCTCGCTCCCAGCATGGCAACCTTCCCGAGCAGTCTTGGCGGAGCTCCAGCCTGTGCCAGCCTGTCTGAATCCTTGTTTTCCAAAAAGATGCTCTTTGCGAATCAATTAATAGATTTCCAAACAGGAAACTGTGGGTCAGTAACCAAATCTTGGCACCAACAGCCGCTGCTCCTGCCAAATCGGCTTTATAGATTTCATGGTTCCCTACCTTTCACAATGGATGTAACGTTTGTGCTCCCGGATCGTGGAGCACTGGAAGCCATTCCCTGTTCTCGCAGGGATAAGAAATCTGCTCGCTAAAAATGTCCGCATGCGACACATGAACAACCTGCAGTAAATCAAGACTCTTTGGAAGGCGGGCGTATGTGTAATTTTAATAAGCACCAAATACTCCTTAAAATAATGTGTTTTCATTCTCTCCTCCCCAGAATCACGGGAAGATGCCAGGAGCAGGAGACGTATAGATTTGAATTAAGATCACACTCGGAAGTCACGCACATTTTAACTTTATCTCAACTCCAGCTTGAAAACTACCCGTTCTTCTCAATCCCACCATTATTAAAAATCGGCTGAAAATTAATAAGAAATCAGATCCCAGCTCCTACACAAAAAATCTCCCCACATCCATAGATCCAATGATGTCATCTGTTAATTGAACAGCTCAAGTTCTTGTGGCACTCAGAGCAGAAATGGTTCAGCATTAACAGTCAACTCTGGTGGGAAATTTTCTGATGTGTTGCAAGACTTTAAGGATCGAAAATTATATTTGGAACTTCATTCAAGATATTCTAAATGACAAGAATTCATGTGAGGAAAATTACAGGAATAAACTTTCTTTTATCTTCAAGCTATTTGCCAAGGCAAAATGCCAACTTTTTAAAATACATGCATTACATTAATGAGCTAAATAGAATATTCTGAGGGGAAAAAACTTCCCAAAGTGTTTAATTTTGTAAGTTTATTCAATGGAGAGTCTCAGAAATTCTCAAGATCATAGAATGGTTTGGGTGGCAAGGGACCTTAAAGACCATCCAGTGCCACCTCCTGCCATGGCCAGGGACTCCTTCCACTATCCCAGGTTGCTCCAAGCCCTTTCCAACCTGGCATTAGACACTTCCAGGGATCCAGGGGCAGCCACAGCTTCTCTGGGCAACCTGTGCCAGGGCCTCACCACCCTCATAGAGAACAAGAAGTCCCTCTCTGTTTCTAAGTGTTACATGAGATTAAGTGATTTTATCTCATGATTAAAAAACAAAAACAGGTTAATTCTCTGCTCTTCAGACCTTAGACATCCACCCAAGGTTCCCCTTGTCTTGCTTCCAATGACTGTAACAGACCCATCCATGTTTCTCCCAGTAGCCTCCCAGTTCCAGAAGAAACACCATTAATCCTAAAATCACGTTTTTGCCTCAAAATATTGCACAGTCTCTCATTTCCATTTGCACCTTGCATGCTCATGACAGGCCAGCCTGGGAAAAAAAACACCTATGTATAATTTCTCTATTTCTTTTCTTTGTGTACTTGACAGCTAACTCTAATGTGTCACTTTGCCTTTGGTGAAAGACCATCAGGCTTCAACATGGGAACAAAAAGATCTCATAGAAATTACTGACAATGGAATTAAGTCTGAAAATGTTAATGTAGTGAAAGGCTACACTACTGCAGCAGTCGCTTTTAAATGCTCAGCTTTTAATTAGTTTTCCTTAAAAAAATGTATATATTGACAACAGGGGACTTCAGCAATATTTAAAAAGTATGTATCATTCCATTAGAGATGAACTAATTTAACCATTTCTTCATTATTCTTAGCAAAAGTAAGGCAGGAAAAACAAATATATTCCTGAGCAGCCAAATGTTTTCCTGAAAAGAATTTGCTAACAGGATGAAAAGCCTTATTTTATCCCTCAAAATACTGCTCCAAAGGCTGTGGATCCAACAAGAGGGGATCTCATGTGCAGGAATGACTCCACTCTTCCTGCCTTAAAACCCTTTTTTCCAAGGTGTAGTTTACTGCAGCTCTCCTAACTCCCTCTCTCCTTTTAGGGACTCCAACCACAGATCTGCTCGACTCCACTGGAATTGCTCCCACCTCCCTCTGTGACATTCTCCAGGATGCTTCATCCTCCAGTCCAAGGTGTTGATGACTTTCAATGGAACTCATTTCTCCTCCTTCACACAAAGAAGTTTCCAGCCCAATCAACTGAGAGTTCAGTATCCTCCAGTTAGGAATAAAACACAAAACTTTCTCCACACCTTGTTTTGGGCCATTTTTTCATGTTTTCTGCCTGTTTTTCACCTTGTTCTCCCCTCAGCTTCTCCAATTTCCTCTTCTTGTTGTCTCTCACAATTCTGAAGTCAGTCTTTTCCTTTCCTTCTTGCACAAAGTCCATGGATTTTTCCTTGGAAGGCTGCAATAATCCAGTACTCGTCTCCCACATAACTTGACCAGACACCAGGTTCTGTATTAGTGACTCCATAAAGTGCTTTTTCATCCTCACATTTTTCTCCAGAACATTCTCTTCTCTCCAGCAATCCTACTGATGTTTCTTTGATGTTATTCTCATCCAATGCACAAAATATGGAATTAGTTAAATTCCTCATCACTGCAAGTATTCTCCTCTCCATCTCTAGTCCAAATTTGACTATCTCTGTTGTTTATCACTACAGAACAACATGGAGCTCTGTCTTTCAACACTATATCAAAATATCCTACAAGCATATTTTCCCATGCTTGCAGAAAAATCCCCAAATTTATCCTCTTGCAATATCTTAGCTATCACTGATCTTTCTTTGAAGAATTAGGAAAAAGTAACATTGATCTGTGCCTTGGTCATCACTCATTTCAAATTCTATTTTCCATCTTGGACTCAATGACCTTAGAGCTCTTTTCCAACCTTAATGATTCTATGGTCTTATATGCATTTCACCATGATGCCCCTAGAATTTGTTCACTTAAAATTCTCCCAGTGAAAGATTCCTCTTATTCTGCCTTTTCTCAGAATCCTTTTATCCATGTATTTTTCCATCTCTCTCAAATGCCTCTGTGTCTCACCAATGTGGTACACCTGGATACCTATGAAGTGAGAATTGTTTCCCACCTCCCAAGTGACAAACTTCAGAAGAAGTAACTCATTCATTTAAGCTGTTCTATTTGGAATGCAACCCCAAACAGTCACTTTCAAATATCAGGTACAGCTTTTATTTTCCTTTTTCTCTTCCTTGATAGGACACCTCAGCGCCATGAATCAATGAAAGCTGTGTAACACTTCATCCTGACCACCTGATATGAGGTCAGTGTGGGTGTGACAGTCCCCTAAACATTTTATTCTTAAGAATAAACACACTGGTGTATCTGGTATATCAGAGCTAACTCTATCAATCTTTCTGCTATCACACTCCTGTTATCATTTCTGAGCATTCCCATTAGAGGTAAGTGAAGCCAGTTCCTCTGAGTACAAGCCAGAGGTTTTCAGGAGTCTAATTTTGGAGCCAGTTGCTTTGCTGATTTATTATTGAAGGGTGAAAGTGCACCATGTGACAGGAAAAAGGCTCCTTTTACCTGGGCTGTTCATACAGAGACGACAGCAAGGAATTTCCTGTTGACTCCACTTTTCTGGGTTTCATTATTAAACAGCCAAACACTGGGGAAGCTCTAACTTAAGTGAGTGAGTGTAGCTATTAGATAGAGACCAATAAAAGGAGAAGAAATACTGAGAGAAGGAAAAAAAAGAATGCTGCAGCCAGCCAGAAACAGGCAAGGGAAGACAGTGAGAGCTGAAGTCAACATTCCAAGAATCAGCCAAATAAAATGGAAAAAATACACAAGAACACAAGAATAAAGGCCTATAAATGCATGAAAAATCAGAACATGAAGGACTGGACCTGCAAGAGCCTCAGGTCCTGCAGATTCCCAAGGTCAGTCAATACAGAGACCACCTCTGGCAGCTTGTTGCAGTTTTGCACAGTTTTGCACATCCCCAATTAATTCTGGTCCAGGATGGGATGTCTCCTCTTGGCAGCTGCCCCCTACCACCTGCATTTACCATTTATCATTTTGACAACATCATGTAGAGATGATGACCATGGTCCTTCCCGTGCCATGGCAAACATTAGCCCCAGGAACAGAGAATTCCAGCTGAATCCAGGTGAAAATCAAAGCAGCAGATCCACGAGCTTGGTGGGTTTAGGGCTGGCACTGTCATGCTGTGGGGTGGAGTCCTCCAGCTTTGCAAGGCAAATAAATGACAAGACCAAACTCTATGGGAAGCTGTCAACAACTTCCTAAAATCACTGCAGGATTATCCTTCAGCTGCTCATCATGTGCTGGCATTCTGCCCCAATTTGAAATTCCAAATCTATGGGTCAATCTCCACTAAATGTGTTCTACCTTCAGTTTCTTTAGGACCAGCTGGTTTTTTAAATATCACTGGTACCCTTAATTGTTTACCAATTCCTTTTAGCTCTCAGGAAAAAAAATGAGATATTTTTTAAAAAATCCAAATGTTGGGAGCACAGCTCCACAGGCAGGGCTGACTGGCATTTGAAAAGCAATCGCAACACGAAAAATAAATGCACAGAACTTGAGGTAGAAATAGTTATTCATAATAAAATTCACCTAGAGTTAACTTGGGTGGAGTGAAAATAGACTTGTGGCTAGAAAATGCCAAATATCTTCAATTATTATGAAAACAGAGGCTCCAAAAAAATCAAATAACTAAGAGAATTTACCCAAAGTTTGGTCAGATTAGGCTCTCAAAATTCCAGGTATGAGGAATAAGAACATATTCTTTGTTTTGCACTAAGCAGGAGGTTTATTGTAAAATTCAGGTGTAAAGTGCTTTGTGTTCAATAACTGAATTTCACAAATTAAATATTTTAAGTGGCTCTACAGAGATCAGTATCTCAGAATTCCTCCTCTTCGTCCAGCCATCAGCCCAGAGAGTGCTGGTTTTGCCTCATTTTCCACTTCCATTATACTTAATATTTTCTTAACAGTAGTACCTGGGAACACCTGTACACAGATATCCAAATGGATAAAACAAACATTAGATTTTTTTCTTGCCTCTGTCTCAAAAAATTTGCTTTTAATTGTTGTAAACTAAATCAAACACTGAGTAAGTCTTAACTGGTGTGTGAAATGCTTAACACAAGGATGACTCCTTAAACAAAGACTTAAGGAGAAATTAGTTACTTAATGCAAAAGGAAGAGTAGGGAAGTCTGCAATTCCACCCTACCAAGGACTGGATGGAGAGACACCCAAATCCTGCTGATGGCTCCTTCATATCCCATCCTCTGAACCTGTGTCACCAGCCCACGCACAGCCAACCACATCCAAAAAATGATGCTTCATCCAACTCATGACTGGGAATGGTTCCAAATGTAGGAATTTCACAGGAATGTTTCCCTGGTTGACCAGGGAAAGGGAAGACTCAGGATCTTTCTCAGGATTTAAGGATGAACCAAATCATCTCCACATCCACAGCCAGGGGCACACTGATTGTCACAGAAACAATCTGCAATTCCCATAACTCTCACTGTTAGCCTGCATCCAGATTTTCCTCCTCCAGTAGAAGACAGCATCTTTCAGGTTGTTTGAAAAGCAATTTGATGACTAAGAATTGCACAAGGAACCAGATTAAATCACATAGCAAGAAGTGTAGACAACTGGTAAGAAAACAAATGCATTAAAGCCACTCAACAGAAGATATGAGGTGTGAGTCCTATCCCAAGTCCCTTCAGTGCTCAAAACATGGGTTTTTAACAGGAATTGTGTTCAGCTGCCAAAAACATCAGAAGACACCTTTCAGAAGCAGAACTTCAGAAGTGAACGTGGCAAACGGGCTGTTGGTCCTGCTAATTCCCTTCAGAGAGGCAGCTGGCCTCCAGGGCAGTTATTTCCATTTATGACTGGATTTGTGAGAAATGCTAACAAAGTGGAGGAGGGTTAGAACATCCTAAAATTGTTTTTAAAAGTTCTGAAGTTCTGAAATTAATATCTTAAGAACCAACTGTAAACTTATCTCTAGGTCATCTTATGAGTATTTCTTTTCTTCATGTAAAGACGTATTAGAACATATGAGTACATTCTGCTTAATAATCCACCCTCTACACTTGGTTTGCCTGCTCATTTTTTTCCCTCTCCTGTTCCCTTTCTGAGTAGCAACTTGGAAAACTGTCACTCAAGATCCTCCTAAAATGAAGCATTATTATTCCATGAGAAGCTTATTTTATGAGCAGTTGTCTGAGTGCAGCCTCTTCAAGATGAGAATTAATCTCTGCTCCCCAGTATGCATCAGATCAAGCTCAGTAAGTGCAGATGGAGGTTTGCATATCCCTGTTTAGGTAAGAAGGAGAATCCTTAAGGAAGAACATAAACAAAAGAAAGCAAGCAATATAAATAGTCCCCATAGACCCTATATATTGTAATGTTACCTCTGCTGCAGTTATTTTGATTCTAATGATCTTAGACAAAATCTTATTGCAGTTTGTTAAAGCATGTCAGGAAATCAGCCACCAATTCCCTTACTTGGAATTCTGCCCTTCTTTAAAATGTAAGCTCAACATTTGAGAGGAGCAGATGATTACACACATTTTCTCTCCAAGAGGAGCAGACCAGCTGCCAATCTACTGATCCCACAAATCAATGATCTCCCAAAGTCTCTTCCAGCCTGGATTATCCTATGATCCCACTCTGCCATACATGACCAAGTCCCTGTCATTCACACCAAGGACTGTCTGGAGTCATCCCTCTCCTCCCTCACACAGCCCTTTAAAGTCATCAATGCCCGACCTCCCCGACTCCTACGTCCACTTTCAGGGTTCTGGGATGAAGTTTTCAGGAGCTGAATGTTTGATGAACCTAAAAGTGCATTTCTGAGCCTCCCATTCTGAGTGAATGGGAATGTCAGAAACACAAAGACACTTCCACTGTCTATCCCTTGCACAACACTTCTCATTCCTCACTGGGTTCCTGAAAGTTCTGAGCCAGAGACTCAGGCACCAAATCTCTAACCCCAAAGCCCTCAAGTCTAAATAAATGTCCTCAAGATAAGGGGTTTCTGTCTTACATTGAGGTACTTCAAAAAAATTAGTTCCCAGGGGAGTTCTGCTTCTCAAGCATTCCTGAAATGTGGGCATTCCTTAAAGCATCTCTGGAGGCTCCTAGAAAGTCAAATTCCTGAAAAGTTAAGCCCAACCTACAGTAAAAATGCACTTGGCCACACTTCTCAACATAAAATAAGATCTTATATTCAAAGCAAAGACCCAAACAATCTCCACTAATTCAAATTTTGCATTATCTGCAGCAGGAATTAAGTATGAGCAACATATAAGAAACTGCAATAACCATTCCTCTATTGTGATGGGTTTTACTGCACAGCTTTTTATCTGATTTGTACTAAGGACTTATTTATGTGCATTATTTTAATTGTACTGGAAATTTAAATGCACCTTTCCCACGTATCACAAAAATTTGCAACAAAGTAAGTGCAATAATCAAATGTATCCATACCACTGAAATTCCATACATAATAATTAAAATATAAGCATAGAGGGATAAAGCAATGCCTATCACACAATAAATTACAAAACCTAGTAATTCAGTGGTTGCAAAGTAAAAATAAATCCAATAAAAACTACGTAAACCTGAAGTTAAGGCAATGTACACCACTGTAATTTGAAGGTATAAATTTGACAGGAAGATATTAATTAAACCAGAGAAGCTTTTAAAGCTGAAAAAATTCAAAAGGAAATATACTGTACATCAAAGAAACACAAAAGGACTGAGACACAGGAATTAGTAACTGAAATATTCAAGCAACCTTAAATCTGCCTTAAGGCTATTCTGCACTTATCTTCTCTCAAATCAATTAAGGTGAGGAATTTTATTATTTACTCCTTGAGGGTTCTGAGGGAACTAATGGTGCTGCACCTCTACAGTTCCATGTGTAAACAACTTCACTCTTATTTGGATAACCTTTGGAGATTCTTTCCTTCATTACTGACAATGTTGTACACAAACATGAACCATGAAAATTAAAAAAAGGAAGGGAAAAGACTGTGATTCTGTGAACTGGAATTTGGTGTAGATATTTTTAAAAAACACAAGCTTTTGACCTTGGGCAATGAGAATAACTCAAAATAACTTTCAAGGGCTTTACACTGAGTATCAACTACAGAGATAGGTCACTGAGACAGCAAAGACAGGACTCTGTCTACACCTGGTTATCACACAGACACCTCCATGGGAGTTGGTCACTGGACTCTCTTGCAGCCTGTGGAAAAAGAATAGCATTTTGGGCACTATTTACCTGATTTAAATGTCTTTTGATGCACTGAACACACCAGTGCCTGTTTCACCTGTAACAGCCTAACTCTGGGTATTGCTGCAGCACCTCTCAGCCCTTTCCAGTGCCCTGTCCCACCCTGTTCCTGGGGCAATGTAAACTTTGCCCCATGCTCTCCTACCAGCTGTGGAAAGAGGAGAAGCAACCTAATTCCATGTCTCTGTTTGTTATATACATGCATTTAATCAATTGTGGAGGAACATGTGGGATCCAGGGCACAACATTACCTACATGAACAGTCAAGGTCATTCCTGCACTAAAGATAAATGGACACAATCAGCCAAAGGAGTCCAAAGTACCCCAGGACTCGGACAAAATCATGTAAAATATTCTCTAGCTAGAAAAAGTTACCTGAGTAAATATAACCTTGTGTTTAACTCTCATAACTGACAAATTTGTTGAACACCCCAAATTTGGCAAATTCAGACATTTACATCCCTTTTCAAATCAGTAGCAACGAGAAGCTCCTGAACCCTGTGTATCACAACTACGTTTCACCAGAAATAATTATCCCCTTTTACTACACAACTTTGATCCCTCAGAGCAGCATCCACACACAGCCCTGCGAATAAAGATCCTCTGGATTCCTTCTTTCATTTCGGAGAGGGGAAATTACAGCATCAGCACGAGAAGCCTCCACCAAGCCTCATTTGCATGCAAGCGGCTGCCAGTTGGGTGAAGTTTCTCCCCATTTAGGCAATGCTGTCTCCCAGCAACCCAGGCTGTTGCCAGGAGAAGCCCCGGGAGTGCTTCCTCCGCACCCCCCGGCTGTGAGCAGCATGCTAAGCAGAGCTCCAGGAACTCCAGGGACTCAAAGAACAGCACGTTTTTCACTTTTTAAAAAAAAAAAATTTGAGGGGTTTAGTGATGACTGATGTCACCCTTTCTCTTGGGATGCAGTGAGAGGTGACTAGGGTGGTGTTACCTCAGGAGGAGCATTTGGCAGCTGATGTGCAGCTCACTGAACATATTTTCTCTGTGCTTTCCATCTCTCCGGCATGCTGTTTGCCTGTTAACTTCCTTTGGGTTGTTTTTTCCAGCTGCCAAGAGCAATAAAGCACATGCAAACAACAACCAAAAAAAACCCTTTATATTGGCTTAAGATTTGCTTGTCCTTGCAGAACCTTCCAAAGTGCAAAATGCAATGGGAGGTTAAAAGAAATTCCTGTTTTTCCAGCGACAGCACAGTATTTACAGCCACACACTTGGCTTGAAAAGGAGGTGTTTAGTGTGTAAATATAATTACCTGACAAAGTGCAACAAGAGAAAAAAAAAAGGAAAACTAGAAAAAGCCATGACAGGCAGGATTTCCAAAGAAATTCATCCCATATGTATAAAGGAGTTGTAACCACAAATTTGAGAAGTTTTTTAAGGTAATAACCACTGGGGTGAGGTGCTTCTCTGCTGTACATTCTGCTTTCAATCTTGGCATACACAACAAAATTGTAATGAAATTTAATAATTTATGGAAATTGATGGCTTGAGTATGTTTGAGGCAAAGATTGTCTCATAGAAAGAAGAAATAAGTAATTAACTCTTCTCAGTTGAAAAGGTAAATTGCAGTTTGGAAAGTGCTAAAGCACACATGACATTATTACTCACAACACTCCACTGAACTGCAATGGAAGTAAAGTCTTACTTTTTTTGGCCCACATTTCACACAAATACAATAAAAACAAGTAACCAGTTAACTCATTATGTAGAATCCTGTACCAGGTAAAAAAAGTGGTAGAAAACTTGAAGAAACTAATCCTCCTAAACCTTAAGAAAAACTGCAGGTTTTGTCCTGAGGTATAATCTCATTCAAGAATCTTTATTTCAGACCTAAAATACAGTGATACTAAATAATTAACTGAAAAAATTTTATAGTTGTCCAAGATTACAAACTCTTTTAACCATTAAAAGAAATTAGTATTTGTCATTTTATTCCTTATTTTGAGGACATAGTTTAATGGTGAGCATGCTGGTGAGACAAATGGAGGTACTAGACCAAAGGCCACTGCTTTGACTCACCACAGTAATTTCTGTTCAGTGTCTTAAGAATGGCAAAAAAAGACTAACAGGGAGAGCATGTGGATCCTCTGTCAAATGACACCTTTAATCAATGTTTTCTTTAAAGAGTGTGATCTGATTCAAGCAAGAATTAATTCCCAGCAATGCTGTGCATTTTCTTATACAGAAGGTCAGACTAAAATTCACCATGACCTTCTTCACATTTGTAATTACTGCTCTATTAATCTTTAGATATAAAGCTAAGAGGCTTAATGGGTTTAAACAATCCTAGGGCTCTCTACCCATGAGCTGGACCTTCTCTGCCTCATAAAAGTCAACCCACTACTACAGATGTGTAAGAAGGTATTTCCTGACACTGCTCATTGGGAACAGCAGGGAAAAAACGTTCTTTTAATTTATTACACACTGCTACCATAGAATATCTAGCAGAAAAGAAGAGTGTGTATATATACATATGTGTATATGTATTTATATATACACACATATATGTTATTCAACCTCTACATTGATAGGACTCCTTGTCTAGTGCTCCTACCACTGTCATAAAATAAAATAGTTCATTAAATAGTGTAAGCAATATATCCTCACACAGTCAGAAAAGACACCCATGTTTCAGCAAGCAACCAAGCTAAAATTAATTTTGAAAAATACAGTTATACTAGAAGGGTAGAAGCAATAAATAGTGACAGTTTTTACTATAAAGCATATCACATTGTACCATTATACAAAAATATGAAAGAAATAATTTTTCTTAATGAATGCAGATGCTCTACTGCAAGGAAAGGGAACAGCACAACAAACTCTAACTCCCAGATTATAAAAGCTGTACAAGATCTGACAAAGTCAACTTACTGACAGAAAGAATAAGTGAAGTTTAATAAAGGAAGGTAAAGTGAAGTTACCTGAAGGAAGGCTAGAGAAGTGAGCAGATTTAGTATTTTCAACTTTCAGAACTCACTCTCGCTTATATAGGGATTTATCATGGAATCACAGAATCTCCTGAGCTGGAAGGAACCTACAAGGATCACTGATCCAACTCCTGGCCCTGCACAGACACCCCAACAATCCCACCCTGTGCATCCCTGAGAGCATTGTCCAAACACTCCTGGAGCTCTGGCAGCCTTGGGGCTGAGGATATAAATGGCAATAAGAAATTAATCCACAAAAACTACAGGAGTAAAAAAGAAGCTCAGAAAGAATCAAGGTGTATTGATGAATACAGAAGACAGCCTAGAAGTGTGTACAGGAAAGACTGAAGTACTCAAGACCTCTTTTGCATAAATCTCCACAAACCACTGCTGCTTCAAAACTTCTCCAGGCACTGGTATAGTCAGAAAGAAAAGTAGCAAACATGAGGAAAATGGGTTATGGCTACTTAAAGAAGCTAAATGAGTTTAAATCCAAGGAACCACATGGAGTTTTTCCAGAGCTGGGAGGCAAGTTTGCTGGTGTGGCCATCAGAACACTGTGACAGATCAGAAATAATGAAAAACCACGGCGATTGGGGATCTCTGATGATGAGATCTGGGCTACAGGAACAGCCATTTTTAAGGAAGGGAGAAAATAAAATTGAGGGGGTATAGGATGCTTAGATTCATCTCAATCCAAGGAGAGATCATGGAGTATGTCCTCTTAGAAATTATTTCTAAACAGAGGGAACAACAAAGTAATCAGGAATAACCAACACATTTACCTAAGGTAAATCCTGCTTGACCAGCTGAGCTGCCTTTTTAGGTTGAAATGATGGCTCTGCAGATGAAGGCAGAGCAGTGGCTGCAGCCCACATTGACTTCAACAGGGTCCTGACACCCTTTCCTACAGCATTTGCCTGGCTGGAGAAACAGCCTGCACATCAAAAATCAGCAGGACCAGCAGCCTCCAAAGGCAGGGATCGATACCTTGATGTCTGCTGTGCAGCAGGTGACCCCAGGGGCTGATGCTGGGGCCAGAATCATTCAATACCTGAAACAGCAACATGAGTGATGTGACAGAAAACACGCTCAGCAAATCTGAGGGCAGCGTTAAGCACACAGCGAGAGGAGACACGACAAACAGCAGATTTATCCAAAGAGACCTGGAAAAATTCCAGGTCTACACCAAGAGAAGCCTCAGGGAGGTCAACAAGAAGAGCAAGATGATCTCAGAGCTGCTGGGAAGGAACTGTGGTCCTGCTGGATGCCAGGTCCAATGTGCTCACAGTGTAGAGAAAGCAAACTGTGACTCTGGACAGCAGAGTAAGGAAGAATCCTTCTCTTCTATACTGTACTGCTAATAATTCACCTGCAATACCATGTCCAGATCTGGTTCCCAATTCACAAGACAAATTAACAACATGGCAACAGTCTGAAAGGTCAGTAGTTGAGTTGATAATTAGCCTAAATTTTAAACTGCCGTTCCTTTCTGACTTTACATCTTATTTTAACATTGACAGTTCACTGGAGATCTATGCTGTTATTAAATACATAATACCACATTTAGTTACAGAAATACATTTTAAAAAACTGTATTGGGCCTTGTGAGAATGCTTTTTGTACAGCAATACGAAATTATTCTACCGGTGCAGTTACTTAGCATAAAATGAGGTGTCTTCTGTCCAGTCTTTTACCAACAAGCAATGTGAAAGGACTACTTTAATACAGGCAATGAGCTACTCTTGGTGTCATCTCTACTCTTAATATCACCTGTGGAGTTCACTGCTCTAATGGTACAAACTCCACCTCTGCATCCCTCCTTTGAGTCCATTTCCTCCACATCAGACATAATATTCTTCCTGCTACCTTTAACTTTACAACTATTTTCACCTATTTAGCAAGTATCTCTATAACGCAAGATTTTATTATCCTTTTGAGCACTAGGCTTATACCATCACCCATTTATAACTCTCCCACCAGCACTTACATACTTAATGTGTTTAAATATTTATTTTATGCCCTAAGTTCACAGAGTTTGTTACGGTCCATAAGAGCCTGGAGCAAAGGTACAGATAAATAACACCATGTTTAATAAATACCAAATGTGAGCTATCACATACACGTGTTAGAGCACCTCTGTGCCACTAAAATTCCTACTGAACAGCACTGACAGTCATCCTGAAGCACTTTCAGTTCCTAGGAAGGCTGTCAGAATGTCAATGTCTTTATTCTGGGTTGCTACTTCATTTTCCTGACAGCATGCACCTACTCAAAGGAAGAAAATCACAGGAAGAATTATCAGGAACTTAAGAACACTTTGCAAACAGAATCACAGAATAGTCTGGGTTGGAAGAAACCTTAAAGTTCATCCCATTCCACCCCCTGCCATGGGCAGGGACACCTTCCACTCTCCCAATTGTCCAAGCCCTGTCCAACCTGGCCTTGGACACTTCCAGGGATCCAGGGGCAGCCACAGCTTCTCTGGGCAAACACAGAGCGGC
Organism: Entomyzon cyanotis; assembly: GCA_024500445.1. Lineage (NCBI taxonomy): Eukaryota > Metazoa > Chordata > Aves > Passeriformes > Meliphagidae > Entomyzon > Entomyzon cyanotis. Next base: position 72,827,998 of record JAKEPQ010000871.1, read on the forward strand.
GTTCGCTGACTGCTCCAGCAACCCGTCCACCCCTATCCTTACGGCACGCAAGAAACGCCACAGCGCGAGTAAACCACGACACAAACACCTTCTCAAGGCACATTTACTCCTCTGTCCCTCTCCCCGTCTCCCCTTCCCCAAATGCGCCCCCCGCCGCCATGCTTCCCTCACAACCCCCCGCCCCGTCCCGGCCCTCAGCGCGCACGCGCAGCAGCAGCCCCCCCACCCCACCCCCCCCCCCCGCCGGGGTACTACGCACGCGCACGGAGGGAGCGGGGAAGGGGCGCGCGGCTGAGGCGGCAGCGGGGCGGGAACGGGGAAAGGGAGGCAAGGCAGTCAGCTCTTACCTGGCACCGCCATGTGCTGCGTCCTGCCGGGCAGCGCTTCCCCCGCCTGCGGCAAGCGGGAAGTCGAGTCTCCCATGGTGGAGGCGGAGCCGTGGAGGGCGCGGAGGAAGAGCAGGAGGTTGCGGTGGCGCGGCGGCATCGCCCGCTGAGGCGTGAGGGCGCCCCGGGGAGGGGCGGGGAGAGCGCCCCCTGCCGAGCGGCGGCAAAAACGCAACTCCCCTCACGGTGCCTCAGGGGTCCGTCGAGGGCATCCCCAAGTGTCCTCCGTGACCCTTAATCCCAAAATATCCCTTTCCATGGGCTCTGCCCGCTGGGCCGTGTTCCTGGCAAGCACTTCTGCGGAATGCTGCGTGTTCTGAAGTCTGCCCGCGGCTTTGTTCCCAATGTTTTGGGACCCTCAGGGGTCCGTGTCGCATGCACCTCATGTCCTCATCCGTGTCACATCCACCCTCTGGCTTGTGCTCTCGGTTTTAAAGGGGATTTTGCCCAGACATTTAGGAAAACAGGCTACACTTTCCTTCCATGCAGTAACGTGCTTTATTTGTACAATAATCATAGAATGGTTTGGGTTGGAAGGGACATTTAAGCTTATCTCCTTCCAAGCCCCCAGAATACATGTATTTAATTTTCTTCCGTGGTTTTCCTAGTTGTTCATTTACACAGCACTCTTTCCTAGTTGTTCATTTACACAGCACTCTCGTGTGTTATGTTTAGCCAATGTACTGTATCATCCTAACTTTGCAGAGTATTTTTTTAATGAAGATGCTCCAAGTAACATAAATCTCCGGGGAGAAATATCTGTACCTATGTTTGGAATAAAAATACTGAAACAAGAAATTATCAGAGTGTGGGTGCTTGTGGAACACGCTCACTGTGGTTTTTGGGTTAATACAGCACGTATTTGTACAATCACAGAATGATTTGGGTTGAAAAGGGACCTTAAAGTTCATCTCATTCCAACTCCCTGACATGGAGTTAAACAAATAACAGGATATTCATTGATTTCAAAATTCATTTGGAGGGTTTCAAAAAAGTTGGGTTGTTGGTTGAAGAGGGAGAAGATAATAAAGCAATGGACTAACGCCTAGTCTGAAAGGAAAGTCAGATAATTCCCTCAAAAATTGTCTATCATGAATGCAGTTCCATTCAGTTCAGTCAAGCTGGGTTTTACTTGGATACAATATTCATGAGGCCTAGAATTGAATTCATGTTTATAAAGGGGTTGGATATTTACAGCAATATTGAGAATTCCCAAGTACTCCTAAATGAATCTAGAAGAGAAGGAAAATCATTTTAGGAGTCATGCTTTCTTCAAAATTAAAAATTCAGATGGGAGCCTGAGAGACAAACTGTCCCACCTCAGCTAACAGGTTCCCTGTTCTGTGTTTGAAAGGTGAGCAACATCCTCTTTGACCGCAGATAGTCCCAAGACTGCAGTAAATTTTTCAAGTTTTGTTAAATTGAACCAAATTTCCTAACTAATGATAACTAGGGTTGTTGAGGTCAGGGCTGGAGAGGACTTCAGGTGACCTCATAAAGTCTTGTAATAACCTGGAGAAAATTCGTTGCATAATGAGTGAATTCTCGATAACAAAGTGTTAATTTCATTTAAAGCATGTTCACTAATTAGTTGTTCTCTCATTTATGGTCACACTGTCATTTCCTAGCTCTTTCATTGCAAGAAACCACTAAAGATGGGGACGTCCCCTGGTTTTACACTGACCATCTCTTCACTTTTGCCACACCTGTCTGCCAACAATGTGTTCCCAAAAAATGCACTGCTTAGTGTCATGATGAGCGGCAATGCAATTTTTCCCTTGGTTAATGTCTCCTCCTGTGAACCTGAATTTTTTTCTGCCTCTTCATGACCACTATTGTTTTCATTGCCATCTTCCCTGCATGAACCAAGGGCAGCCAGAGGTGAGGGACAGAAAACCTGGCTCATGTTTGGCTGTTCAGTCTCACAGGTGAAGCAGCTGAGATCTTCCAGAGCCCTGATGTGCTCCGAAATTCCAGCTGGGGAAAAGCCATCCTTGGGTGACCAGTAATCCTGGCCATCCTCCAGGCTGAACGTGCTGTCCTTGGGTGTTTATACTCTGTGTAACCCTTAAATCATGGGTGCCCTTTTCAGTGCATTAATTCCTCCAGGAAAAATTGCTTCGTCATCCATCACATCGAGCTGCTTCGTTCATGAGGCTGAAAACAGCAGAGGATTGGGATTCAGAGCAGTGACAGCGGAGCTGCTGATGCTGGAAAATTACAGCTTTTGGGGGCAGGAATCAGCCTGGCATTCCCTGTTTGTGTGGCACTTCACAGAATGTGTCCCTGCCTCGTCACTGAATCCGAAGTATTAAATGGTAATAAGCCATCATGCCACTTAACAAATAAAAACTGATTTTCACAAGGGTTTAGTGCTTGTTGGCTCCATGGAAACAGAAGACTGTTTAAATTAGATAAATCCCGCTTATATTTCAGGAAAGTGTGAGCTATCCCCTCCTCTTGTTCCAGAGGGTGAGGTCTGGGTGAGAGACTCTGAAAATTACACTCTAACTTTATTTAAAGTTTTCTCTTTTTTATGTCTCCAAGCAAGCAGTAGAATATGATTTTTTTTTATTTGTTTATGGTGTATTATGCTTCACACTTAAACATAGACTTTCTATGTACTAACACACTGAATTAAGAAATGTATCAGGAAAAAGCTTGGATTATGGCACCTACACACTGTTTGCATTTCTGTGTAATTATCACAGTATTCCCAGCACAGCAATTTTATGGCAGATGCTAAAAATTTTCCATGAAGATGGAAAAAAAAGAGGAGAGAGAGAGCAGGAAGAAAAGGGATGTGGGCTTACCTCTCTCCTTTCAGCCAGGGCTTTGCACAAATTCCTACTCATCCAGTCCTAGGAACTTGCTCAAAATATATCCCATTTTTCCCAGGACCTGACATTTCCTATACGTAATCCGTCAGAGTTAAATTTCCTAGTCTTTGTGGTTTGGAATAGATGCCTTTTTCCCGTGTAACAAAATCTGCCATATCTCAAAACTGATAAAGCCCTGTGTGGCCATCTCCGTGGAAATACAGGGATTGGGAAGGCAGGTTTGTGCTGCAGTGTGCATCTCCTGGAAAAACAATCCCTTTTTTATCTGAAAACATGCAGTGAAAGAAGATACTCCACAGGCTTTAGTGGATTATTCAGTGCTTGATTACTGTTAAAAATATGCAGCTTATTTTTAGGTTGGCTTCAGCTCCCACCCGTCACAGCTTAGCTTATCTTCCCTGGAATGAAGAGATTGCTTTTATCCAGGTTTTGTTATCCAGACTTAGCGCTGCAGGCTGCGGTCATCCCTCAAGACAAGATAAACAGGATTCTGGGAGTTCATCACAGTCAAGGATGTTTTCTAATTCTCCCAAGTCATTGCACGTCTCTGGACGCTCTCCAGGTTTTCAAGTGACGTATTTCCTGATTTTTTTTCCCGCTTTGATGAAGATGTGAGTAAGGAATTCAGCATTGTGGTGCTGCTCCGACCGGGCAAGTGCCAGTGTAATCTGGTATCCTAATTCCTGGTTGGGTGCGCATTTGCCTGTCCAAGGGCAGTGTTAGAGACCTTCCAGCCTCACAGATACATTGCTGTGACTTCCCGAGGGCTCCCAAAGTAAATGATTACTGAAGTATGGAAATATAAAAGCTGATTATGGCAGATACGTAGAAAATCGAGTTCTATGCCTAGACCTTGTCACTATTTAAATCAGTAATCTAGACTTGCTCCAATCCATTGTCTTCATTGCTGTTGCACCTGCAGGTTCTGCTAAGCTGCTGACAGAAATTTTCCCCAGTTCTCCAGAACTGGTAAAAATGTCAACTAATGAATCACAGAATCACAAAATATCCTGAGTTGGAAGGGATTCAACAAGGGTCATTGACTCCAACTTCCAGCTCTGCACGGGATACCCCAACAATCCCACCCATACAGGTGAAGCACAGTCCAAATGTTCCTGGAACTCTGTCAGCTGTGGGCCTGTGCCCATTCCCTGGGGAATCTCTTCAGTGCCTAACCACCCAGGGAGGGGAAGAACCTAAAGCCCTAGATGGAGAGGGTGGTGCCCAGGGTGTGCTCAGGGCTGCTTTGGGCAGGGGCTGTGTCTGGGAGTCCAGCATGGCCCTGTCTGGCTTGGCTCCCGCACCAAAGGGCTGCTTCCCCTGGGGAAGGGCCTGGGGGAGTCCCTTCCAGGATTGCCTGCACTGCTGGCAGTCCCTCAGGCCTGGGGTCAGCTTGGTGCCTTTTGGGGCATGGTGGCTCTGATCTGGGGCTCAGTGATGCTTTTGCACCTCTTGCGTGCTGTTTCCGGCGGCATCTTGCACTCGCTCCTCACTCCATGCAGACACAGCCTGGTTATGGATGAAATTGTTTTATTGGAAAAACAGAACAGTGAAAACATCTTCTACATCTACATCTTCATCTACATCTACATCTACATCTACATCTACATCTACATCTACATCTACATCTACATCTACAGCTATAACATAAAAAACACCCTGGCTCCATCCCCAAATGATGGGAGCCCTCAAAAGGCCTAATCCTATATTTCTGCTCCAGCTCTGCCTGCAGGAACCTTGAGCTTGTTGTAATCTCTTGGTAGAGGGTTTGCCTTTCTCTTCTTCACTCTTTTCCTCCATGCTGCCTTTTTGGGGCACACTGCCCTGAGGTGCTGACAGGCCCATCCCTGCATCCTGCTGTGGATCCTTAGCTGTAACAACGGTGCTGTTCTTTGGGATGCTGCTCTTCCCAGGCCTCCCAAGCCGGGTAATTTTGTGCTGGGGGCTGGTGCCCCTGGTGCCTGCAGAGTCAGAGGGCACGGGGACACTGCTGCTATTGCCCTGGCTGGTCCTGGCCTTCTGGGAGCATTTCATCCCCTTGCTGCTGGCTGAGGTCAGCACAGGGTCCCTGATGGTTTGGACGTGAGCAGCAGACTGGCAGGGCCTGATGTCCTTTGGTAGCGTGGTGCTACCCACTGCATTGGTGTTCTCATCCATATCCACATCCGTGGCCAGGGAGATGTCAAGTACAGGTGCCATGGCTTCCTCCATATCCACATGTGTGGCCAGGCTGATGTTAATGCTTGGGCTGCTCTCCCAGTCCATGGAGTCGCTGGTACCTGGGGAGCTGACACTGGCCATGGGTGCTCCTGAGGGCTTGGCTGTGCTGGGCAGGCCGTGGCCATTGGAGCAGTGTCTGCCCAAAGCCATTCACACCCCTGCCCAGGGGAGAGGGAGAGGTGGGGGCTTGGGGACAGGGGAGTCTCCTGGGGCCCCACAGAGCCAGTCCCGAGCGCAGCCATCGCCCTGCTCTGCACCAGGCCAACAGGAGCTGTGCCAGGGAGCCTCCCTGCAGGCCAAGCTGCTGTGCCAGGGGCATGGGGCTGCACAGGGCCAGGGCAAACAGGACACATAGCCCCCAGGGCCTGGCAGAGGAGCTCTCAGAGGTCTCTCCTGGGCAGATGTGGCCCTGGCAAGACCAGGGTGCTGCCTGTGCCCTGCTGAGCCCATGGGCCACAGCTCGCAGGGGCACAGAGATGCCTGGGGGGGCTTGGCTGGTCCTGAGGGAGGTCACGGCCCAGGCTGGGGGTTCAGGCACTGAGGAGGAGGATGAGGAAGTGGAGCAGGACAGGAAGGGCAGGCAATGTCCCCACAGTGTGTCCCTGGGCTGCCCAGATCAGGCTCAGGGGCAGGCCCTACCTGCACTGCTGGAGGGATTGGCAGAGAGGAAAGGCTGCATTATCTGGGCCATGTGGGATTTCCCACTGACACAGCGATGCCACAGAGCTGACAGGGCCATGGTCACACAACCTCACTGGCTGGTCAGTTCTTGGTAGGGAGAGAAAGGGTGAACCACAGTTGGAATTACAGAATCTCCTGCACTGGAAGGAACCCACAATGATCATTGATCCAACTCCTGGCCCTGCACAGACACCCCAACAATCCCACCCTGAGCATCCCTGAGAACGTTGTCCAAACACTCCTGGAGCTCTGGCAGCCTTGGGGCTGTGACCATTCCCTGGGGAGCTGTTCAGTGCCCAAGCACCCTCTGGGAGAAGAACCTTTTTCCTGATATCCAGCCTAACCCTCCTCTGGCACAGCTCCAGCCATTCCCTCAGTTCCTAATGGAGCTGAGGATTGGTGCTGATATTATATCACTATAAACACACCAACCTCACGATGGGTGCCTCGTTGTAATTGCATTTTTTGATTGGTCTGGTAACAAGATCTTTGAAAAAGCCCAAATTTTCATCAGGACACAGAAGTTGGTTTCTGGTTTTAAGGGTTTTCAATCAAGGGAACCAGAGACTTTAAGTGCTACAGTTCTTTCTGGAAACATGAATTCCTGTATCAACAGCTGTATCTGTTACCCCAGAAGGACAGCAAAGATGATAACACAGTAAAGGATCGACGGGAGATGGTTTCTAGAGAGAGGAGGGAAGATTAATCAGTCATTCATCCGCCTTCCATTTGGGATCTAGATGAGCATTGAGATAGAGATTAAGCTACATAAATTATCCTAAAAATGGAACTGACGTAGAAGAGCCATCAGCACTGTACCTCAGGATAATGCAGTGATTTGGGATTTACAGAGAGATGTCAAAAACAATGGGCAATGTAATGGAACACAGTCTACCATATGTGCCAGGCAGAAGATGAAAACACAGGATACAAACAGTGTCTTCACATGGGTTCTTTATTTTCCCATGGTACTGTAGCAATGATGAGGGGAAAAAATGCTAATGAAGCACAAGTTCTCTACAGGGAGAACCTTCGCTTTTCTCTTTCCTTCACTGGAGTTCAAGGTACACTTTCATCACCGTGCAATCCCAGGCTGTGGCTGCGCCACCCCTGGAAATGTCCAAGGCCAGGTTGGATGTGCTTTGGAGCAACCTGGTCTGGTGGAAGGTGTCCCTGCCCATGGCAGGGGGTGGAATGGGATGAGTTTTAAGGTCCTTTCCAACCCAAACCATCCTATAAATCTGTGACGGACACCTGCATTTTTGTGGCCCATCTGCCTGAGATCAGAATTCTCACTTTGCAGCCAGGTGTCCCAAGCTTTAGCAGATACCTCCTTCAACAGCATGGCTTCTCACAGCTCCATGAATTCCCTAGGATTAAGTTCCCAGCAGCTGAGGCTCAGTTTTTAATCAAGATTTCCCACTGTGGTACAGAGTACTCTGTAGGTCAGGACAAATTCCTGGGCTCATCGAGTGGCCGATGCTGTGCACATCAGGTTAGATGGTCATTGGCAGTGTCCTTGCCTAAAATCTGACATTTTAATAGAGGTTTCACTAGCTTGTGTCATTGTGACATGACCCTTTTTTCATTGAACGGTAATTTTGGTAAGAAATTTCTCAAAAATATTTTCTGTTCAGTTTACTTTGGGGTTTTTATGTTTAGCACCATGAACTCTGTTTTTGCAGGACTGATTTTATGAACTTTTTTTTCTTTATTTAACTAAGAAAAATTGAAGAATTTTAATGCAAATTTTAGCCCCATACATATATTGCTTATATTACACATTGACTAACAATTCCAAAATAAATTGACTTTTTAGCACAATATCCTTCACATTCCCCATCCTAACCAGTATTTTACATTCCCCACTCCAGATTTTCCTTACTGATCTCACAGTCCTCAAGATTTCATCCTTCCCTTACTAAAACCTCTTTTCTTTCTGAACCCCAAATTCATATCTGCTCAAATACTGGTTTTTAATAATTGAAAGTCCCAAGTCCATTCAAGTAAACCCAAGCAAGTGGCTAAAGTATATTAATGACTTTTATTTCTTTAAATTACCATTAGGGAAGAAATAAGCACGATATTAAATTATCATTAGTAAGGAGATAAGCATGAAAACAGATAAACTGTTAACTTTGGGATAACATTTCACCAAGGCAACTGCTGTGCTGGAGGTACTGGGGGGATTGAGCTGGAAAATACAAGGGGATGGTGAATAAATGGATTTCCTTTTTATCTCCCATAGTAAAGAATGATATTTAAAAAAAGAAAAAATGGAATCAGTTCTATTTTTTGGTGGAAAATTAAGGATCATACCCATGCTCTGGGGGTGGTTCTAAATGCATTGCCTTGGCCTTGTCAGTGGGTGCTGGTTTGTGTTCAGTGGCACTGATGACTTTATAAAAACACATGACAGAGTTGTTTACGCTGCCCTGCTAAAGAATATAATCTGATTTAATGGTGCTGGTTTCCCAGTTAAAAAAAAAATAGAAAAAGAAAAAAAAAAAACCAACAACTCCTGTGCTATGTGCTGTAATAAGCTTTTTATAAATGTGCTCATGTGGCGCTGAGCGGAGCCCGCTGTGCCGACACCATAAAAGCGAGAGGGAGCTTCATCAGCTCTAAGTGCCATCGTATATTCCCTGCAGCAGCATTCCCCAGGATTAATAAAGTTTGTAAGAAATACACAGGCAAAAGATTAAAAATACATGCATGATACTACCCGTGGTAATAAAAGCTGATGTTGTTTGGACTGCTTGTTTATTGGCTCGCCCTAGATGAGATGTTTTAAGGTGAATATGATTGAAGAGATGAGCTTTCCCTCAAGGCCCTGCTTTTCCCTGCCCAGCAGCTTCCCAGGGATACTGGTCCAGGGTTGCTTCCCTGAGCCCTCTCGTGGGCTCCTTCCTCCACTGCAGCAGCACATCCTACAAATGAGGCATTTGCTGCTCTCCAAGAAGATGATCTTTATGGAATCTCCTCATCTCCCTGTGTTAGAAAACGTGTAAAAACAAAGCAAAAGTAGTATTTCATTAAAGGCATGAAAAGTTTTTAGGGCTTTGACCACAGAAATCTTGTTTTGGTTGTGGCATCCAGCAATAACGGTGATTATGGAATTGCAACACTGAAAGCTCTTCTGGGAGTAGATCTGCAGCACAGCCTGTCACTGCTTGGCAAAATGCACTCAGGAGCTGATGGAAATGGAAAGGTTGTGTATTTCAGGTGTTTTCATTGGAAAAATCGTAATAAAGTGGATTAAGACACCTGAAATGCTTGTTGGCTTTAAACAAAAATATCAGGACATTTCCTGACAGCATCTGGTTCCTTGAGGGAAATTAAATGCCAGGTAATATTCTGTTTGGAAGAAAATAAATTAACACCATATGTAAAATATATCTGATTGCCCATTTATATTACCTTTAATCATCCATAGGATGTTCTGACTTTTGATTCCATTCTTTATTGGAATTGCTGCGCTGGGTGTTGCTGTGCACTGCTTACAGGACGGCACAGGTCCAGATCATTGAGTCACAGGATGGTTTTGTTGGGAAGGGACCTTAAAGATCATTCAGTGCCACCCCCTGCCATGGGCAGGGACACCTTCCACTATCCCAGGTTGCTCCAAGCCCTGTCCAACCTGGCCTTGGAGACTTCCAAGCATAAAAGATCCTTAGGTATTGAAGTTCTGTTGGTATGTAGATGTTTTAGTCCCAGGGAAATCAGGGAAACCTCTTCTGACCCCTAGGAAATTACATTCCAAATGAGATAGAACATCCCAAAATGAGGATCTGAACAACCTGGTCTAGTGAAAAGTCCCTGCCCATATCAGGGGTTTGGACTGGATGACATTTAAAAGGCTCCTTCCAGCCCAAACAGTTCCATGATTCTGTGAAGGCCATAATGAGCCTGGTGCAGATGTTGTTTATTGAATTTATTTTTTCATGGTGATGAGGTAGAATTATGAGGCTGGTTTAGAAACAGGGACGTGAAGAGGATTAAAGTACAGACCACCCACAGAAGAGTGTTCTGACAATTGTGTGGTGTAAGGCACCAAAATGAGCCTGAGAGGATTGGCAAGCGACATAGAGGAGTGGATTATTATCAAACCAGATCAGAGAGAGGAGTAGGACAGAGGAAAGAGGGATGTGGAGAGCTACAAAACCGGGCATAACTTTTAGCGTTGCCAACAGCAATAATTTTCTAGACAAAATTCACAGAGCATAATTTAGAACCAATGTCCACAGATTAAGCAAAAGTTGTGACTTTCAGCAGCAATGTTCTTGAACAACCAAGTGTCCTGCAGCTGCTGTGAATAAAAATTCAACATTTGTCATATCTCAGTAATTGCAGTCCCTTGATACCTTCTATTCTGAGTGTGGGAGGTTATAAATATTGTTGATGACTCAGCATTTGCTTTAGACTTTTCGGGCTTTACCAGTCGTGTTTGCACTCCTTGTTCATGTTGTCACTGTTTGTCAGTGTGAACCTTCACCCAAGTGGAGGAGATTTACAATGAAGTCTGGGGGACATTTGCCTTTAATTCTGTTTACACCAATTTAGACCTTTCTTTCATAAAGATTTCTAAAATTGCTTTTACTTTTCATTGAAGGATGCAAAGGAAGAACAAGATGATGCAGTTTTTGCCTCCTTTTGGGAAGGGCATGTTCCTTCAAATATTTTCCAGGACGGCTGGAAGGATACAAAAATCCTGATTTGGGGATGAGCAGTTCTGGCACAAATACCAAGAGACGACACTTCCATCCTTAAAATAAGCCCCCCGACATAAGTGATAATTTAATATACATCATGCCATCTGCTTGCAGAACTGTGCAAGCTGCTCCCAAAGAAGTCAATGGGAAATGCATTTTTCCTATTATTTTAAACATTCTGGGATCAATCTTGATGTCACAAAGGCAGGCAATAGTCACCTTTCCCCAAAGACAAATGCAGCTTGTCACTAGAGAGAATAACCACCGCTGCAAACCAACCATTTCTCCTCCTCCTCCTTCTCCCTCTGCCCTTCCCAACCCTTGGGATGCAAACACAGAATGCTCTGCCAGTTATAGAAGCAGATGGGGAAAGGAGAAGGTTGCAGATCTACAAGGCACAGGAGCCCTGGCAGCAGCTTTTCCTTTTATCCACCGTGAGCTTCCATCTTGGAAACATAATGATCTTGACCTGACCTACAGGAACATGTCAGTGACACTTGAGGTTGGAGGAAGGACTGATTTTACGGTTATCCCTTTATTCCAGTTTATACGGAGGTTTGGTCAAGCCTTGCAAAGGTATTTTTGTGTCTGAGTCTTCTGCTGCCTCCTTCCAGGCTCATTGGAACTTGTGAGGACAGCACAGACTCCACTGAGGAGTTTTCTCTTTCTGATGAAATCACTTACCAGCATGTGCAGGAAAATTGGAGATAGAGGCCAGCTCTTCCCCAGAACCTGTTCCTGGCCAGTGGTGAACCTGTAGCTCAGGCATTTGCTCAGATAATCTCTGGATTTTATGATCTATGAAATTACAATCGTTCCTTACTCACCTCCTTACATGAGTACGTGTTGGTCTCCAAACATCCCTCACTTCTTCAGCTCAAGTGTCCAGTTTAGTCAAATTCCCCTTTTCTCATGTTAGTGCTGTTCCACAGCTTCCATCATCCTTATTCCTGTCATTCATTCTTTCCCAGCTTCCCAGTGTCCCTTTTGAGGGGGAAGGAAGGAGACCCAAACAGCACAGATTTTTCAAGGTGCAGGGACACCAAGATCTACAGACATGCAAAGCAATCCTGGTTGGAAAGGACCTTTCAATGTCTACATTCAAATCATAAATCACAGGATTATGCAATGGTTTGGGTTGGAAGGAACCATAAACCTCATCCAGTTCCACCCCCTGCTGTGGGCAGGGACACCTTCCACTATGTCGGGTTGCTCCAAGCCCCATCCAAGCTGCCCCTGAACACTTCCAGGGATCCAGGGGCAGCCACAGCTCCTCTGTTATAATTCCCAGCAACTTCCTCTGCCCAGACACTTCAAGTTCCTTCAGTGTTCTTTGATCCATCCGCTGTGGCCTGCAGATCAGAAGTTACTCATTTTACACCCTGCTCCTCTTTTGGCCCTCCACACTGCCTGGCAGGCTTCCTAATCCACTCATGTTTGGAAAAGGATTGATAATTCATTCCTTCTCTTAGAAAGTAGTTCTTCAAATCTCTTAGTCTACCTTTTAATAGAATGCCTGCTTTCTATTTTTTCTGTGTTTGAACACGAAGTCTTCTTACTTGTAACAGCCTCCTTCGCTCTGATCTTTAATTACAGTAGCTCTGTTCTGGTCTTTTTAAAAGTCTTTTTTGATACACTGCAAGTATCTTCTCTGAGCCTCTAATATGGTGTCTTTAAACAATATCTCTGCTGCTTGCAAACATTTCACCCCGTCGTGGCTCATACTAATTTCCTTTGAACAAGTCGCCTCATTTTTCATAGGGCTCCTTTTTAAATCCAACGCTGTGCTTGGTGATATTTTTGGCTGCCTTGTTCCTGTGACTGTACTGGAGCTCAGCACATTATGGTTTCTCCTACAGAGTCTCTCTTTGATAACACCATAATGATCCTGGGCTGCACAAGGAGTTCTTTCTCCAATGACTAAATCTCCAAGGAATATTTGTTCACAGGTATCTAAGCATTTACCGTCAGTATCCATTTTATTTTTCCAGTGTACGTGGATGAAAAGGTTTCCCCTTTTTATTGGATCTTGTGAAACCCCCAGTGTCTCTGGGCTCCTCTAGGCACCTCAGGCAGTGGCACTGCCCTGGCCAAGCCATTGAAGAGTAACTCTGTTGTTGTCCTACTCTTGGCTCTTACCCAGAGAGATCTTTACCACTTCCAACTGTGTCTTTCTCACCTTCCGTTATACCCTTCACTCCAGAACAAACAATCCTTGGCAAGGATTCAACCTCCAGACAAACACCATCCTTTACACTCACACCAGGGCACTTGTACAGCCAGGAGGGATGAGCTGAAGGTCAGGAGAGCAACTTCACAGCTGGGAGCTGGAGTTTGGACTCTCAGCAAGGAAAGGACATTGTCTGGAGGGTGGGAGATGCTGTTTCTAATACACTTCACAGAATTACTCTGAAAATTGGGCTCTGAGCAACCTGGTCTAGGTGAAGGTGTCCCTGCCCATGGCAGGGGGTTGGAAGGAGATGAGCTTTAATGCCCTCTCCAGTCCAAACCATTCAGTGATTCCCTGATATTATATCATACATCTCATAGAATATAATTTTATATTGCTTTGTGTCTATATTTGATCCTGGTTTATGTGCAGTTGCTCATGTTTTAGGGGACAAAATCTTTCCTCAGCCCTACTTCTTGGAGGGGACTGCCACCAAACCCCAGTGGCATTGTTGATCTGCACATTCTGGAGCAGCACAAAGCCCGGGTGGGATAAAGGCATTGTCTCCTGCATCCCGTGAGAGTGGAGCTGTTGGTTTGGGAATGGAGTTGGAAAACATTCCGATGCCGGGAGCTGTGTGTATTTGCTGCAGAGCTCGTACAGGTGTGCTAATGAGAGACTCTGCTCATCACAAGCCTGAGACCTTGGAGAATATTAGTAAAAATGCCAATTTGCATGTCTTGGGGTTAATTGAGGAAATCTCCAATGGAAAAATCTTGCTGTCACTTCGGAAGCCGGTTCTGAATACAAATTGTGTGTCTCCACTGGATATCATGAAACCTTTTCAACTTCTTTGCAAACCTGTAGGAACAAAGAAGGTTGTTGGCTCCCAGAAGTTTTCCTCAAAATTTCAGACATTTTTTATCTGTGTTAACATTAGCATGGGACTCCTAGACCAAGCGTGGAGAATATGTGGGATCCTCCACCAATAAAAACAAGAAAGGGGAATGAATGTTTTCTGAGATATTCCCCAGGGCACATGATTTTTCATTGGAAAAAACACATTTCTGCATGCAAAATACCAATTCATTTCAAGTGGGTCAACTCTCTTATTTTATGCCCCAACTCTAATCCAAGTTTCTTGCAAATAAAACTAATTACTGGATGTTTTTATCTTTGCTTGAGCTGAGCAGTTGTTCGACAAGATGCAGTTGTCTCATTGAGAAACAGGGAAGCAGAGAAACCAGTTCATTCACCTGATCCTGATTAAGAATCAGTGCAGGTTTTTATTATCCCAGGATCACAATGTGTTTTCTCATCACCTGATCTTCCGGGGGGGTTTCTTTCCTTTTACAGCTGTTTTATTATTTCCCACTATAAAATTACCACTAACAGTGCAATGCATAACAGAAATCCCAAGCATTTTTCTGTTTAATTGCAAATGTTTTGTGATGCTCTGATCATTCCATCAGCCATTGGGGGATTTTATAAATGTCTTGCTCCACATTATGTCTGTATAATTAACTGCTCTTGTTGAAACACCTAATTTTTGGAGGAGTTTATGGAAGAACACGAGGGAGAGGCATGGGTTTGATGCTGATTTTAAATGAATTATTCCTTGGTTTTCAAAGTTCGCTTTTAGTAGTTTTGACATTCAGTCTTTCTTTTTTTAAACCACCACGTCCTATGGAACAAAAAGATAAAAACTCAATTAGAAAAGACAAGAAAAGAAAGCAAAAAGGCCAAATTTTCCCCTCAGCAAAAGTTTCTTAAAACCAAACTCAGCTTCTGAATCTCCAGAAAAACAGGAAAGTTTTACCAAATTCCTTTCACTTCCCTTTCTCCCGTTCCCTCGTTTGAGCATTCCGACGGGGCTGTGCGATGCTGCTGATTTCAACGTGTCGCAAAGGGTGTAATTAAAAGCAGAATTCTGCCTTGATTATGGCTCTGATACGTGCACTTCCCAGCAGTTAGAAGGTGATGAGCTCTAAAACCATGGAACCATGCAAAGCACTGCGGATAATGCTGCATGCCATGATACAGTTGAGTGACAGGACACGAGGACATGGCCTCAAGTTGTGCCAGGGGAGGTTCAGGTTGGACATCAGGAGGAATTTCTTCATGGAAAGGGTGGTCAGACATTGGACGGAGCTGCCCAGGGAGGTGATGGAGTCCTCACCTCTGGAGGTGTCCAAGGAATGACTGGACGTGGCACTCAGTGCTCTGTGCTGGGTGACAAAGTGGGGATTGGTCACAGCTTGGACTCAATGATTTTGAAGGTCTTTTCCCACATAAATTATTCTGTGCCCTTTTCTGAGATGGGTTTCTAGTTAATGCCATGGAGACACCTGTGGGGGCAGAAAGTCCTAGGGTGAAACCCCAAGGGGGTGCTTGAACCATGTCTGGGTTTGGTGTCATCACCATATATCGCCAGCGTTCTCTTGGGTGTGTCCCAATTCTCCAGACCCAAGGGAATGCCCAGAGAATCTGCAGCTGCCCCTGGATCCCTGGGAGTGTCCAAGGACACACTGAACTGGGCTTGGAGCAACCTGGGATAGTGGAAGGTGTCCCTGACCGTGGCAGGGATGGGATAAGATGATCTTTAAGCTCCCAACCCAAGTTACTCTGTGATTCTATAAAACACTTCATCCATGAAGTGGGTTGAGCGCACAGTGTTTCTCCCCATGCAAAGGCAAGGGATGTTGAGAGGATAAATAAAATTAATTAGTGCCTGAAATAGTAAAGATACACACTACAATGGGGAACTCCACAATGAGGACAGGTTTCAAGATCTGTCACAAGCTGCTGAAGGAGAAATAAAAATCTATTTTTTTCACCAGGTTTAACATGGGAAAAGCAACCCAGGCAGTCTCTTTTGAAGAGAAATTAGGAACAAAAGAGAACACATGTGGTAAAATGTTATAATAGTCAGAGCCAGAAGATCCTACTCATTTCCTGTAGGAGGAAAGTCACCAAGAATTGGAAAAGGGAAAGCCCACATGATTAAAGGAAGAACAAGACTGACTTCTCCCTGACTGACAGTCTCTGCATCAATGCTGTTCTGTTCCAAGACTCCTGTTCCCAAGGTAGTACAATCCAGCCAAAGATAAAGCTGCAGAAAGGCAGAGAGAACATCAAAGATTCACTTACTGATGTAAGAAACAGGCAGAAAATGAAATCTCAGGTGGCAAACGAAGTCTCCACCCTTGCTAAGAATGACCAGAAAGACGACCATAGATATGAGATGTAAAACAGCAAGTGCAAGACTGGGAAAAATGGGGTGTTGTGGGTGTGTTTAACATGTGACACACAGAGTTCTGGCAGGGTGTTGAGCTCCATTTCCACCTCTAGTCACAAGTTGTGTATGAGCTGGATGAAGCCACAGCAAAGCTGCTGCATCCTCAAGTTTTATGGTAAAATGAATCCTTTAAAAAAGACATGTTTTCCTGTTTACTCGTTATTGTGAAAAACTTTAAAGTTTCAATGATTTCTTTTTTTTGTGTCAAGATCAGCTTGCATAGATGTGTTTATATAATGTCAGATAAAAAGATGTGTAAATATTTGTATAAATATATGCATGTACTCTCACTCATCTATACTTCTATGTGAAGCTTTATACATGGAATTAATTTCCTTGCCAGACCAAAATTTTCTTTGACCACAGACTGCTGAGTGCCTTTTCCAGGACCAGGACTCTGTTTTCCAAGAAGGCTTGCCATGTCCCAGAACCATAAAGCCATAAGCAGGTGCTATCTGAGCACCTAAGTGTGCTGCATCTCCAGAGATCTGTGGTGACCCAGAACTGGGACAGGGCTTTCCATGGTAAAAGGCCAACTGATTTCCAATATCGACTAAAGGGGACTTCCCACTTATAGAATTCACAATCCAAGTGATTCAGACATGCCTTGAATAAAAAAAAAAAAGAGGTTTTCTTTTAAACTCAGCAAATCAGTGCTGCTATTACACATCCACTCATCAGAGAATTGATGGGATAGACAAGCCAGGCCTTTCCTGCCCAGAGCAGCTTTGTCCTCACATTTCTTCCTCTCATGGAGGGAACCCTTTTACCTCCTTGTGCTGAAGCTGTTGACATGGGTCTCTAATGTGCCATATGTTCCTGGAGCTGCTGAGAGAGCCCTGGGAGCCAGCCTGTGCTCCAGCGATTAATCCCTCACCTTCCTTCCCACTGACAAACTACATGGGAATGAACAAAGGCCAGGCAATGGCTCTTTGCCCTGAGGCCAAGTGGTACAACTGAGCTCTCTGCCCCCAAAACAAGGCTGGCCATGGCCACACCATGCACTGGGAATGAGCCCTGCTGGCCTTTGGCTGTGCCAGGGGAATTCTTGGGTCAATGTTAGTTGGCACAGAACAAAACTAGGCCAGGGAATGTGCTGACCATTTCTCTCTGCCCTCACAGCCTTAGAAGCCCGGCAGCACAGGCCTCACCTGGGCATCCCCTTCCAGGCTACAGGGCCATGTTTCCACTAATTTAATATTTAAATGCCAAGTAAAGCTGAAAAGCTTTCAATGAAGAAAGATAATGCACCTGCACCCTGTGGCTAGCGCAGGTCTTTCCCGTGAGAACATTTTGCTACATTTCATAAACAAAGATAAAGTTTGGATGTTTTGCAAACAACGTCTCCGGATTAGGTCAGTTCGGGCTTGGCCAATTGGGCCTAGGGGGAGGTCTCAGGCTGACCAATCTGGGTGACCTCTGAAGACTCTATATATATGGAAATCAAAATAATAAAGACACCTTTTCTCTTTCATTGTCTGAGAACCTGGGTCATTTCTCAGCTAGCGGCTCAACAGCGACAGCACCCCATCCTGGGATCAAAGCTCTGCAGAGAGAAGGGGTCTGAAACACTTCAGAGAAGGGAGGGCATAAATACCTGCTATCCAGCATCTGGCTACGGAAGCCCATTCCCAGAATTAATGAAATAAAACCATCCCCATGTTCTCTGGACTGTGCTGGCCCTGACTCGCTACAACCTTCCTACCAGATTGAACCTCTGAAGTGGCATTGATGGAGGAAACGTAAAACATGGGCCTTGGAAATTTCAGTGCCCAGTCTCATAAACTGGGATAAGAATTAGGAATTGGGCATTAGAAGTGGCACATCTAATTGAACCATTAGATCCATGAGATTTACCCAAATCCCTTTGAGAGTCTTGTTCACATCTCCCTACTCCCCACCCCAATGAGAGAATCACACAAATAAAGACATGGCATTGCTGGGTGCCGAGGCCTCGTAGAAGTGAACTTCTCCAGGCCTGTCCTGTTTCCAAAATCCACGATTGCCCTGGAGCCCCTTTCATCAGCCTTTTCAGATTTGTCAGAGAAGGATTTGGTTGGATTTTAGGGAAAGTTTCTTTCCCCAGAGGGTGGTTGAGCAATGAACAGCTCCCCAGGGAATGGTCAAAGCCTCAAGGCTGCCAGAGCTCCTGGAGTGTTTGGACAACGTTCTCAGGGATGCACAGGGCGGGATTGTTGGGGTGTCTGTGCAGGGCCAGGGATTTGATCAATAATCGTAGCGGATCCCTTCCAGCTCAGGAGATTCTTTAATTGCGACTGTGGTTCACCATTTTATTCCCCACCAAGAAGTGGCAGAACTCTGCTGGGTGGGATGGGTCAATGGGAGTCCCAGCATTGCTGCCTTTGTGATGCAACAATGGGAGCCCCAACATCGCATCCCTGGAGACGCTCCAAGAGCCACAGCCAGAGCTGCGTCCAGTCAGCAGAGCTGACCAGCCAGCCAGGTTGTGTGAGCGTGGTCGTGTCAGCTCTGTGGCATCGCTGAGTCAGTGGGAAATCCCACATGGCGCAGAAAATGCAGCCTTTCCTCTCTGCTAGTCCCTCCAGCAGCACAGGTAGGGCCTGACCCTGACCCTGAGCCCAGCAGCTTAGTGACACACCGTGGGGACATTGCCTGCCCTTCCTGCCCCAGGAGACTCCCCTGGCCCTGAGTCCCCACCTCTCCCTGTCTCCTGTGCAGGTGCAACTTCCAGCAGTGACGGCTCCAATGGCCACGGCCTGCCCAGCACAGCCAAGCCCTCAGGGGCACCCTTGGCCAGTGGCAGCTCCCCAGATACCAGCGTCCCCATGGACTGGGAGAGCAGCCCAAGCATTAACATCAGCCTGGCCACAGATGTGGAAATGGAGGATGCTACGGCCCCTGTACTTGACATCTCCGTGGCCACGGATGTGGAGATGGAGGAAGCCACGGCCCCTCTCCTTGACATCTCCGTGTCCACTGATGTGGAGATGGAGGAGGTCACCAACACAGTGGGTAGCTCCTCGCTACGCAAGGACATCAGGCCCAGCCAGTCTGCTGCACGTGTCCCAACCATCAGGGGCCCTATGGTGACCTCAGCCAGCAGCAAGGAGATGAAATGCTCCCAGAAGGTCAGGACCATCCGGGGCAATAGCAGCAGTGTCCCCGTGCCCTCTGGCTCTGCAGGCACCAGTGGCACCAGCCCTCCGCCCAAAATGACGAGGTTCAGACAGCCTGGGAACATCAGCGTCCTAAAAACCAAAAATAGTATTACAGCTACGAATCCACAACAGGCTGCAGGGACGCACCTGTCAGCACCTCATGGCAGTGTGCCCAAAAACAGCAGCACGGAGGAAAGGAGAGCCAGGAAGAGAAAGTAAAACCCTCTTCCAAGAGATGACAGCAAGCTCAAGCCTCCCACAGGCCAAGCTGGAGCCCAAAAGAAGGATAAGGCTGCAATAGTTTTTTGAAGGCTCCCATCGTTTGGGGATGGAGCCTGTGTCTTCCATCGTTTGGGGATGGAGACAGGGGCTGCCATCGTTTGGGGATGGAGCCCAGGGGAGTTTTCATGTGTTAGACATAGATGTAGATGTAGATGAAGATGTAGGTGTAGATGAAGTTGTAGATGAAGATATAGATGGAGATGTAGTTGAAGATGAAGACGAAGATGTAGATGAAGATGTAGATGTAGATGAAGATGTAGATGAAGATTTAGATGAAGCTGCCGATGAAGATGCAGATGTAGATGTAGTTATGAAGATGAAGATGAAGATGAAGATGAAGATGAAGATGTTAAGGTTTTGTGATCGTGGCCCAGTCTGCTCTGTGGCACCGCTGTGGCAGTGGGAGCTCCACCATGGCCCAGCTCCTACAGGCCTTTGTCTCCCGCAAACTCTCCAGCAGCACAGGTAGGGCCTGACCCTGAACCCTGGCTGGGCAGACCAGGGACACAGTGTGGGGACATTGCCTGCCCTTCCTGCCCCAGGAGACTCCCCTGGCCCTGAGCCCCCACCTCTCCCTGTCTCCTGTGCAGGTGTGACTTCGGGCAGTGACGGCTCCAATGGCCACGGCCTGCCCAGCACAGCCAAGCCCTCGGAGGCACCCTTGGCCAGTGGCAGCTCCCCAGATACCAGCGACTCCACGGACTGGGAGAGCAGCCCAAGTATTGACATCTCCCTGGCCACACGTGTGGTTATGGACGAGGACACCAACCCAGTGGGTAGCACCACCCTACCCAAGGACATCAGACCCTGCCAGTCCGCTGCTCGCGCCCTAACCATTAGGGGCCCTATGGTGACCTCTGCCAGCAGCAATGGTATGAAATGCTCCCAGAATGCCTGGACCTGCCAGGGCAATACCAGCAGTGTCCCCATGCTTTCTGACGCTACAGGCACCAGTGGCACCAGCGCTCCGCGCAAAATCACCCAGCTCAGGCGGTCTAGGAACATCAGCATCCCAAACACCACCATTGTGAAACCCAAGGATAAACAACAGGATGCAGGACGAGCCTGTCAGCACCGCAGGGCAGCGTGTCCCAAACCAGAATGATGGTGGAAAAGAGTGCAAGGAAAAGAAAGGCAAACCCTCAGCCGAGAGATGACAGCAAGCTCAAGCTTCCCACAGGCATAGCTGGAGACAAGAAGAAGGATAAGGCTTTCACCATTTTTTGAAGACTCCCATTGTTTGGGGATGGAGCCAGGGTCTCCAATTATTTGGGGGTGGAGACAGGGTGTCCCATTATTTGGGGATGGGTTCAGTGGCTGCCATCGTTTGGGGATGGAGCCAGGGTCTCCCATCGTTTGGGGATGGAGCCAAGGTCTCCCATTGTTTGGGGATGGAGACAGGGGCTACCATCATTTGGGGATTGGGAGAGCGGCTGCCATTGCTTGGGGATGGAGACAGGGTCTCCCGTGGTTTCGGGATGGAGCCAGGGGCTGCCATCATTTGGGGATGGAGCTCAGGGTACTTTTCTTACTATAAATGTCGATTTAGATGAAAATGTAGCTGTAGATGAAGATGAAGATGAAGATGATCATGATGAGGACAAGGACGAAGATGAAGACGAAGATGAAGATGTAGATGAAAATAAAGAGGAAGATGTAGATGTAGAAGATGTTTTCCCTGTTCTGTTTTTCCAATAAAACAATTTCTTCTATAACCAGGCTGTGTCTGCATGGAGTAGGGAGGGAGTGCAGGGGGCCCCAGGAAACAGCACGCAAGAGGTGCAAAAGCATTGCTGAGCACCAAATCAGAGCCTCCAAATCAGTGCTGCTGTAACACATCCACTCATCAGAGAATTGATGGGATAGACAAGCCAGGCCTTTCCTGCCCAGAGCAGCTTTGTCCTCACATTTCTTCCTCTCATGGAGGGAACCCTTTTACCTCCTTGTGCTGAAGCTGTTGACATGGGTCTCTAACATGCCATATGTTCCTGGAGCTGCTGGGAGAGCCCTGGGAGCCAGCCTGTGCTCCAGCGATTAATCCCTCACCTTCCTTCCCACTGACAAACTACATGGGAATGAACAAAGGCCAGGCAATGGCTCGTTGCCCTGAGGCCAAGTGGTACAACTGAGCTCTCTGCCCCCAAAACAAGGCTGGCCATGGCCACACCATGCACTGGGAATGAGTCCTGCTGGCCTTTGGCTGTGCCAGGGGAATTCTTGGGTCAATGTTAGTTGGCACAGAACAAAACTAGGCCCGGGAATGTGCTGACCATTTCTCTCTGCCCTCACAGCCTTAGAAGCCCGGCAGCACAGGCCTCACCTGGGCCTCCCCTTCCAGGCTACAGGGCCATGTTTCCTCTAATTTAATATTTAAATGCCAAGTAAAGCTGAAAAGCTTCCAACAAAGAAAGGTAATGCACCTGCACCCCATCCTGGGATCAAAGCTCTGAAGAGAGAAGGGGTCTGAAACACTTCAGAAAAAGGAGGGCATAAATACCTGCTATCCAGCATCTGGCTACGGAAGCCCATTCCCAGAATTAATGAAATAAAACCATCCCCATGTTCTCTGGACTGTGCTGGCCCTGACTCACTACAACCTTCCTACCAGATTGAACCTCTGAAGTGGCATTGATGGAGGAAACGTAAAACATGGGCCTTGGCAATTTCAGTGCCCAGTCTCATAAACTGGCATAAAAATTAGGAATTAGGCATCAGAAGTGGCACATCTAATTGAACCATTAGATCCATGAGATTTACCCAAATCCCTTTGAGAGTCTTGTTCACATCTCCCCACTCCCCACCCCAATGAGAGAATCACACAAATAAAGACATGGCATTGCTGGGTGCCGAGGCCTTGCAGAAGCGAACTTCTCCAGGCCTGTCCTGTTTCCAAAATCCACGATTGCCCTGGAGCCCCTTTCATCAGCCTTTTCAGATTTGTCAGGGAAGGATTTGGTTGGATTTTAGGGAAAGTTTCTTTCCCCAGAGGGTGGTTGAGCAATGAACAGCTCCCCAGGGAATGGTCAAAGTCTCAAGGCTGCCAGAGCTCCTGGAGTGTTTGGACAATGTTCTCAGGGATGCACAGGGCGGGATTGTTGGGGTGTCTGTGCAGGGCCAGGGATTTGATCAATAATCGTAGCGGATCCCTTCCAGCTCAGGAGATTCTTTAATTGCGACTGTGGTTCACCATTTTATTCCCCACCAAGAAGTGGCAGAACTCTGCTGGGTGGGATGGGTCAATGGGAGACCCAGCATTGCTGGCTTTGTGACGCAACAATGGGAGCCCCAACATCGCATCCCTGGAGACGCTCCAAGAGCCACAGCCAGAGCTGCGTCCAGTCAGCAGAGCTGACCAGCCAGCCAGGTTGTGTGAGCGTGGTCGTGTCAGCTCTGTGGCATCGCTGAGTCAGTGGGAAATCCCACATGGCGCAGAACATGCAGCCTTTCCTCTCTGCTAGTCCCTCCAGCAGCACAGGTAGGGCCTGACCCTGACCCTGAGCCCAGCAGCTTAGTGACACACTGTGGGGACATTGCCTGCCCTTCCTGCCCCAGGAGACTCCCCTGGCCCTGAGTCCCCACCTCTCCCTGTCTCCTGTGCAGGTGCAACTTCCAGCAGTGATGGCTCCAATGGCCACGGCCTGCCCAGCACAGCCAAGCCCTCAGGGGCACCCTTGGCCAGTGGCAGCTCCCCAGATACCAGCGTCCCCATGGACTGGGAGAGCAGCCCAAGCATTAACATCAGCCTGGCCACAGATGTGGAAATGGAGGATGCTACGGCCCCTGTACTTGACATCTCCGTGGCCACGGATGTGGAGATGGAGGAAGCCACGGCCCCTCTCCTTGACATCTCCGTGTCCACTGACGTGGAGAT
Source organism: Entomyzon cyanotis (assembly GCA_024500445.1). Taxonomy (NCBI): domain Eukaryota; kingdom Metazoa; phylum Chordata; class Aves; order Passeriformes; family Meliphagidae; genus Entomyzon; species Entomyzon cyanotis. Next base: position 72,851,598 of record JAKEPQ010000871.1, read on the forward strand.
GGAGGAGGTCACCAACACAGTGGGTAGCTCCTCGCTACGCAAGGACATCAGGCCCAGCCAGTCTGCTGCGCGTGTCCCAACCATCAGGGGCCCTATGGTGACCTCAGCCAGCAGCAAGGAGACGAAATGCTCCCAGAAGGTCAGGACCATCCGGGGCAATAGCAGCAGTGTCCCCGTGCCCTCTGGCTCTGCAGGCACCAGTGGCACCAGCCCTCCGCCCAAAATGACGAGGTTCAGAAAGCCTGGGAACATCAGCGTCCTAAAAACCAAAAATAGTATTACAGCTACGAATCCACAACAGGCTGCAGGGACGCACCTGTCAGCACCTCATGGCAGTGTGCCCAAAAACAGCAGCACGGAGGAAAGGAGAGCCAGGAAGAGAAAGTAAAACCCTCTTCCAAGAGATGACAGCAAGCTCAAGCCTCCCACAGGCCAATCTGGAGCCCAAAGGAAGGATAAGGCTGCAATAGTTTTTTGAAGGCTCCCATCGTTTGGGGATGGAGCCTGTGTCTTCCATCGTTTGGGGATGGAGACAGGGGCTGCCATCGTTTGGGGATGGAGCCCAGGGGAGTTTTCATGTGTTAGCCATAGATGTAGATGTAGATGAAGATGTAGGTGTAGATGAAGTTGTAGATGAAGATATAGATGGAGATGTAGTTGAAGATGAAGACGAAGATGTAGATGAAGATGTAGATGTAGATGAAGATGTAGATGAAGATTTAGATGAAGCTGCCGATGAAGATGCAGATGTAGATGTAGTTATGAAGATGAAGATGAAGATGAAGATGAAGATGAAGATGAAGATGTTAAGGTTTTGTGATCGTGGCCCAGTCTGCTCTGTGGCACCGCTGTGGCAGTGGGAGCTCCACCATGGCCCAGCTCCTACAGGCCTTTGTCTCCCGCAAACTCTCCAGCAGCACAGGTAGGGCCTGACCCTGAGCCCTGGCTGGGCAGACCAGGGACACAGTGTGGGGACATTGCCTGCCCTTCCTGCCCCAGGAGACTCCCCTGGCCCTGAGCCCCCACCTCTCCCTGTCTCCTGTGCAGGTGTGACTTCGGGCAGTGACGGCTCCAATGGCCACGGCCTGCCCAGCACAGCCAAGCCCTCGGAGGCACCCTTGGCCAGTGGCAGCTCCCCAGATACCAGCGACTCCATGGACTGGGAGAGCAGCCCAAGTATTGACATCTCCCTGGCCACACGTGTGGTTATGGACGAGGACACCAACCCAGTGGGTAGCACCACCCTACCCAAGGACATCAGACCCTGCCAGTCCGCTGCTCGCGCCCTAACCATTAGGGGCCCTATGGTGACCTCTGCCAGCAGCAATGGTATGAAATGCTCCCAGAATGCCTGGACCTGCCAGGGCAATACCAGCAGTGTCCCCATGCTTTCTGACGCTACAGGCACCAGTGGCACCAGCGCTCCGCGCAAAATCACCCAGCTCAGGCGGTCTAGGAACGTCAGCATCCCAAACACCACCATTGTGAAACCCGAGGATAAACAACAGGATGCAGGACGAGCCTGTCAGCACCGCAGGGCAGCGTGTCCCAAACCAGAATGATGATGGGAAAGAGTGCAAGGAAAAGAAAGGCAAACCCTCAGCCAAGAGATGACAGCAAGCTCAAGCTTCCCACAGGCATAGCTGGAGACAAGAAGAAGGATAAGGCTTCCACCATTTTTTGAAGACTCCCATTGTTTGGGGATGGAGCCAGGGTCTCCAATTATTTGGGGGTGGAGACAGGGTGTCCCATTATTTGGGGATGGGTTCAGTGGCTGCCATCGTTTGGGGATGGAGCCAAGGTCTCCCATCGTTTGGGGATGGAGCCAAGGTCTCCCATCGTTTGGGGATTGGGAGAGCGGCTGCCATTGTTTGGGGATGGAGACAGGTTCACCCATGGTTTCGGGAAGGAGCCAGGGGCTGCCATCATTTGGGGATGGAGCTCAGGGTACTTTTCTTACTATAAATGTCGATTTAGATGAAAATGTAGCTGTAGATGAAGATGAAGATGAAGATGATCATGATGAGGACAAGGACAAAGATGAAGACGAAGATGAAGATGTAGATGAAAATAAAGAGGAAGATGTAGATGTAGAAGATGTTTTCCCTGTTCTGTTTTTCCAATAAAACAATTTCATCTATAACCAGGCTGTGTCTGCATGGAGTAGGGAGGGACTGCAGGGGGCCCCAGGAAACGGCACACAAGAGGTGCAAAAGCATCGCTGAGCACCAAATCAGAGCCACCAAATCAGTGCTGCTGTAACACATCCACTCATCAGAGAATTGATGGGATGGACAAGCCAGGCCTTTCCTGCCCAGAGCAGTTTTGTCCTCACATTTCTTCCTCTCATGGAGGGAACCCTTTTACCTCCTTGTGCTGAAGCTGTTGACATGGGTCTCTAACATGCCATATGTTCCTGGAGCTGCTGGGAGAGCCCTGGGAGCCAGCCTGTGCTCCAGCGATTAATCCCTCACCTTCCTTCCCACTGACAAACTACATGGGAATGAACAAAGGCCAGGCAATGGCTCGTTGCCCTGAGGCCAAGTGGCACAACTGAGCTCTCTGCCCCCAAAACAAGGCTGGCCATGGCCACACCATGCACTGGGAATGAGCCCTGCTGGCCTTTGGCTGAGCCAGGGGAATTCTTGGGTCAATGTTAGTTGGCACAGAACAAAACTAGGCCCGGGAATGTGCTGACCATTTCTCTCTGCCCTCACAGCCTTAGAAGCCCGGCAGCACAGGCCTCACCTGGGCCTCCCCTTCCAGGCTACAGGGCCATGTTTCCTCTAATTTAATATTTAAATGCCAAGTAAAGCTGAAAAGCTTCCAATGAAGAAAGATAATGCACCTGTGCCCCATCCTGGGATCAAAGCTCTGCAGAGAGAAGGGGTCTGAAACACTTCAGAGAAGGGAGGGCATAAATACCTGCTATCCAGCATCTGGCTACGGAAGCCCATTCCCAGAATTAATGAAATAAAACCATCCCCATGTTCTCTGGACTGTGCTGGCCCTGACTCGCTACAACCTTCCTACCAGATTGAACCTCTGAAGTGGCATTGATGGAGGAAACGTAAAACATGGGCCTTGGCAATTTCAGTGCCCAGTCTCATAAACTGGCATAAAAATTAGGAATTAGGCATCAGAAGTGGCACATCTAATTGAACCATTAGATCCATGAGATTTACCCAAATCCCTTTGAGAGTCTTGTTCACATCTCCCCACTCCCCACCCCAATGAGAGAATCACACAAATAAAGACATGGCATTGCTGGGTGCCGAGGCCTTGCAGAAGCGAACTTCTCCAGGCCTGTCCTGTTTCCAAAATCCACGATTGCCCTGGAGCCCCTTTCATCAGCCTTTTCAGATTTGTCAGGGAAGGATTTGGTTGGATTTTAGGGAAAGTTTCTTTCCCCAGAGGGTGGTTGAGCAATGAACAGCTCCCCAGGGAATGGTCAAAGCCTCAAGGCTGCCAGAGCTCCTGGAGTGTTTGGACAATGTTCTCAGGGATGCACAGGGTGGGATTGTTGGGGTGTCTGTGCAGGGCCAGGGGTTTGATCAATAATCGTAGCGGATCCCTTCCAGCTCAGGAGATTCTTTAATTGCGACTGTGGTTCACCATTTTATTCCCCACCAAGAAGTGGCAGAACTCTGCTGGGTGGGATGGGTCAATGGGAGTCCCAGCATTGCTGCCTTTGTGACGCAACAATGGGAGCCCCAACATCGCATCCCTGGAGACACTCCAAGAGCCGCAGCCAGAGCTGCGTCCAGTCAGCAGAGCTGACCAGCCAGCCAGGTTGTGTGAGCGTGGTCGTGTCAGCTCTCTGGCATCGCTGTGGCAGTGGGAAATCCCACATGGCGCAGAACATGCAGCCTTTCCTCTCCGCCAGTCCCTCCAGCAGCACAGGTAGGGCCTGACCCTGACCCTGAGCCCAGCAGCTTAGTGACACACCGTGGGGACATTGCCTGCCCTTCCTGCCCCAGGAGACTCCCCTGGCCCTGAGTCCCCACCTCTCCCTGTCTCCTGTGCAGGTGTGACTTCGGGCAGTGATGGCTCCAATGGCCACGGCCTGCCCAGCACAGCCAAGCCCTCGGGGGCACCCTTGGCCAGTGGCAGCTCCCCAGATACCAGCGTCCCCATGGACTGGGAGAGCAGCCCAAGCATTAACATCAGCCTGGCCACAGATGTGGAAATGGAGGATGCCATGGCACCTGTACTTGACATCTCCGTGGCCACGGATGTGGAGATGGAGGAAGCCACGGCCCCTCTCCTTGACATTTCCGTGTCCACTGACGTGGAGATGGAGGAGGTCACCAACACAGTGGGTAGCTCCTTGCTACGCAAGGACATCAGGCCCAGCCAGTCTGCTGCGCGTGTCCCAGCCATCAGGGGCCCTGTGGTGACCTCAGCCAGCAGCAAGGAGACGAAATGCTCCCAGAGGGTCAGGACCATCCGGGGCAATAGCAGCAGTGTCCCCGTGCCCTCTGGCTCTGCAGGCACCAGTGGCACCAGCCCCCCGGGCAAAATCAACCAGCCCAGGAGGCCTAGGAATGTCAGCGTCCCAAATAATAACATTGTTACACCTAAAAATCCACCGCAGGATGCAGGGACGGGCCTGTCAGCACCTCAGGGCAGTGTTCCCAAACAGAGAGGCATGGAGGAAAAGAGGGCCAGGAAGAAAAAGTTAAATCCTCTTCCAAGAGATGACAGCAAGCTCAAGCCTCCCACAGGCCAAGCTGGAGCCCAAAAGAAGGATAAGGCTGCAATAGTTTTTTGAAGGCTCCCATCGTTTGGGGATGGAGCCTGTGTCTTCCATCGTTTGGGGATGGAGACAGGGGCTGCCATCGTCTGGGGATGGAGCCCAGGGGAGTTTTCATGTTTTAGACATCGATGTAGATGTAGATGAAGATGTAGGTGTAGATGAAGTTGTAGATGAAGATATAGATGGAGATGTAGTTGAAGATGAAGACGAAGATGTAGATGAAGATGTAGGTGTAGATGAAGATGTAGATGAAGATTTAGATGAAGCTGCCGATGAAGATGCAGATGTAGATGTAGTTATGAAGATGAAGATGAAGATGAAGATGAAGATGAAGATGTTAAGGTTTTGTGATCGTGGCCCAGTCTGCTCTGTGGCACCGCTGTGGCAGTGGGAGCTCCACCATGGCCCAGCTCCTACAGGCCTTTGTCTCCCGCAAACTCTCCAGCAGCACAGGTAGGGCCTGACCCTGAGCCCTGGCTGGGCAGACCAGGGACACAGTGTGGGGACATTGCCTGCCCTTCCTGCCCCAGGAGACTCCCCTGGCCCTGAGCCCCCACCTCTCCCTGTCTCCTGTGCAGGTGTGACTTCGGGCAGTGACGGCTCCAATGGCCACGGCCTGCCCAGCACAGCCAAGCCCTCGGAGGCACCCTTGGCCAGTGGCAGCTCCCCAGATACCAGCGACTCCATGGACTGGGAGAGCAGCCCAAGTATTGACATCTCCCTGGCCACACGTGTGGTTATGGACGAGGACACCAACCCAGTGGGTAGCACCACCCTACCCAAGGACATCAGACCCTGCCAGTCCGCTGCTCGCGCCCTAACCATTAGGGGCCCTATGGTGACCTCTGCCAGCAGCAATGGTATGAAATGCTCCCAGAATGCCTGGACCTGCCAGGGCAATACCAGCAGTGTCCCCATGCTTTCTGACGCTACAGGCACCAGTGGCACCAGCGCTCCGCGCAAAATCACCCAGCTCAGGCGGTCTAGGAACGTCAGCATCCCAAACACCACCATTGTGAAACCCGAGGATAAACAACAGGATGCAGGGACGAGCCTGTCAGCACCGCAGGGCAGCATGTCCCAAACCAGAATGATGGTGGAAAAGAGTGCAAGGAAAAGAAAGGCAAACCCTCAGCCGAGAGATGACAGCAAGCTCAAGCTTCCCACAGGCATAGCTGGAGACGAGAAGAAGGATAAGGCTTCCACCATTTTTTGAAGATTCCCATCGTTTGGGGATGGAGCCAGGGTCTCCAATTATTTGGGGGTGGAGACAGGGTGTCCCATTATTTGGGGATGGGTTCAGTGGCTGCCATCGTTTGGGGATGGAGCCAGGGTCTCCCATCGTTTGGGGATGGAGCCAAGGTCTCCCATTGTTTGGGGATGGAGACAGGGGCTACCATCATTTGGGGATTGGGAGAGCGGCTGCCATTGCTTGGGGATGGAGACAGGGTCTCCCGTGGTTTCGGGATGGAGCCAGGGGCTGCCATCATTTGGGGATGGAGCTCAGGGTACTTTTCTTACTATAAATGTCGATTTAGATGAAAATGTAGCTGTAGATGAAGATGAAGATGAAGATGATCATGATGAGGACAAGGACGAAGATGAAGACGAAGATGAAGATGTAGATGAAAATAAAGAGGAAGATGTAGATGTAGAAGATGTTTTCCCTGTTCTGTTTTTCCAATAAAACATTTTCATCTATAACCAGGCTGTGTCTGCATGGAGTAGGGAGGGAGTGCAGGGGGCCCCAGGAAACGGCACGCAAGCGGTGCAAAAGCATCGCTGAGCACCAAATCAGAGCCACCAAATCAGTGCTGCTGTAACACATCCACTCATCAGAGAATTGATGGGATGGACAAGCCAGGCCTTTCCTGCCCAGAGCAGTTTTGTCCTCACATTTCTTCCTCTCATGGAGGGAACCCTTTTACCTCCTTGTGCTGAAGCTGTTGACATGGGTCTCTAACATGCCATATGTTCCTGGAGCTGCTGGGAGAGCCCTGGGAGCCAGCCTGTGCTCCAGCGATTAATCCCTCACCTTCCTTCCCACTGACAAACTACATGGGAATGAACAAAGGCCAGGCAATGGCTCGTTGCCCTGAGGCCAAGTGGCACAACTGAGCTCTCTGCCCCCAAAACAAGGCTGGCCATGGCCACACCATGCACTGGGAATGAGTCCTGCTGGCCTTTGGCTGTGCCAGGGGAATTCTTGGGTCAATGTTAGTTGGCACAGAACAAAACTAGGCCCGGGAATGTGCTGACCATTTCTCTCTGCCCTCACAGCCTTAGAAGCCCGGCAGCACAGGCCTCACCTGGGCCTCCCCTTCCAGGCTACAGGGCCATGTTTCCTCTAATTTAATATTTAAATGCCAAGTAAAGCTGAAAAGCTTCCAATGAAGAAAGATAATGCACCTGTGCCCCATCCTGGGATCAAAGCTCTGCAGAGAGAAGGGGTCTGAAACACTTCAGAGAAGGGAGGGCATAAATACCTGCTATCCAGCATCTGGCTACGGAAGCCCATTCCCAGAATTAATGAAATAAAACCATCCCCATGTTCTCTGGACTGTGCTGGCCCTGACTCGCTACAACCTTCCTACCAGATTGAACCTCTGAAGTGGCACTGATGGAGGAAACGTAAAACATGGGCCTTGGCAATTCAGTGCCCAGTCTCATAAACTGGCATAAAAATTAGGAATTAGGCATCAGAAGTGGCACATCTAATTGAACCATTAGATCCATGAGATTTACCCAAATCCCTTTGAGAGTCTTGTTCACATCTCCCCACTCCCCACCCCAATGAGAGAATCACACAAATAAAGACATGGCATTGCTGGGTGCCGAGGCCTTGCAGAAGCGAACTTCTCCAGGCCTGTCCTGTTTCCAAAATCCACGATTGCCCTGGAGCCCCTTTCATCAGCCTTTTCAGATTTGTCAGAGAAGGATTTGGTTGGATTTTAGGGAAAGTTTCTTTCCCCAGAGGGTGGTTGAGCAATGAACAGCTCCCCAGGGAATGGTCAAAGCCTCAAGGCTGCCAGAGCTCCTGGAGTGTTTGGACAACGTTCTCAGGGATGCACAGGGTGGGATTGTTGGGGTGTCTGTGCAGGGCCAGGGGTTTGATCAATAATCGTAGCGGATCCCTTCCAGCTCAGGAGATTCTTTAATTGCGACTGTGGTTCACCATTTTATTCCCCACCAAGAAGTGGCAGAACTCTGCTGGGTGGGATGGGTCAATGGGAGACCCAGCATTGCTGGCTTTGTGACGCAACAATGGGAGCCCCAACATCGCATCCCTGGAGACGCTCCAAGAGCCGCAGCCAGAGCTGCGTCCAGTCAGCAGAGCTGACCAGCCAGCCAGGTTGTGTGAGCGTGGTCGTGTCAGCTCTCTGGCATCGCTGTGGCAGTGGGAAATCCCACATGGCGCAGAACATGCAGCCTTTCCTCTCCGCCAGTCCCTCCAGCAGCACAGGTAGGGCCTGACCCTGACCCTGAGCCCAGCAGCTTAGTGACACACTGTGGGGACATTGCCTGCCCTTCCTGCCCCAGGAGACTCCCCTGGCCCTGAGTCCCCACCTCTCCCTGTCTCCTGTGCAGGTGCAACTTCCAGCAGTGATGGCTCCAATGGCCACGGCCTGCCCAGCACAGCCAAGCCCTCGGGGGCACCCTTGGCCAGTGGCAGCTCCCCAGATACCAGCGTCCCCATGGACTGGGAGAGCAGCCCAAGCATTAACATCAGCCTGGCCACAGATGTGGAAATGGAGGATGCTACGGCCCCTGTACTTGACATCTCCGTGGCCACAGATGTGGAGATGGAGGAAGCCACGGCCCCTCTCCTTGACATCTCCGTGTCCACTGACGTGGAGATGGAGGAGGTCACCAACACAGTGGGTAGCTCCTCGCTACGCAAGGACATCAGGCCCAGCCAGTCTGCTGCGCGTGTCCCAGCCATCAGGGGCCCTGTGGTGACCTCAGCCAGCAGCAAGGAGACGAAATGCTCCCAGAGGGTCAGGACCATCCGGGGCAATAGCAGCAGTGTCCCCGTGCCCTCTGGCTCTGCAGGCACCAGTGGCACCAGCCCCCAGGCAAAATCAACCAGCTCAGGAGGCCTAGGAATGTCAGCGTCCCAAATAATAACATTGTTACACCTAAAAATCCACCGCAGGATGCAGGGACGGGCCTGTCAGCACCTCAGGGCAGTGTTCCCAAACAGAGAGGCATGGAGGAAAAGAGGGCCAGGAAGAAAAAGTTAAATCCTCTTCCAAGAGATGACAGCAAGCTCAAGCCTCCCACAGGCCAAGCTGGAGCCCAAAAGAAGGATAAGGCTGCAATAGTTTTTTGAAGGCTCCCATCGTTTGGGGATGGAGCCTGTGTCTTCCATCGTTTGGGGATGGAGACAGGGGCTGCCATCGTTTGGGGATGGAGCCCAGGGGAGTTTTCATGTGTTAGACGAGTAGATGTAGATGAAGATGTAGGTGTAGGTGAAGTTGTAGATGAAGATATAGATGGAGATGTAGTTGAAGATGAAGACGAAGATGTAGATGAAGATGTAGATGTAGATGAAGATGTAGATGAAGATTTAGATGAAGCTGCCGATGAAGATGCAGATGTAGATGTAGTTATGAAGATGAAGATGAAGATGAAGATGTTAAGGTTTTGTGATCGTGGCCCAGTCTGCTCTGTGGCACCGCTGTGGCAGTGGGAGCTCCACCATGGCCCAGCTCCTACAGGCCTTTGTCTCCCGCAAACTCTCCAGCAGCACAGGTAGGGCCTGACCCTGAGCCCTGGCTGGGCAGACCAGGGACACAGTGTGGGGACATTGCCTGCCCTTCCTGCCCCAGGATACTCCCCTGGCCCTGAGCCCCCACCTCTCCCTGTCTCCTGTGCAGGTGTGACTTCGGGCAGTGACGGCTCCAATGGCCACGGCCTGCCCAGCACAGCCAAGCCCTCGGAGGCACCCTTGGCCAGTGGCAGCTCCCCAGATACCAGCGACTCCATGGACTGGGAGAGCAGCCCAAGTATTGACATCTCCCTGGCCACACGTGTGGTTATGGACGAGGACACCAAACCAGTAGGTAGCACCACCCTACCCAAGGACATCAGACCCTGCCAGTCCGCTGCTCGCGCCCTAACCATTAGGGGCCCTATGGTGACCTCTGCCAGCAGCAATGGTATGAAATGCTCCCAGAATGCCTGGACCTGCCAGGGCAATACCAGCAGTGTCCCCATGCTTTCTGACGCTACAGGCACCAGTGGCACCAGCGCTCCGCGCAAAATCACCCAGCTCAGGCGGTCTAGGAACGTCAGCATCCCAAACACCACCATTGTGAAACCCAAGGATAAACAACAGGATGCAGGGACGAGCCTGTCAGCACCGCAGGGCAGCGTGTCCCAAACCAGAATGATGATGGGAAAGAGTGCAAGGAAAAGAAAGGCAAACCCTCAGCCGAGAGATGACAGCAAGCTCAAGCTTCCCACAGGCATAGCTGGAGACAAGAAGAAGGATAAGGCTTCCACCATTTTTTGAAGACTCCCATCGTTTGGGGATGGAGCCAGGGTCTCCAATTATTTGGGGGTGGAGACAGGGTGTCCCATTATTTGGGGATGGGTTCAGTGGCTGCCATCGTTTGGGGATGGAGCCAGGGTCTCCCATCGTTTGGGGATGGAGCCAAGGTCTCCCATCGTTTGGGGATGGAGACAGGGGCTACCATCATTTGGGGATTGGGAGAGCAGCTGCCATTGTTTGGGGATGGAGACAGGGTCACCCATGGTTTCGGGAAGGAGCCAGGGGCTGCCATCATTTGGGGATGGAGCTCAGGGTACTTTTCTTACTATAAATGTCGATTTAGATGAAAATGTAGCTGTAGATGAAGATGAAGATGAAGATGATCATGATGAGGACAAGGACGAAGATGAAGACGAAGATGAAGATGTAGATGAAAATAAAGAGGAAGATGTAGATGTAGAAGATGTTTTCCCTGTTCTGTTTTTCCAATAAAACATTTTCATCTATAACCAGGCCGTGTCTGCATGGAGTAGGGAGGGAGTGCAGGGGGCCCCAGGAAACGGCACGCAAGAGGTGCAAAAGCATCGCTGAGCACCAAATCAGAGCCACCAAATCAGTGCTGCTGTAACACATCCACTCATCAGAGAATTGATGGGATGGACAAGCCAGGCCTTTCCTGCCCAGAGCAGCTTTGTCCTCACATTTCTTCCTCTCGTGGAGGGAACCCTTTTACCTCCTTGTGCTGAAGCTGTTGACATGGGTCTCTAACATGCCATATGTTCCTGGAGCTGCTGGGAGAGCCCTGGGAGCCAGCCTGTGCTCCAGCGATTAATCCCTCACCTTCCTTCCCACTGACAAACTACATGGGAATGAACAAAGGCCAGGCAATGGCTCGTTGCCCTGAGGCCAAGTGGCACAACTGAGCTCTCTGCCCCCAAAACAAGGCTGGCCATACTCACACCATGCACTGGGAATGAGCCCTGCTGGCCTTTGGCTGTGCCAGGGGAATTCTTGGGTCAATGTTAGTTGGCACAGAACAAAACTAGGCCCGGGAATGTGCTGACCATTTCTCTCTGCCCTCACAGCCTTAGAAGCCCGGCAGCACAGGCCTCACCTGGGCCTCCCCTTCCAGGCTACAGGGCCATGTTTCCTCTAATTTAATATTTAAATGCCAAGTAAAGCTGAAAAGCTTCCAATGAAGAAAGATAATGCACCTGTGCCCCATCCTGGGATCAAAGCTCTGCAGAGAGAAGGGGTCTGAAACACTTCAGAGAAGGGAGGGCATAAATACCTGCTATCCAGCATCTGGCTACGGAAGCCCATTCCCAGAATTAATGAAATAAAACCATCCCCATGTTCTCTGGACTGTGCTGGCCCTGACTCACTACAACCTTCCTACCAGATTGAACCTCTGAAGTGGCATTGATGGAGGAAACGTAAAACATGGGCCTTGGAAATTTCAGTGCCCAGTCTCATAAACTGGCATAAAAATTAGGAATTAGGCATCAGAAGTGGCACATCTAATTGAACCATTAGATCCATGAGATTTACCCAAATCCCTTTGAGAGTCTTGTTCACATCTCCCCACTCCCCACCCCAATGAGAGAATCACACAAATAAAGACATGGCATTGCTGGGTGCCGAGGCCTTGCAGAAGCGAACTTCTCCAGGCCTGTCCTGTTTCCAAAATCCACGATTGCCCTGGAGCCCCTTTCATCAGCCTTTTCAGATTTGTCAGAGAAGGATTTGGTTGGATTTTAGGGAAAGTTTCTTTCCCCAGAGGGTGGTTGAGCAATGAACAGCTCCCCAGGGAATGGTCAAAGCCTCAAGGCTGCCAGAGCTCCTGGAGTGTTTGGACAACGTTCTCAGGGATGCACAGGGTGGGATTGTTGGGGTGTCTGTGCAGGGCCAGGGGTTTGATCAATAATCGTAGCGGATCCCTTCCAGCTCAGGAGATTCTTTAATTGCGACTGTGGTTCACCATTTTATTCCCCACCAAGAAGTGGCAGAACTCTGCTGGGTGGGATGGGTCAATGGGAGACCCAGCATTGCTGGCTTTGTGACGCAACAATGGGAGCCCCAACATCACATCCCTGGAGACGCTCCAAGAGCCACAGCCAGAGCTGCGTCCAGTCAGCAGAGCTGACCAGCCAGCCAGGTTGTGTGAGCGTGGTCGTGTCAGCTCTGTGGCATCGCTGAGTCAGTGGGAAATCCCACATGGCGCAGAAAATGCAGCCTTTCCTCTCCGCCAATCCCTCCAGCAGCACAGGTAGGGCCTGACCCTGACCCTGAGCCCAGCAGCTTAGTGACACACTGTGGGGACATTGCCTGCCCTTCCTGCCCCAGGAGACTCCCCTGGCCCTGAGTCCCCACCTCTCCCTGTCTCCTGTGCAGGTGCAACTTCCAGCAGTGATGGCTCCAATGGCCACGGCCTGCCCAGCACAGCCAAGCCCTCGGGGGCACCCTTGGCCAGTGGCAGCTCCCCAGATACCAGCGTCCCCATGGACTGGGAGAGCAGCCCAAGCATTAACATCAGCCTGGCCACAGATGTGGAAATGGAGGATGCTACGGCCCCTGTACTTGACATCTCCGTGGCCACGGATGTGGAGATGGAGGAAGCCACGGCCCCTCTCCTTGACATCTCCGTGTCCACTGACGTGGAGATGGAGGAGGTCACCAACACAGTGGGTAGCTCCTCGCTACGCAAGGACATCAGGCCCAGCCAGTCTGCTGCGCGTGTCCCAACCATCAGGGGCCCTGTGGTGACCTCAGCCAGCAGCAAGGAGACGAAATGCTCCCAGAAGGTCAGGACCATCCGGGGCAATAGCAGCAGTGTCCCCGTGCCCTCTGGCTCTGCAGGCACCAGTGGCACCAGCCCTCCGCCCAAAATGACGAGGTTCAGAAAGCCTGGGAACATCAGCGTCCTAAAAACCAAAAATAGTATTACAGCTACGAATCCACAACAGGCTGCAGGGACGCACCTGTCAGCACCTCATGGCAGTGTGCCCAAAAACAGCAGCACGGAGGAAAGGAGAGCCAGGAAGAGAAAGTAAAACCCTCTTCCAAGAGATGACAGCAAGCTCAAGCCTCCCACAGGCCAATCTGGAGCCCAAAGGAAGGATAAGGCTGCAATAGTTTTTTGAAGGCTCCCATCATTTGGGGATGGAGCCTGTGTCTTCCATCGTTTGGGGATGGAGACAGGGGCTGCCATCGTTTGGGGATGGAGCCCAGGGGAGTTTTCATGTGTTAGCCATAGATGTAGATGTAGATGAAGATGTAGGTGTAGATGAAGTTGTAGATGAAGATATAGATGGAGATGTAGTTGAAGATGAAGACGAAGATGTAGATGAAGATGTAGATGTAGATGAAGATATAGATGAAGATTTAGATGAAGCTGCCGATGAAGATGCAGATGTAGATGTAGTTATGAAGATGAAGATGAAGATGAAGATGAAGATGTTAAGGTTTTGTGATCGTGGCCCAGTCTGCTCTGTGGCACCGCTGTGGCAGTGGGAGCTCCACCATGGCCCAGCTCCTACAGGCCTTTGTCTCCCGCAAACTCTCCAGCAGCACAGGTAGGGCCTGACCCTGAGCCCTGGCTGGGCAGACCAGGGACACAGTGTGGGGACATTGCCTGCCCTTCCTGCCCCAGGAGACTCCCCTGGCCCTGAGCCCCCACCTCTCCCTGTCTCCTGTGCAGGTGTGACTTCGGGCAGTGACGGCTCCAATGGCCACGGCCTGCCCAGCACAGCCAAGCCCTCGGAGGCACCCTTGGCCAGTGGCAGCTCCCCAGATACCAGCGACTCCATGGACTGGGAGAGCAGCCCAAGTATTGACATCTCCCTGGCCACACGTGTGGTTATGGACGAGGACACCAACCCAGTGGGTAGCACCACCCTACCCAAGGACATCAGACCCTGCCAGTCCGCTGCTCGCGCCCTAACCATTAGGGGCCCTATGGTGACCTCTGCCAGCAGCAATGGTATGAAATGCTCCCAGAATGCCTGGACCTGCCAGGGCAATACCAGCAGTGTCCCCATGCTTTCTGACGCTACAGGCACCAGTGGCACCAGCGCTCCGCGCAAAATCACCCAGCTCAGGCGGTCTAGGAACGTCAGCATCCCAAACACCACCATTGTGAAACCCAAGGATAAACAACAGGATGCAGGGACGAGCCTGTCAGCACCGCAGGGCAGCGTGTCCCAAACCAGAATGATGATGGGAAAGAGTGCAAGGAAAAGAAAGGCAAACCCTCAGCCGAGAGATGACAGCAAGCTCAAGCTTCCCACAGGCATAGCTGGAGACAAGAAGAAGGATAAGGCTTCCACCATTTTTTGAAGACTCCCATCGTTTGGGGATGGAGCCAGGGTCTCCAATTATTTGGGGGTGGAGACAGGGTGTCCCATTATTTGGGGATGGGTTCAGTGGCTGCCATCGTTTGGGGATGGAGCCAGGGTCTCCCATTGTTTGGGGATGGAGACAGGGGCTACCATCATTTGGGGATTGGGAGAGTGGCTGCCATTGCTTGGGGATGGAGACAGGGTCCCCATGGTTTCGGGATGGAGCCAGGGTCTCCCATTGTTTGGGGATGGAGACAGGGGCTACCATCATTTGGGGATTGGGAGAGTGGCTGCCATTGCTTGGGGATGGAGACAGGGTCTCCCATGGTTTCGGGATGGAGCCAGGGGCTGCCATCATTTGGGGATGGAGCCCAGGGTACTTTTCTTGCTATAATTCTAGATTTAGATGAAGATGTAGCTGTATATGAAGATGAAGATGAAGATGAAGATGTAGATGTAGATGATGAAGATGAAGATGAAGATGAAGATGTAGATGAAAATAAAGATGAAGATGTAGATGTAGAAAATGTTTTCACTGTTCTCTTTTTCCAATAAAACAATTTTATCTATAACCAGGCTGTGTCCACATGGAGTGGGGAGGGAGTGCAGAGAGCCCCAGGAAATGGCACGCAAGAGGTGCAAAAGCATTGCTGAGCCTCAAATCATAGTCACCAAACTCCAAAGGGCACCGAGGGATCCCCAGGCCTGAGTGACTCCCAGCAGTGCAGGCACTCCTGGAATGGGACTCCCCCCATGCCCTTCCCCAGGGGAAGTAGCCCTTTCATGAGGGAGCAAGGCCAGATGGGAATTTTAGTTTGAATGTCAAAAGTTTTTATTCATCTCGTGGTTTTTTCAAATGCTCCATGTTTTTCACGTCTCCTTGAATCCTAGACCTGTTTGTGTTGCATCATCTAGCTCCAGCCCAGCCCTCTAGAGGGACAGACCCCTGCAATATCTCTACAAGTGCAGGAGATAAGAGGTTCTTTCAAAAATGAAAGTTGGTTTTCTCACACAAGGGGTTACCTGATAGTTCCCGGGAGAAGATCCTAGGATTTTCTTTAAAATACTGTGATTTGCAATGAAATCATGGGTGGAAGTGACCTCACATTCCTACCTGGGTAGGACATTGTGTGTATTTCATATCCTAAAGGTACAACAGTAAAATATTTCAAAAAGAAAATAAATGTAATGTATTCATAATTGCTAATGTGATTGAGAATGTACATTTAAGAAATGTAATGGCATAAACCTGAAGAAATCTAATTCTGAAAGGAAGCTGTCTAAATTTAGAGTGATGTAGTACTAATTAATCCATTTAGCATTCCATGCTGGTTTCAGCCCCAGGAATGACTAAACAGAGGACTGCCCCCAGCTTAGGAGGGGCAAGGAAAATGGAAGAGGTTATATATAAATATATGGGTGCTTTTTCTGTCAAGTCAAAACAGATCATCTGCGATCATCTCCAACAGAGGTATTTTTTCCAGGTCAATTTGCACTCTCTGGGTTAGATGGAAATGCTTTCCAGCAAAGTGAGGGCTAAACTAGACCACTATCCCAGGTTGCTCCAAGTCCTGTCCACCCTAGACTTGGACAATTCCAGGGATCCAGGGGCAGCCACAGCTTCTCTGGGAAACCTGTGCCAGGGCCTCACCACCCTCACAGGGAAGAATTTCTTCCCAATATCCCACCTATGGTTTGGTGGGAGGTGTCCATGGCAGGGGATTGGAATGAGATGAGTTTTGATGTCCCTTCCCACCCAAACCATTCTGGGATCCTGGGATTCTATGGAGCATCTCATTAAAAATTGGGCTTGTTCAGCCTCAAGGAGAGAGGACTGAGAGGGGATTTTATCAGTGCACACAAATATCTTAAGGGCAGCTCTCAAGAGGATGGGGTCAGACTCCTTTTGTGGTGCCCAACAGCAGTGCAAGGGACAATGGAGACAAAATAAAACATGCAGAAGTTCTATCTGAATATGGGGAAAAACTTTCTGATGGTGAAAGAGCACAGGGAGAGGCTGCCCAGGGAGGTTGTGGAGTCCCCTGCTCTGGAGATATTCTAAAGCCACCTGAATGAGATCCTGTGTGACCTTCTCCAGTGACCCTGCTCTCTCAGGGGGTCTGCACTGGGGGGTCTCTAAAAGCCCCTGTCGACCCCAACCCTTCTGGGATTCTGTAAATAGAGGGTCTGCTCTCAGGCCTCAGTCCTGGGGGGAAGAAAAACCAACCAATCTACAAGAACAAACAACCAAAACAAAATCAAGCAAGAAGGAAGAGTAATTGGGACCATGGGACATAATGAGAGTCAGAAATAAAATCCGTTATAAGTACTGGCCTTTGGATTATGATAACTTCCATATAAACTATACAGCAGAAGGTTCTTGTTGAAATCTGTGGCTGCCAATGAGTTCTTCTCCACTGAACAGCATCAAGTTCCAGCCTTTTTGCTTTCTGTCAAATATTCAGCCTGTTGTTTAACTGGTTTTGTGCTTATTATTTATTTTTCCCCCTTCTCCTTATGAAAAACCTGATAATTGTTTTCAAAACCTGCTTAAAGTCTGAACCGAGAAGTTAATTAAATGTTGAAATCTCATACAGATCTCACTGAAACACACACAGCTTCATTCTCCACGAAGCTTGCAGTGAAAAGAAAGGAATTACAATGTAGGATTGAAGACTAAGGTGTCATCTGAGTGTCTTGTCATAGAGATCAGGGAATGTGGAGACCCCAGAGACAGAACTGTCACCTAAATTAAAAGCATTCAGTGTCAAGGGACATTACCCTGAGGGAGTAGGGACAAGGGAATTTTTCTCTCTGTGTTGGTCAGACATGTAAAGCAGTGGGGCTCTGGTCCAGGTGTGCAGGAGATGGTGAATAACAATCAGGCTACGTTTGAGCTGTCACTGGATCTGGGCAAACTCTTCCCATGAAAATATCCACTGGGAAGTCCCAGGACTGGGACCATATCAGACAGTGTGACAGGGAGGTCTCCTGGGGGCTGCCATGCTGGGATGAGCATGGTCCTGTTGGCCTCTGAAAATAAAAAAGGCTTCAAAATCCAGAATATAATACATATATGCATATATTTATATACACATCCATCTCACTCTGTTTGTATAAGTAAGATATTTTTTTCCCATTAAACCCTTTCTTCATGCCCAGCTTAGCCTTCAGGTGCTATAAAGTGATGTGCCAAGGTTGCCTGAGCTCTGCTGGCTGTGATCATGAAGCCACAGGGAAAAGGGAGCAGCAAGGAATGTGGCTTCGCTGGAATTACGTAATTACTTTCTTCAAGCTAAAAGTATTTCGAGTGTTTGATTGCCAGTGCTACATAACAATCTGGAGTAATTATATAATTAGCAAGAAATTGCAGCTCCCATTAGGTACTTAGGAGAAGTCAGATTTAGGTTTGATTTTTTAAAAAGGTGGGAAGTTGTGCACATGTGGGTTTTTTGCATAACGATATGACCTCGAAGAAGTGAGGGAGTAGATTTTTTTCCTTTCCATAAAGGAACATTTCAGTGTTCATTTAGAAAATAGATCAAGTAAGACTTTCTTGAGAAGATTGAGAAATCTAGTGAAATTGGTGATTAAAAAGTTCATTAGGATTAATTGCTTCCAATTGTTACCAGAAAGCTTGCCAGGATAGGTAATACTGGATTTCAATATCCCTCTGAACAGAAAAAGAATTGGATTAACTCCAGGGCCAGTCTTGCTGGGGAGAAGGCCAGAGAGTGGTTTGGGTTGGAAAGGACCTTGAAGATCACCTAATTCCAGCTGCCACTGAAGGTGGGAGAATAATCCAGGTCTGACACCCAGATCATGATTCTTCCCCTCTGTTGGAAGCTGCCCTCTGACACAACAGTGTTATCTGGTACTTCATATCCAGGGTTGGAAAAAAGGGCTATCGCATCCGTGCCATATTGCTGATCCTGTTGTTCAAGTGATCAACATTGCATTCATTAAAGCCACTGGAGCCTTGCCATAAATATCAGCCAAAAATCCTCCCGGAGTGAGCTCCCGACTCTTCCAGTGATAAACAATTTTTTACAAAAAAAATAAATCCAACATGAGAGGGGGAAAAATGCCTGTGCATTTTCCATCCAGATGTGCAAAATGAAGATCCTGCCTAAGTAACCTCTTTTAAAGTCTTGAGCAAGGCCCAGGAGATGTATTTGATTTGGATTTTTTAAAAGCCGGTGCCAATTTTATCAGAAAGATGCCTTGTGCAGCTAAAACCCACCGGGAGCCGGCATGAAATAATGGAATGGTTAAGTAACTTATTATGGACAGCAAGGAGAATTTGTAGCAGAAACTGTCGGCATGTCATTCCAGTGCCAGGGCAGAGAAATCAGTTGTAAAATTGATTTCATTTGGTGGTGATGCAAAAAAACAACAGTGCCAGACAAAGGGAGATGGGGCAAGTGGAATATTCCTGTTGCAACACCGAGCTGCTGAATGGGGAGAGAGCATTGAAACAATGGGAGAGGAGGAAAAATGGCTTGAAGAGCTGCGTATGAGACTGAAATTATGCTGCAAACTTTGGAAGCTCCGCTATCACGTGGAAAAGTAATTTAATAGTCAGGCAGACAGAGGACTGAGCCTCAGCTAAGTGCAGGGCTGAGCAAACCTCATTGATTTCCATGGAAGGCAGCAGTGGATGCAGACAGATCCTGCACCGGGGCCACAAAAATAGGGAGCATTTTGGTACAGGAATGGGGAGGAGAGCAGCATCCCCGGCCATGTGTGTGGCATCAACCTTTCCCCACTTTTTCCTGGCTGTGGGATCGTGTCCGACCCAGGATGGGAGCCACCGCTGCTCCCCGCACACAGATTTTACAGCTGCCTCCCAACAATCAAAAAACGGGGGGGAAAAGCAATAAATTCTAGCAAGGACAAGGAATTTGATGGCGGAGATGGGGAAGCGGGGAATGGCTTTGGGAGATAACCGGTGTCACGCCGTAGCGGATGTAAATCCCCGCAGCCGGGTTTACACCGTGAGGATCCAGCCCTTTGTTCCCCGCAGATTCCGGGATTAGGGGAAATGAAAAGGATAAAGAACAGCCCTCCTGAAGCTGCGATTCACCCGCACGTTAATGTATGCGCATAAAGGAGCGGCCACCCGGGCCAGGCTGCGCCGAGAAAAGATGCGAAGGTCATTCAGGAGCAGATGTCACCTTAGCAGAAAACAAAGCAGTAAAATGAACAAGCCTCAATGGACCAAATGCCTTTTCAGGCAGGCTCCAGAATTCGTGTTCCAGTAACAGAAATAAATGTACAGGGGGAAAATGTGTGTGTTTGTTTCTTTCTCTCGCAGCAATAGAATCACGTCCCTGCGTCTGGGCAGGAGCTACTTGAAATAAAGCTAGAACAACGCTTATCTCTTATCAGCACTCGGGATTTGCAGTAATGAAAAGATTTGCATAACAAATGCTTCTTCTCCTTCTTTGGGTTGGGATGGAAGTATTAATTTCCCCTACTTTCTTACTGTATTTTTTAAAAACATAACCACCTTCAAGCCAAAACACAAACCTTTCTACTTTGTAACCCTTTGCAACCCTTTGTAACCCTTGTCTGTGCGGACTCTCCTCCTGCTGCAGTTTGGGGATCGAAAGGCATACATTTTTGCCCTTCTTTATGTCCTTAAAGGCTTCTTACCGCTTCTAGGCACTTGCAGAGAAAAAGACAAAAGGCCTCATTCATCCCATTTTACACCCATGTCACTCCGCTTCCTCAGAGCCAGGGAGGTGAGGGAAGGATCCGCCCCGTGTAGTCAATTAATTATGAAGTCAATCAGGAGGTAAATATATGCATTAGCATCGGCGAGGGCTGGAGGGGATCTGTGCTGCTGTATCACAGCGTCTCTCTGCACATCAGCCTGCTCTGCCCTTTGATCATTTATGCTGCAGCCAGGCCCCCTCCTGTGAGCGCGTGTTGGAGCTCCGGAGCTTTGTGCTCAGTGCTGCTCCGAGGGCAGCGAGCCAGAGGGATGGAGGGATGGACGTCCAGAGGCTTTTCTGGATGGTGGTCAGGCTCCTCTTGCCCCAAAGTGGGAAGAAATAGGCTTAACAGATATTTGGCTCATCCTTTCAACCCAACGAGGGCTCTCCGGGACTTTCCCAGGCTATGCACGAACACAAAACTGTGGGAGGATGATCCAGGACCTGAAATTGGATGTGGCTCATATCAGTTCTGTAAAGTTCCTCACTCAAGACACAACTGCTTCTTGAAGAGGTCGCAGTCATACTGCTGCATTTTTTTTTCGAGATCTGGGAAAAAGTCTTCTTCCACAGCTTTCCTAATATCTACCCCGAAACCTTCATTCTCCAAATAAAGCCTTTTTCTTCCAGTCCTTTTCCTGGGGAATAACCTACATTCGCTCCAGAAGAGCCTTACACAAGTGTATGCTCTTTTCAAGCTCTGTCATTGTATTTCCTGTTTGGTAGCCAAAAAAACTCCAAATCTGTCTTTTTTCTCCCCTTCCCTTTGTCTTTATTTCTTCAGCAGCAGAAAATACATGAGACATAAAGGAGCAATTGTCAGCCCAAAGAAAGCTGAATTACACTTGTAACCTACTGCAAAATCATCATTCTGCTGACTTTATAACCAAGGCCTACAGGAATTTTGAACTGGTTTCCCCTCCAGGTCACTCAGGAAGAGCCTCCATGAGTTGCCTCTGAAAGACTCATAGAATTTGCAGCATGGATATTGTTTTCTCTAGTAATCAGAGTGTATTCTGAGATCCCCACAAAATCCAAGATAAAGGCCAAAAGTCAGTGTATCACCCATGTGAACATTACTGTGGAAAAGCATCTATTTCTCACCAAGAGAGGAAATTAAAAATATTACCATTCTTTCCAGTTCATTGTGCTGGAGCAGTCCATATTGATGATACCCACAGGTGAAAAAGGAAGAGGGGAGTGCTTCCTCATTCATGGACATTATGGAGACAATTTAACAGGACTTTTACTTATTTCTTTTTCTTTATTTAGGACATTTATGCATGCCATCTCTTATATCAGGGCACTGGGCTTTTTAATTAGGACATAGGCTTTGAAACAAATGCATTTTGGAATTGCTGAAGAAATGAAACCTGAGGACATTAAATTAAAATGACAAGGAATTAAAAATGCATATGATTCTTCTGACCCCACCCCAAATAATGTTGAAATTGATAGGTCATGGCTGTCACTTTTTTTTTAACTTAAAATAGAAGGAACTTTATTCTTTCCCTAATGGGGTGGTGAATCTCTGCAACGTAACAAATAATCCTCAGGTTTTGAAATTCCACACCTAGTTAAAGTCTAATTTAGTATCCAGCCACCGTTCTGCCATGACAATGTCCATGACTGACTTCCACATTCCTACCTACTAGGGGAAAAAAAGTCAGGCATTCCCTCTCCGATGTGGCTGTTTGGTCATACAAGAAATGATGCCTGTCTCCCTCAATTTCTCCTCTTGACAGTGAAGTGCCGAACAAAAAGCAGGAACAAAAAGGATCAGCATTAAAAGTTAATGCTGTAGGATTCGGCTTTTGTGTCTCACTTACAAGGGAGGAATCACAATGACAGATGAATTGATCTGGTTTTCCTGCCCAGAGATGGGTGACAAGTGCAGAGAAGTTATGGATGGTTGAGGGATCTTCTTGAAGAGATCTTCAGAGTAGAATCACAGAATCATTTGGGTTAGAAAAGCCCTACAAGATCATCCCAACTGTTAACCCAGCACTGCCAACCCCACCTAAACCACCTCCTCAAGTGCCATATCCAAATAACTTTTGAGTGCTTCCAGGGATGGTTGCAGTTGTGCAGTTTCAATCCTTCAATGTTTTCAAGACCAAACTGGATGAGGAACCTGGTCTAAACCTGGGGCTGACCCTTCTTGGGAGAGGAGGTTGAACCAAATCCTCGTAAGGACCCTTCCAGCCCAAATTCTCCTGCAGTCAAGCAGGACAACACCTTGATAATTTTCCTTTTTTAGCTACGCTCAGAACTGTTCCCACCTTTGAACAAAGGTCTGTGGTACTGGGTGATGACCTGGGATATGCCACTTCAATCCCTACTTCAGCTGACTTTCCTACAGGGCTCTCCATGTCTCCCATCTCCATCTGCAGAAAAAATCTGCTTTTCTCTGTCTGCAAAAGGCAGCTGCGAGATGAATTCATTAGAGATCAACGGGTCCTGAATTCAGTGGTAATAAGGGCCATAAGACAGACAAAATACAGGGTGGGAAAAATCTGACAAGATTTTGATATCTGGTCTAGTTGCCTGGATACTCTTTCCTGGCACAGAAAACTCATGCGCCACTGCCACCGTCACATGGTGTGAGCTCAGAAGTTGATTCACTTCAAGGCAGGAGGAATAAACAGAAAATAAAATGTCTTCCACGATTATTTCAGGGCCAGAACATTAGCAGTTATAAATTGCTCGAGACCTTTAGCTTTCACACCTAAAAGTACCTTGGCTTGATGCAGAGGAGCAAAATTGTCTTTTTGCCACGAGGCTTGGGTTTGGTGCAGCTTATGGGTGCGTTGTGTCGGGAGCATGATTTTGGAAACTGGAGTGTGTTAGACAGTCAAGATCTGCAGCCTACTTCCATATGGCCACATTAATTTCACGGCAACTCCGCCGAGAGGAAGACGATGCACCTCCCACCCTCCTTGTGGGGGAGAAGCAAGTGCTTCTGCCAAGCAGTTTGCACAGGACGATAATTCCAAGCACTCTCCCCTCTGTGAACAGCCTCAGATGGGGCTGCTGAATCCTCCCATCGCTTCTCCAAACCACGGCCAGGGCAACCCCTTGTGAACCTTGTAAGAGCTCAGTGAGGTTTTTCTTCCTGGGACACAGCAGAGTGAAACGAAAAAAAATAAAGTGAAACAACTTCCCTTCACTGAGGAAGGAGACAAAGTGTAGCTGTGGCTCTTAAAAAGCTTGAGGAGCTCCCAAAACATAAGGGTTGGAAGTGTAGAGAACACAGAGAGGTCTTTTCAAGGGCATTATGGTATTGAATCACCAAGAACAGTAAATGTAGATCCAACTTGAAGACCTGTGGTCCTCCTGTGGCAAGAAATGGGCCCAAAATGTGTTCTGGAGCACCAGCACCATGGAGGGTCCCTCTCAGCTGTAAGTCAGTGTGAGCCTGCATGATCCAAGGAGAGACACCACAATGCGATATCCCATGGAAATGCCAGGCTGGGATTCATTTAAAATTAGGAAAGTCTTTCAGGAAGTGGGTTATTGGCACAGTGTTTTTCTCCCTGGTGCTAGTAGGCACGTAACATGAAGAAATGCTTGTTCAGCATCCTTTTTTTCCCCCATGTTTTGGTCCATTAGGATTTCTTAATGAAAAGTTTGATTCTCATCCACTTGGGTCAGAATTTGAAGCTTTAGCTTGGAAGTTTCAAGTTCTGGATCCACAGTGGAAAGGTCCTGACCCAGTCCCTCCCTCTTTGTGGCTGAACAAGAGAGGTGAACAACAGGAATTTGTAACAAAATTGGTTTATTTACTGGATGGGGCCTTGAGCAACCTGATCTAGTGAGTGACATCCCTGCTCATGGACAGAGGGGGAACAAGATGAACTTTAAGGTCCCTTCCAGCCCAAACCTTCTGTGATTCTGTGATTACAAAGATTCTTTCAGAAGACTTTATGATAAACACAGCATTGTGGCTTGACTTAAAATTTAAGATTCTACAAAGACAAGCCAGTTAATCCCAAAAAAGCACCCATAAATACCACTCTGTAGGAAAGGTTTCAAAAGTCCAAAGACTGACCAATTTAAGAATTTAAGGGCCACACCTCAAGTGCCAGCTGCCAATCCACGAACCTGGAACATGCCTGTGCTTGGCTGCTCAGCATTGCAATTGCACATGGCCTGTTCTGCTGCTTCCCAGCATTAGCCCAGTGACAAGTGAGCAGGAAAAAAAGACATTTACACTGCAGAACATCTGAAAAGGCATTTTATGTGCATTTTACAAACTGCCCAGTGCAAAACCTGCAGACAGGAGCTGCCTGCTGGGTGGGATCTCCTTTGAAATTGCATGGGATTGGCCAAAAAATGGCAGGAGTTGGAGTGAATCCTTCTGTTTGCTCCCTGGAGTCTTCCCATCACTGGGAGACTTGTCAGTTGTAGATGGACAGGATGGATGGATGGTTGGACAAAAAACTCATATCAAAACCCAAGTTTCAGCCTCTGGAGAAAAACTCACATCAATCTTCCTTACAGCAAATTAAATCTTGTTTAAACAAAACAAAACAAAACCAAAAAAAAAAAGGTAAAAGGCATCCACTCCTCCAACAAGTTTGCAATTTACAGCAGAAGGAGCTTCTCATGTTAAAGACTCTGGGTTATCACTACCAGAAATAGCAATTAATTTTCTGGAAGACTGCATGACAATAAAGCCCAAATCAGCCCTGGCACTTGGTCATGCTGGACAATGTGCTGGTGTTATTAAAAGGCCAATTACCATCAGCTCGTGTTCCAGATGACAGCAGGAACAACTTGGAGAAAGTGGAGTGTTCCAGGGAATCCTGACTGTAGGACAAATATGTCCTTGCGCCGCTCGTGGTAGCTGCAGCTCCCACCTATGTAATCATTCAGCTGCAAAAGCAACCTTGATTAAAAGGTTTACAGAAACATTTCTGACAAGAAAGGAATTTCATCCTCACCCACTGATAGATGGGATTGCTACTTCCTCTGAAATGTTCAGCAGCAGCGTTGCAGGGGTCAGCTTCAATCAGCTAAGATAACTCAGATATTCCTGAATTAAAATCCAGAAGAAAATAGAATATTTCCTCTTGGCCTCCACCTGGCAGATAAAATGAGGACCGTAAAATAAATGAAATTTTATGATTGACTTGTTTTGGGCTCTCTTGAGGGGGGAAAGGAAGACTCATATCATGGCTTTCAATAGGAACTGTTAAGGAGGTAGCACTTTGAATATCAAAGACATTTTCCAGTTCAGAAATCCCTTTTGGAGAGAGCACACTTTCTAAATTCCTTAACATCTGTGATTATGGATGGAGAATGCTGTGTTGGCTGTGTCTACATCTTCTGAGAAGGAAGAGAGAGTTCTGTCCTTTTGTTGGTCTGTATTGGTTGGACATTCCCTATCCTATGACAATCTCACAAGTCCCCACAACGTTGGGATCTGCATCCTCTGGCTAACATGGAATGTTTCAGGTGGATTTTTCCTTCTGTGCTCGAGTGGCCCTGGGTGGTTCAGTGCTGCTGATGGCAACAACCTTCAGAGGAGGCTTCAGGCTTGGTTTGTGACCACTTGTGACATTCATGTGTCCTTCTGAACAGAATTAACTGCAGTGCTCTGCCAAGCCCTAACTTGGATAATTATGCTCTGGAATTTCTTTCTGAGCAGCTGAGTTTGGTGCTCCAATGAAAGAGCTCTTCAACACGAGCCTGTGAGATCAACCATGGATACCTCCTCACCATGAGGGGCCACAGGCTTTCTTCCAAAGGAAGAAGCTGTGTGGAGAAGGTAGGGAGAGAGCTGTATTTTAGTCCTGAGGCAACAGTGAATCTTTGTCTGTGTCCATGATCATGGCATCATAGAATCACAGAATCAGAATATTGCGATTCCCTAATGCTTTTTCCCTAATGGTCAAACTGACCTAACTGGGATTCAGTGCTTTGCTTCCTATTCAAGCCTGTGGAAAGGACTATTCAAGCCGTATGGAAAGAATCAGAATATTCTGTGTTGGAAGGAACCCACAAAGATCATCAAAGTCCAACTCCTGGTCCTACAGAGGACAGCCCCAGCAATCCTACCATGTGTCTGCCATGATGTATCACACATCACCTTCTGAGGCACTTGCTGGCTTCATCAATGCAGGACCAGCTCTAGGTCTAGGAGTTGTGAGAGTGTTGGTGCAAGAACAACCTGGAAACCACAGATGGCACCTGCCAGAAACACCAGCAGGGTCACCCCTGTGACTGCCCCAGGGATGGACTGTCCTATAGCCTGGGAGACAGCATTATAGATACAGCCCTAATGTCCCCAATTTATTCACAGGGGACTTCTTTGGTTAATATTTGTGAAGTGCTTTCAGTAAAGGCCCAGCAAGGGGCCTATGAGGTTTGCAGCACTAATCACAGAATCACAGGATGGTTTGGGTGGGAAGGGACTTTTAAAGTTTATCCTGTTCCACCCCCTGCCATGGGCAGGAGCACCTTCCACTGTCCCAGGTTGCTCCAAACCCTGTCCAGCCTGGCCTTTATGGCACCAAGAATGGCTATTCTTCCACTTACCTGTTAATTTTGTATCAAACTTTGATTTTTTTTGCCAGGTTTGAGGATACCAGGTGGGAGATGGGCCAGGTCAGACATGTGCAGAGATTTTATTGTCTGATATTTCTACTCTTCCCATAAATAGTGAGCTCTTGTTTCCTTCCCAAGGAAGATACATCCTACAAGAGGCAATGAATAACTTCTGTTTGTCAGGTTTTCCCCCTTAATTGACTGGCAGATAAAAATAAAACATCACCAACAACAACAGCTCTGTGCTGTCTTTCACTTGAACTTTCCCAAGCACTTTGAAATCCTGAGTGAAATAAACTTCCCAGCCTCTCCTGCAGCAGGTGGGGAGGATAGGAGAGAAGGGAGAAGGGAAATGATTTCCTGAGCTTACCCAACAAATGGAGACATGGTTTCATCTCTCTGGACTCACTGTAGCCATCAGGATGGGACCCAGCATGGAAATTAGGGTTTTGTTTGCTTGGGGCTGGGGAAGACTGAGGACGGTCCCCCTGATGTGGAAAAGAATCTTGATGCTGAAAGTTTATTCCCTGCTTTTTCCCTAATGGTCAAACTGACCTAACTGGGATTCAGTGCTTTGCTTCCTATTCAAGCCTGTGGAAAGGAATAATTAACATTCATCTGTCCTTCTTATGTCCTCTGCAACTTTCTTAAAGCAAGGTCCTGCTCCAGAAGCAGCACCTGCTTGCAGGATGCCCTAAAAAGCCACATTTTCCCCCAAAAGTTCCTGCAGCATGCACAGCATGGAATCTGCAGCTCCAGCATGCCACATGGCTTTGAAAATCCCAGCTGGGCACTTTGGGAGCTCTCTCTGAGGCTTCTGGGTTCACTGGGGGAGCTGCCATCCCTGACACAGAGCAGGGCATCAGCTGCTCGCCGCATGCCAGGGCTCGACGTGCTGAAAGTGGAGGAGGACGAGCTGCTGCCGCCCTCTGGGAGAGCCGTCAAAACATCTGTGATATTTGGGACCGTTCCAGGCCGAGGGAATCAGAAGTGGATCCTGGAAATCTGCCTGTTATCCTAATGAGGATGTTTCCGTGTCGCGGCAGAGCGAGGCGGGGAGGATGACGGCGGGGAAAGGTTGGTCCAAGTGACCTCCTGCGGTCCCAAAGGGTGGCCCAGCACAAGGGTGTCCCTGTCATCTCCATCAGGATCAGTTACTGCTTCGTGTCGTGTGTTATTGCCTGTGTAACTTCAGTTCCCAGGAGTGTTTTCCCATAAGGAAAAGGAAAAAAAAAAAAAAAAAAAAAAAAGGAAGGAAAAAAAATAGAAGCTTTGCACGGGCTTTTAAGCAAACAAAATGTGGAACATGTGTGCACACAAGATTTCACACCCACGCACAATTTCCCTTCTAATGTCGCAAATGGCTCGTGCACGAGGACCTGGCATGATGCAAGGCAGGGAAAACTGGGGAAAACAGGGAAAAAGACAGAAAAAAATCATTTATTATTTCATTTTAGGGAAAACATGTAAATTTTCGGCAATAAAAACCAACCCCAGTCCTGTTGTATCTGATGTTTGGTCAAGTTGAAAACCCTTTGGCGTTCCCTTCCTGAGCAATGCCAGGGGATACTGTAAAGCAAATAAAAATTGGGAATAATAATAACAACACATCTGGAGTGGCAAAGTGATTTTTTTTATCATTTATCGCCATCGGTCATTCGAAGTTTGCTAAAACCTTTTGGACTTCCAAGTGGGAGCTGTAGCCTGGCTTGTAGGGCAATGGCCTGAGGAAAATTCTGGATCTTGATTAAAAGCTTCCCAAAACTTTATGAATGACAGCAGGGAAGAAAAGTCCTGCCACTCCCAAGATTTTTGGAGGAAAAAAAAGGATAAATGAAAACCACAGTTTGTCTGTTCACATCCATCAGTGGCACTTTGCAACCTTTTCTGAATGCTAAAACTATTCCACTGGAATGGTGGTTTATTCCCATGGTCTTTTTTGTCAGTGAAGGTTTTCCACTGAATTATACATAGAATTTGGAGCAAATATTAGAAATTAGGAGGAATTTTTTTACTAGAAGGGTGGTGGAACAGGTTCCCCAGAGAAGTTGTGGCTGCCCCTGGATCCCTGGAAGTGTCCAGGTTGGATGGAGCTTGGAGCAACCTGGGATAGTGGAAGGTGTCAGGGTTGGAACAGAATGAGCTTTAAGGTCCCTTCCCACCCAAACCATTCTGGAATTTTATGAAAATTACTTTAAGGCAAACCCACTTGCAGAAAACCATCCCAAATAAAGTCCTGGCCAGGAATCCCATGTTCCACATCCCTCTGGTCTTCTCAGAGCCAATTTCTCCCAGCGCCCATTGAGTGTCCGAGTGCCTCCTCCCCACCACGTCAGAAACACAAATGTGAAACACGTGCTCTGCTTCATTAAAAATTATGCTAATGGGAGCCATCATTTAAATTGCTAATAGGGTCTGCTGTTTCTAGTAAGACATGACAAACTGTCTGGAAGGAATTTTTGCATTTTTAAAGATCCCCTTTATTCCCAAAGGGAAGTGAGTTGTTTCAGAGGGGAAAATATATATATGTATTTATATACACACACGAGCACGCACACAAACACACACATACACAAAGACAAACACTTTTTTTCCCTCAACAAAATGCAAGTGCTACAAATCAGCTTTTCTTTTGTGGGTGCACAAGGTTGGATCCTTTCTAGCCACGGTGGCTTTGGGAAAGGGGTGTTTTGGTGCTGCTGGAGCAGGAGCTGCTGGAAGGGTGTCCCTTCCCCACCCCACCACCTCCCCACACACACCAACTCCTGCTGCAGATTAGCAGCTGCTCTTTGCAAGGAATGCTGATTAGCAGCAGGCAGGGGAGGGAAAAGCCACAGGGATGGATAAAAGATGAAGCCAGAAGAGCAACTAGGACTTCTGCTCCCTCCCGGGACTGGCTCTCCTTGGAATAAGTTATTTTTGTGACAGATTGGAGCAAACCCTACAGCAAAGGGGCTGGGGGTCTTTGGTGTGTCTTCACTGGGCAGGGTGTTCATCTGTCCCATGCTTGGGCAGAGTTCTGAGGCTTCTGCATCCCACCAAGAGATATTTGCTCCACTCAGCAGCAATTAGAGGGAAAACCTGACCCCTGGAAGCACACAGGGAGCTCATCCCTGCCTCTGGACTGTGCTGGCGGGAGGGGGACAGATGGCAGCACAGCCACTGGGGACACCCCCAGAACACCATCAGTCTGCCAGAGGGAAAGGGCTTCCAACAGGGAGCAAAGGAGGACAGGGAAGCTTTGGGAGGTGAAGCCAGGAGATAATGTCAACTGAGGACCGCTGGCAGGCGCAGGCGGCTGCTGGGGGACAGCAGCTGAGCTTCTCCAAGGGATCTGGGCATCTTCCACACATTTCCCAGCAGCCTTCCAGCTGGGAGAATCTCCACGGGGTGTTGCAGTGCTGACATCAGTGACCTGACAGAATGTGCTGTTTGCATCCTCATAATAATAATTTTTTTGGTCAAAACCTGGATCGGCTCTTCCCGCTCACCTGGGAAGGACTCCCCAGCAGCAGCAGCAGCTCACGAACAATCACAGCTTAAATGCTGCTGCTGGTTGTCAATTCATCATTTCAGTGGTTACTAATAAATTCAAGCTGTGATACGGATGTCCATGAATTAATTTTTATTTTAGGTGACTTTCTCTTAAAGGCATTCGTGTTGAACATATCTGGTTCTGTGGGGGTTCCTTTTAATCCTTCAGTTTTTTTCTGTTTGGACTGACATCTCCATAATAAAAGCAGAAATGGCCTAAATATGTGGGTTTTCCTTGTGCTTTGTGCTGCCCATGCGTGTTTGGAAAATGACCTTACTCCAGATAGCTCCACTTTGTGGCTGCTCAGGGTTTCCATGGGTTTTTCAGCAGAAATTGGTGCACAGAGATGTGGATTCAGCACTGCCCCGAGCTGATGGGAGCTGGGCAGGGAGCCCAGCTATGGAAGAGCCAGCACAGCCAGAGGAGGTGACTGTCCCCCTTCTGCCCAGGCTGCCACATCCCCTGAAGGTGATCTTATCTTAGGAGTACAGGCAAAGTGCAGATCATGCACATGGACAGACACAAAATCACTTTGTTTCTGCTCCACACTCAATTCTTACATTTCTCCATCCCCTCCTTCTTTTCTCTCCCTCTCCCAGTCCTGGCACTGGGAGAGGGAGATATATATATATATATACACATATATGTTTATTTATTTATTTCTATAAATATAAATAATATTTATTTCTATAAATAATATTTATTTATAATATTTCTATAAATATAAATAATATTTATTATTAACAACATGACAACCACAAGGCTGAGTTTGTCTATTATTTTATCTCACCTAAACCACTGCTTGGCCTTTCCATCTTGGCGTTTTCACCATTTCTTTTGCCATCCCCTTTTACCCTTTTACCTTTTACTCAGCGCTCCAAGGTCCACAGACAAGAGTACCAATAACCAATATTTTCATGTGTAGTGGAAAAAAAGAACAAAAAACCCAGCAAAACAACAAACCCAAACCCAAGGAAGGCCAGTAGACCTGTGTAGAACTCAGCAAGGAATGACACACTGACTAATTCTGCCTCCCATGGAATATGATTTTTTCTGGACTACAGTGGGCAGAAGAACTGCCTGACAACCAGGCAGCCACTAAATTAAATCCCAAGACTCCAATTGCAACTTCCTCACAGCACAGCTTTAGGAAATGCAGATGAAGCCTGTGATTAAATACCCAACAGGAAGATGGATCCTCCAATAACAGGCTGGGATTCCAGGATATTTGTCCTGGTAAAATGACAGTGCCAGGGTCTGCCCTTAATCTGGATTTGGGGAATATTCCATAAAATCATCAAATCACAGGATGGTTTGGGGTGGAAGGGACATTTAAGGTCTTCTAATCCAACCCCCCCGACATGGGCTGGGACATCTTCAGAGCCCCTTAGCTCAGCACTACTTATCCCAGGCCAAAACCATTCCAGAGTCATGCTGCTGATGATTTCTGGGCTCCAAAACACTTTAAATTCCCTTTTTCTGAGAGACTGTAAGACGAAAACTGGTCCTCAATGACGTGAAGTTTGGCTCTTGCATCCAATTTCTAACTAACTGCCCAAGGCAGAAACCAATGGAAACAGAGATTGGATGAGGCAATCCTGGAATATCAACCAGCTTTCTTGGACCCTCTTCCCTTCAGGGTGTTATCCCATGGCACTGAACCAAGCAGACCCCTGAAGAGGCTGAAATTTGCTCTCCTGCAGCCCAGGGTGTTGTCCTTGCTCTGCCCACTCCTCACTGCCTGAGGGTCTCCAACCCTGAGGGTCTCCAGCTCCACCATTCCATGGTCCCTGCAGTCCAGGCTGCCCTTGAGCTTCCCATTCCCCACCAGCCCCTCCTTTTTGGTGGGAACAGGTCCAGCATGGCACCTCTCCTCTGTCCCTTGGAGGAGGAAGTTGTCACATTCCAGGAGTGGGATGGATCCAGGTTCCACTCATGCAAGTGAAACGCTAATGTTGGTGCAGATAATGTGATACACACTTGAGTAAACAGGTGAAAGTACTTTACCTGCCATGTTTCAAGGGAATTTAGTGAAGAAATCTGGTTTTTTTTAATATGAAGAGGCTGTTCAGGAAGATCTTGTAGCCCATTTTTCTCATGAGTGAAGAGTGAAGTGTCAGAACCACCTTCAAGGCTCACAACAGGAGCATCAGGAAGATGGGAAATAGTGTTCAGCCCTATGAAAAAGGTCAGTAAAATCCTCTGCTGCAGCCAGAGGTGGAATAAAGTGACACAATTGTTCCAGGTGGGGATGGTACTCCGAGTTTTATAAGATTGGGATAGAAAGGATTACCTCAACTGCAGATTTATTTCAGATGTTAGATTGTATCAGCACACATTTATACCAAGAATAGATCCCAAAAGAGTGGGTCTATTAAACAAAAAAAACCCAAAAACCCCCAACAACCAAATCCATTGCAGACCTTTAATTAGGTTTCTAAGGTTGTTAAGAGATGTGAACCTTGCCCACTTCTGTTCTGGTTTGCTGTATTGAGATTTGGAATGTATCTGAAGTTTAAGGCAGGAGAAGGGGGAATGGCTTCGCACTGCCAGAGGACAAGGTTGGATGGGATATTGGGAAGGAATTCTTCCCAATGTGAGGATGGTGAGGCCCTGGCACAGGTTGCCCAGAGAAGCTGTGGCTGCCCCTGGATCCCTGGAAGTGTCCAAGGCCAGGCTGGACAGGGCTTGGAGCAACCTGGGATACTGGAAAGTGTCCCTGCCCATGGCAAGAGGTGGCATGAGATGAGCTTTAAGGTCCCTTCCAACCCAACCCTTTCCATGATTCTGTTTTTAAAACCTTACAGCAAGCCTGCAAAGTGCATTGGAGAATCATGGAAGAGTTTGGGTTGAAAGTTACCTCTAAAAGTCCCCAATTCCCCAATCCCCAATTCCACTGCCATGGGCAGGGACACCTTCCACCAGACCAATTGCTCCAAGCCCTGTCCAAGCTGACCTTGAATGTTTCCAGGGATGGAACATCTACCACCTCTCTGGGAAACCCTGTGCCAGGGCCTTCCCACCCTCACAGGGAAGAATTCCTTCCCTATATCCCATCTCTCCCTGCTCTCTGGCAGTGGGAAGCCATTCCCTGTGTCCTGTCCCTCCATCCCTTGTCCCAAGTCCCTCTCCAGCTCTCCTGGAGCCCCTTTAGGCACTGGCAGGAGCTCTGAGCTCTCCCTGGATCCTTCTCTTCTCCAGGTGAACACCCCCAGCTCTCCCAGCCTGGCTCCAGAGCAGAGGGGCTCCACCCTTTGAGCATCTCCATGGCATCCTCTGAACTCTCTCCAGCAGCTCCACATCCTTCCTGTGCTGTTGTTCCCCAGATCTGGAGGCAGCTCTGCAGGTGGGGTCTCACCTGAGGGGGGCAGAATCCCCTCCTCCCCACCCAGTCTATTTACAGTATCATGAGAAAAAAAATATATCAACAGATGCATTTTTTCAGAAAACAAAAGGGAAGCACCAAACTGAATCTTGGGCCATGACCCCATGACTGTTTTTGGTGCTTGAATTAGCTGTCACAGCAGTTGGGGTGTTTTGGGATGAGAAAACTTTAGGTAGCTGAGACAACACTCCCTCCACGGCTACCAGCCTGCAAAAGGGCAGAGAAATTACCTTAAATAATCTATTTTGGGTTCACACATCTGCCCACACTCCCAGCAGCCCCAGGAGCTCTGGACCACATCGGTGCCAGCATGGGGCATGAGCTGATGACCAAGTGAGGATGGGACATCTCCAGGCACATCCCAAATTCCTGGGGATGGGGAGGGTGAGTCCAGGCTGCTCTGGAGAGGTTGGCTAGCCCTGAGTGTGTGTGGCACGTGGCACTGCTGGTCCTTAGCACTGACTGCATCCTCCCAGCTCCGTTTGTGTTGTATCTCCTGCTAATCCTTCCTCCTGATACCTCCCCTAATCTCTCCAAGCCTTTCCCCCCTTGGCTGGCACCCTTTAATCCTATTACAGAGATTTCTATTCTAAAAGTTTGGCCCTCCATGCCCTGCCCAGGGTTTCACCTGGTTTGCTGAGGAAGTTGCCAATCCTTCCAGCAGCTCTGGTTCTTTCAGGAATGACACATTGGAATACTATTCCTGAAATAAAGCCTAAATCCCCCTGTTTAGGGTTCTTCTTCAGCCCTTGCTCAGCACAGTCACTCACAGGGTTTGTCCTGAGACACCTCTGCTCCACCAGGGAGATCAGAGGAGGATTGCCTCCTGCATTTTAAAGTCATTTTAAGGCTGGTTTAGTGATATTGAGGTGGGAAAGAATTTAAGATAAACAGCAATCAGGACCACTGGTCTCAAAACTCTCTTCTGGTCTATTAGTACATTTAGGGTTAGAGCTAATTTTTTGCATTAGCCCAACTACCATTGCATCAGCTTTCCCTCAAACCTGGAGTCCTGGCCAGCTCAGTCACATCAGTGACTGTGCCTGGAGGGGAAAACGGGGTGAGTTCTGCTTTGAAAAGCAACCTGCAAATCTCACCTTTTCCTGCATTTTGTGGGATGACTGATGAGACAGAAAGCCAGGAGACTTGGGCCCACATCTGGTTTAGCCCCAAATTTGGGCAGCTCACAGACTGGGCTCACGTTCACTAGGTAAGCAGTTGGGGATATTTTATTTACATTTCAGATAACTTACAGGCACCTGTGTGGGCACAAATCTCACAGGTGAGGCTGCTTTGGAGACATGAAGTTTAGCTCCTCATTACCAGCCACTTCTCTTTCACATACCTGATGATGAATAATTCTCAGGTCCCCAGAAAATTCATTTAAAAAGATATAAATCTGTAGTTGGAGACAAGAGGATTCAGTTGTCGTATCCCATGAAAATTCTGTCCCAAAAAGCCACTGATTCCTCCCAGCTCTGTGTGCAACAGAAGTGAAATATCACCTGTTTGAATTTCCCTGAGTGTTTTTCAGCCAACAACAGATTTCCAGAAATAAACCCCAATATACTCACCAAATTTTCCTCCTGCTTTGCCTGATTTTCTGCTGACATTGCTTACTTTTTCAGATTAGTGATACTGAAAATAGTCAAACTTTAATCACATAATCCAAACAAGACAGGTTCCAGCCCCTCTTGCTATAGATTTACCTTTTGGTCTCTCACTGGAACCTAAATTTTAACAAGTTTGTGCAGTTTAAAAACTTTATTTGATGCTTATTTGGGCTCGCATTTTCTCATTATCTGAATCCTTCTTTGTGAAAATAAACTGACCAGTGGTTGGGAAATGCTTCCAGAATTCCTTCCTAAAGCACCAGCAGAAGCATTTTCCAAGACAGCATAAACCAGAGCAAATTTGGGTGAATATTCCTGATGCAATTA
This sequence comes from Entomyzon cyanotis, assembly GCA_024500445.1. Lineage (NCBI taxonomy): Eukaryota > Metazoa > Chordata > Aves > Passeriformes > Meliphagidae > Entomyzon > Entomyzon cyanotis. The sequence continues at coordinate 72,887,326 of JAKEPQ010000871.1, forward strand.
CAGCCAATAGAGGCCATGCTATTCCTGGGCATCCCATTACCCAACACCAGCCCTCTCCCATTCCTGAAAAACAAAACAAGGATGAAAACCTTCTCCTTCAAGCATGACCATCACCTGCACAGCTCCTCCAGGTGCCTCCAGGTGCCTCCAGGAGCCAGGAACTTTCCATGGGATGTGAGCTGTCCCTCAGTGCAGAGCCAGGCAGCTTAAAAATAGGCTGCATGTATTAAGTGGTCAAATCAGGTTATAAATATTAAACTGGCTCTGCTGCCTGCTGGCACATTGAGCTCAGCTGAGCCAGCCCAGCGTGGCAGGGGGGGGCTTCATTTGCAGGCCTGTGCTCCACGGGGCCACAGCTCAGCTGTGGGATGGCAGGGTCCCAGCAGAACTCCGAGGTAATCACAGCCCTCCCGGAGCTGATTCCTGAATTTCTGCTCCTGTTCAGGGCATTCATCAGGCTTCAGAAGAAAGGAGAGAGCAGGAGAGCTCCATCCGCTAATGAGCTTCTTCCCTCTCTAATTTCTGTTCTGCTTTATTCTCCTGTCCCGCCAGAACCCAGGAAAGCCAAATCTAAGAGCATTTGAACTGCAAAAGGGTGATGATGCCTCTTGTCATTAAATGTGGCTCCATTAGCAGGACAGAAGGTGAGGAGGTGAGGACCTGGAGAGAAAAAATTCAAGTGCATCTCCCTATATAGAGCAACCTGCGATAGTGGAAGTTGTCTCTGCCCATGGCAGAAATTGGAATGAGATGATATTTAAGGTCTCTTCCAACCCAAACCATTCTGATTTTATATTTTGCCCCAGCACTGGCAATAGAACAAAGTCCTTCATGTCAACAGCACATCACATATTTTACAGAATTTAAATGCACCTTGGAAATGCTGTGAGTGGCCATGCCTGGATCCTGATTATGGATCACAGATCAGAGCCAAAGCAGCCAGAATTCTGCAAGATCAAACCTAAGGAACATTGTGCTTCTGCTCAGAAAACATGAAAATGTGATTGAGTTAATTCTAACTCAGCTTGTGTCACAAGCAACTCTTTGCCTGGATACAGGAAGAAGAATAAGTTAAGAGCTTCAGGAACCAGCAGTGGTGATTGAATTCTGACAGCCAAACTCAGCATATGGTCACAGAGCATGGAAGAGGAAGAAGGAGGAGATATTTTGATTTCACAGAATCACAGAAGGGTTTGGGTGTGAAGGGGCCTGAAAACTCATCTCATCCACCGCCTGCATGGGCAGAGACACCTTCCACTAGCCCAGGGTGCTCCAAGCCCTGTCCAGCCTGGCCTGGGACACTTCCAGAGATCCAGGGGCAGCCACAGCTTCTCTGGGCAGTCTGTGCCAGGGCCTCACCACCCTCATCATAAAAAAAAAGGTTTCCTTCACTCTAGTCTGAATCTCCCACCTTTTAGTTAAAGTTTACATTATTATCCCCATTTGAGCTAACATATTTTTTTCCCAGCAGCTCCATCTTCTTCCCACTGGCAAAAGTACCCCAAGACAAAGGACATGGCTGTGGGAAGAAGAAGCCATGGCTGCCCCTGGATCCCTGGAAGAGCCCAAGGCCAGGTTGGAGGGGGCTTGGAACAACCTGGGATAGTGGAATTTGTCCCATGGCAGGGAGTGGAACAAGATAATCATGATATTCCTTCCAACCCAAACCATTCCATCAGTCTGTGTCTCTAAAAGCAGCCCCAGCAAATTCATCTTCCATGTGTGCCCAAATCCTTCAGGGAAAGCAAAGCACAAGGATAAAGTTAATCACATGCTGCCCTGGAGGAGGAGTTAATTCATGTTTCCTAAAGCACTTTCTGGAATATTGGGATGACACTGGAAAATGAGTCCAAAAATCTACGTTTTGAAGACCATGAGGGATTTGCAGCTTATGCTGAGCCTTGGTGCCAAGAGGAGGGTGATCCCCCTGTACAGCAAACCAGCCCAGCTGGCACCATTGCTGGGAGAAAACGTGGGATGCTGTGGAATAAAACCTGGCTGGGGACTTGCAAAATATTTCTTCATTAAGAGGAGGGCTGCTTGAAAGCAGAATGAAGTGCTGGTATTCAAAGTTTGGCTGTAAATCGGTTCCACAAACAGATCTGCTCTGTTGGGCTGCCTGTGATCCTGAAATCACAATCAACAAAATACTGGTGGAGGAATAAACCTGTTGGGAAGAATTGATGCATTCACACCAAGGCTGAGAATTCCCAAGCTCCCTCTCGCACCACAAGAATTGATTAGCACAGAAAAGATCATTCCCAATCCTGTAAATTTCAGATTAGACTGCTCAATCCAGCTAAATTATGTCGGTATAACCCTTTTTAGGTACTCTGGAGAAAGTCATAGCTCTGGGATGGATCCTGACATTCATTTTCAGGTGTTTTAAGGAATCCATGTGTTACAACTCCTCCTGATTAGCCCTGGCCATGCAAGATTTTTCTGATCAATTGGAGATGGTTGTGTACAGATTTTCAGATTTATTCCTCCATGGGCAGCAAGCCCCACATGAAGCAAATCACTCTGCCAAAAGGTGAGTCTCGAGTAGTGTCCTGAACTCTGTCTTGTGAAGGTTTTGTGCTCCATGCCCCCTGGTTTGGCAGCAGTTTTTGTGTGCTGGGCTCAGCATTTTGGCCCTGGCACAGTGATGGAAGGAAGGGAAAGACTGTTTCTGCCTCATATAGTGGTGTCTTGCCCCAGAAAATTGTCCCTGGGGTGATCAGGCTAAGGGGGTGAGGAGGGCAGCAGAGCACACAGGGCAATTTGGGAGTCTCCAAGCCATATCAAAATATGGTTTCATCAAAAATGGGAAAATGCTCCCCTGCAATCTGGTTTTTCTCCTCTGGTTGACTGAGCCAAGATGACATTGAAGTAGAAAGTGGAATAAATACACGCAAGAAGTCTTTTCACCAAGTTATTTAATTCACCAGAAGGGACACTTAACCATACAGCAGCACCTTATTTATATTGAACTGCTCTTTATGCATCCTGTAAACATCAGAAGCAATTTCTAATAAATTACAATCCAGGGAGCAGCAAATCAACAATATCACTGAGTTGTTTAAACAAATTCATTACAAAATATATTGCCTTTTTCCCTGTGACTTCATTCAGATTGCACTTGAACGCATTATTCTCCTGAATTTTCTGTTCAGGATATACATCTGCAAAAATATCTCCAAGCAAGAAGAGATTGTATTTGAAACTTCATTGCCCTTGACCTCAGGTCCTTTTGAGTCTGTTATGTTCCAGCCTCCCTGGCTACACCATCACTGGTGACATCTAACAACAAACAGCCCCAACAGCAGGTCCCAGCTAATTCAAATTGAGATCACAGATTCAGCCGTGGAACAGCCTGAAAAAGAAATCCCTAAAATTTCTATAACCTCTGGGCTTCTCTTTACCAGAAAGGATGTTCTACACGAAGTAATAGGAAAATGTAATATTGTTTGCCAGTTTAATTGGATGTGCTCCTGCCCTGTTATGAAAGAGATTGGCTCTTGCTGACTGTGTATAAAACACTGGATGAGAGCAGATCCTGGCCTTTCAAAGTGACAAAAAAAAGCAGTGATTTGAGGTGATGTGACAACAATGGGGACATTTTCTTGGCCTCCATTCCAAGTGCAGGAGGGGGCTTTGGAGAGGTTCTTCAGGGTGGACATCACTTGGTGGAGGACAACCCCATCGTGCCCAAATCTCTCAGTTTAAAATGAGGTCCAAGGCAGCCCCAATAGCACAATTCCTGATTTTTTGAAGATTCCAGAGCTGGAATTTGCAGTTTGGTCGGTGAAATGGAAAACGCACTTCTGGGATTTGGGCTGTAATGGGAAAAGTCTTAACAATTAAAAGCAGATTCTAATTGGGCCTGAAATACCACCTATAAACACCTGATTCAGCTGAAGAAAAGTACCACAAGTGCCAGTGCTGAGAGCAGGAATGGGGACAGAACTCCACTGGCATCTTCTGCACATGGAAATGGGAGAGCTTGTGGAAATGGGAGAGACTGGGCAATCTGAATGTGTCCATTTTTGGGTTCCCTGCATCCCACTGCCCCCAGCAATGCCAAAATCCACTGTGGAAGCAACCTGGATCTCAGGGATATGATGGAAAGCAGGACAAGAGGCCCTGGGGGACTGCTCTGCTCACCCTTCACAGACCTGACCACTGTTTTATTATGAAACCAAGAGCTGGAAGAGCCAAAAAGAGAACCTGGGCAGCGATGACAAAGCAGCAGCAGGTTCATCTGCGGCAGAAAAGCCTTGTCCCAGCATTCCCACAAAGCTCTCCGGGTGGAGTGGTTCAAGTAGCTGCTGTCTGCCTCGCTTTCTCTACCTTCGCTTACAGAAAGCCACGAGCAAAATTTCATTCTCTTTGTTGAGACAGTTTCCTTGCACTTAGGGAGGCGGAACAAGTGCATTTATGCTCTCACTCCAGGACTTGCTGATGGCCGTGAGAGGTAGCTGGGGACCAGGACTGGGCTTGTCACAGCTCCAGAAATTCAGTGCTGGAGTGCCTTTGCTCTGGGTGAGAACGAGGAGAGCTCTCTGTGCTGCCTGACCTCAGTTCCCCTCCGTAGCCACCACGGCAACAGGAGAAGGTTTCCTGCCATGGGGAGTTGCTCTCCAGTGGCTTTCCAGGGTCACAGAATCACAGAATGTCCTGAGTTGGGAGAGACCCACCAGGATCATGGAGTTGAACCCCTGGTCCTGCCCAGACACCCCAACAATCCCACCCTGTGCATCCCTGAGATGTCCAAACTCTGCTGGAGCTCTGGCAGCCTTGGGAATGTGACCATTCCCTGGGGAGCTGTTCAGTGCCTGACCACCCTCTGGGGGAAGAACCTTTCCCTAAAAGCCAACCTAAACCTCCCCTAGCACAGCTCCAGCCATTCCCTGGGTCCTGTCCTTGGTCACAGAGAGCAGAGATTGGAGCTCTCCCTCAGGAGGAGCTGCAGCTCCTGGTGAAGTCTGACCTCAGCTCCCTCTTCTCCAGGCTGAACAAACCAAATTACCTCAGCTGATCCTCATAAGGCTTCCCCTCAAGGTCCTTCACCATCTCTGTAAACTCTTTTGGATGCTGTCTGACAGCTTTAGATCATTCTTATTTTGCAGTGCCCAAAATATTCCCAGTATTCAAGGTGAGGCCACCCCAGCGCAGAGCAGTGCAGGACAATCCCCTCCCTCTCCCTGCTGGTGATGCTGTGCCTGATGCCCCCAGGACAGGGATGTCCCTCCTGGCTGCCAGGGCACTGCTGACTCAGATCCAGCTTGCCTTGAATCATGGAATGGTTTGGGTGGGAAGGGACCTTAAAGCTTGTCCAGTTCCAACCCCTACCACGGGCAGGGACACCTTCCACTATCCCAGGTTTCTCCAAGCTCCATCCAGCCTGGCCTTGGACACTTCCAGGGACTGATAAATTACAGGAATAGATAAACCAATTCCAGAGCCTTTTTCCTTCACCATGAGGCCTTGTCTTTGGGGTGGGGGAGCTGAGACCATGGGGTGCACGTGCAGTCTCAGCCTTCCCTTGGTGTCCCCAAATTGCTGCTGCTTCAGAGACCTTGGAGCAAATTTTGGCACTGGGCAACAACATTCCTGAAGTTTGAGGAGGTGAATCCCACCTCACCATGAGCAGGTGGACCTGGGTGATGTTTAAGCCTTGTTTTTTCATTCTCTCAAAGAACTGAAGCGCGTTTTACAATTTTTTTTAATAAATTAGGCCATGAAGAAGGGTCTAGGCAGTGTTTTCTGTGCTGTCAGCAGCAAGCCTTGCCCATCCTCTGTGGAGTTCATGTCAAACCAAATCCAGTAGAATCTTTCTTGGTTCCTTCATCCATAAAATGCCTTCCTTAGGGAGAAAATTGCTGCAGTTTGGTGCATCTCTGCAGCCAGCCGTCCCAAGAAGGAAGATATTTCCTTGGATGCAATTATATCCTTGGCCATGGTAGACTGGTGCTCTACTTATCTCTCTGTAAGTGTTGGCATTTCTCCTGAATTTTGGAAAAGGTGCCTTTTTTTTTGCTGCCAATCCCAACAAATGGAGGTCACAGCTGAAGGGCACAGCAAGGGACACCCCATAAATGGACGGTGGTTTATTCCATTTTGGGAAAGGACATTTCCCCCACAGAGCTGGAATTTGCAGTTTGGTTGGTGAGATGGAAAATGCACTTCTGGGATTTGGGCTGTAATGGGAAAAGTCTTAACAATTAAAAGCAGATTCTAATTGGGCCTGAAATACCACCTATAAACACCTGATTCAGCTGAAGAAAAGTACCACAAGTGCCAGTGCTGAGAGCAGGAATGGGGACAGAACTCCACTGGCATCTTCTGCACATGGAAATGGGAGAGCTTGTGGAAATGGAAGTGATTGGGCAATCAGAGTGTGTCCATTTTTGGAGACCAAACCCATGAACCTTTGTCTTGGCACAGGGTGAGTTTATTTGGGCTGGTCCTGTGCAGAGCCAGGAGTTGGATCAATGATCCCTGTGGGTCCCTTCCTACTCAGGATATTCCACGATGCTGCGATTCTAAAATAATTACTATGAATTCCTGTGTTTCATTAATGAACTGGATATGATGAGCTCAGGAAAAGACCAGATGAGGCTCACACCACAGCGGAGGGCTCAGACCGTGAAGACGAAGCTCAATTCTTGGCGGACTCCCTGGGCCACCCTCATCCAGGTGCTTCTCCTCACACCTTAATTCCGCATATGCAAAATAGAGCTAATTCCCTGCAATTTACTCAGTGTGCGAGCCTTAATTAACATTTTTAGGAGAAACCCCGGGCAGACCTGGGCCGGGGAAGTGGTTGCTGCCGTTTCAGAGCAGGCATCATTCCAGGCCTGGGCCAGCAGCGGGAGCTGGCTGTGATCCAACCTCCCTCTGCTCCGCACGCTCCGCGTTTGTTAACATCCCAATCAATACCGCCACGACACAAAATCCACCTTCAACTTTTCAGCTGCAGCGTGGGCCGTGGGGTTTTTTTTTGTTTTCCTTCCCAGCTCACACCCTAAATCCTATTTTTCCAGCTCCTTTGAGCCCTGCTGGGAGATATTAAGGTGTTATTATCGTTCCCTGTTGCTGCGGGGGAACGGGGGGAATGCTAACGAGGGAGATGCGTCCTCTCCTCTCCATCAGTTCATCTCATGCCACCTCTCCCACCGCTGTGAGCTTTTAAAAATAACAAATTGCGGGTTATCCTTCCTTTCTTCGGGAGGGTGACCTTTAGGGTTCGCAACATCGCCGAGGGATAAAGAGAAATTTATTTTCCAGGGGGAAAAAGAAGAGGAAAGCTGTGATTCTCGCAAGCATTAGGAATTGGACCTTAAGCAGGGGGAAAAGGAATATTCTGAGGAGCTTGATAAATTTAAGAGCTGCTGGAATGCGGATTTGTCGGGAGCAGGTCGGTTCCGGCTGGCGGGGAAACCAGCAGGATGAGGGATGGGGTCTAAGCAAACAGGACCCTATTAATAATCAATAACTGCTCGCAGGGCAGAGATGATTCAGGCCAGGTTGGTGTCTAATTGCCATTATTGTTATTCTGGTTTAAACCCCGTTCCTCTCCGCTGCTGCCACCAGTGATCTGAGGCGCTGTATTTTTAATTTGTTCCCAGGCACGGCACAATCCATCACATGCCTGGATCCAAATGCCAGCGCCGGAGCAGCAGCGAAACATTTTTGTTATTTAAGTTACTGTATGCTAAGTTTATGTTGATTGCTCTGAGTATCATCTCCCAAAGTTAACTAGCGTTAAAGTGTTGATAATGTCCCACTTTCGCAATCAGATTTGCATAGTGCACAACGGAGTTTAGCAGGGGAAAAAATTAGCTTAAGTGCTGTTTTTCATCAGCCCTGTCAGTCTCACACTGTTTGCTTCATCTGGGTGCACGGGGCGTTTGGTGACAAATGGTTATGACATTTTCCATCTCGGCATTACGTCATTACAGAATCACCACCGTCCTCTGGCTCACGGCTGCGTCCTGGCCTGGCACAGAGGGAGAGGGGATGGGGTAAAAATGGGGGCAGAAAGGCAAGAATTGGGATTTTTAGATGTTTTGTTATTTATGATTTTTATTCTCTCTGGAGAAAAAAAAAATATCAACCTCTCTCCCTTTCCCCCCACCAGCTCGAGGCAGCATCCAGAAATATTCCCGTGGGCAAAAGGAAAAGCATCCTGTTCCCGTTGAAGCCAGTGGGAAATCGCTGGATGTGCAGGACCCGGATACAAACAGGGGTGACCTCTCTTTGTTCGAGGTGTAGATCCAGGACCACTCTTCCCAGAGGCCTTCCCTCCCTCCTGGCATCGGTGAAACCTGGATAACATCTGCCTACCTTCCCATTCAGCCCTGGATAAATGATGGAAAAATCAGGCTGGAGATCTTTCCTGCAACGCTATTTTATAAAACATAATTCAAACATTTCCACAGTGATAACAGCTCCAAAATAAAATCCCCAGAACTCGGGAAAATGTGATATCCTTAGCAATTTTGGTTTGGTTTTGTGTTAACTCCCCCCCACCCCCATTCCTTACTTTTCATCTTCATTTTGTACCTGAATTTAGGAACAATTTATTCCTACCCTGGATCAGGCAGAAGTTTTCACCTGCATTTTATGGGGTGTTACGTTGGCAATTCCTCCTTTTGGGGCTCTGGTTTCTATTTCACCTCCTTGCTTTAGGAGTAAATACAGTGCTGTTAAAGCCCAGCATTACCCTGGGATGTGTTTTTAGCCTGAGCCCCCCCTCCATACATTAAGTAATTCATCCTTATTGCCATTAGGAATTCAGATGTTATTTTACGGAGGGGGAAGGGAGGATGGATGTGCAGAGCAGAGCACAGCTTATATTTTACAGATATTCCTTTTTGCTGCATGAGTTGCTGATTTACTCTTGGAAACCTGCTGGAGAAAGGTTTGAAGGAAGCTTTATGGGGGAAAAAGAGGGATTTTTGATGTAATTCAGGCTTCTCCCTGCTCCCGTGCAGCTCTCGCTGGCTGGGTGTGCAGAGCCGTATAGGGAACGGCCGCCTTTGCATTAATAATAGTCCAATAAAACCAGACAATATTCCTGCTTAAATGCACTGAGTTATGTAGATCCTAATTCTAGCACATCAGCAAGGAAAAGAAAAGCAGATATTTCGTCCTCGCCACAACAAATTCCGGGATACAAATGCGAGCCGACATATGGTAAAAATTGCCTGCAGCCCTGCTGATTTACAGAACTGTTTTCACTCACAGATAATTCATTAAAAATCATTTCATACTGCCTGTATATACATAAAAAATATTTACTTGTGTAAATATCAGTCAGGAAGGTATTGCTTTTTTTTTTTTTCTTTTTTTATCCTTTCCCTTTTTTTTTTTTTTTTTTTTTTTTTGACAGCTGATGGGGAGGGAGGGAGGAAAAAAAAAATCCGGAGATGTATGATGGACATAGGGGAAAGCAAAGGTATTCCTGGCGTCCATCCATTCATCCTGGATATAGGTCAGGCCTGGGGGTGGGCTGGGACAGCTTTAAATCCTCTACCTGAGCCATCTGCTGCTCCATGCCAGTGGAATCTGCGTTGGGGAAACACACACTAGGCAGACGTGGATCTTGTGGGATACAAAAGGGACTGGGAAAGGGCTTTCACCTGATTCAGGGCTCTCTGCTGACCTGTGGAACAATAGGGGAAGGAAAACGACGGGAGATGCCTCGGGAAAACGGGAGCAACGGGATTTCAAGGCCACTGTCGCCGTGGCAGAGCAGCTTGGAAAATAAAGAGCAAATCCCAGCAAGGCGAGGAGAGTTTCGGGATTTAATCTGTTTTGCGAATTGTTATAAAATGATGGAGGCACAAAACACGAGGGGGACAAATGGCATAATGGGGTTTGCTGTTCCCAAAGATGGGCATTCCAGGCGTAACCGAGACAAGCCCTGAAATCTCCTTTCCAGCCCCACATTTCATCCTGTAAAATATGTCTTACACTACTCAAAATGCTGAACAAGGCTTCAGCCCGACACTGCATCTTTCCTCTTTTCCCTCTGCTTACTCCAGTAGAATTTGCTTAAATACGATGCGCTGTTTTAAACCTGAAGCTTGGAGACCTTTAGATGATTTTTTTCCCCCCACGAGGAAAATTCAGAAATAAATCACGGAGTACAAGAGATTTGGGGTGTTTTGTGTGCTGGGATTTTTTTTTTTTTAATCTCTACAGCCAGTAGGTGAAGCAATATTATTTAAAGTGTGGAAGGGAATAAGCACTTGGAAGAGGGATCTGGTCCATCAGCTTTCATCCTCCATAAAACCCAGTAGTAAACAAAGCAATAATATTTGGGGGCTTGGAGAGGGCAGCTCTGGGGGGAGCTGGGATGTTGATTAAGATGGAATGGCTACGTGGGGAAAGGGGGGGATGCTGGAATCATGTCCTCGGTGGCCAGGGGAGAAAGTTTGGGCCCATTTCCTACAGAATTCGGTGCCACATCTCACTCCGTGGAGCTGCTGCATCAATGGGAAATTTTCCCATCAAGCTGAACCCAAAAGGGAGGGTAAAATCAACTCTCACTTCCCCATCGGAGAGTCTACAGCGCGAAAGCCTCTCCCGCTCTATTTATACGCTGGATAAATCAGTCTCCAGACTGTTACCATAGATAACAGAGTTTTTCTCCTGCTGTTGTCTCTAACAGCTTCTTTTTCCCCCCACTATATTTTGCACCATTCCTACCTATCACCTCGGTGAGTAATTCCCCTGCTTTAAAGCAAATTACTTGGGGGAGAGCCGGGTTTTTCAGGCAGAGGGAGATTTTTCATCCCCCTCTTGCTGAATTTTGCTCCTGGTTCTGTGAGTAACCCTAAGAAATCCTGCAGAAAGGGGAGCTATAGGTGAGTGCATCTGATCCTGATACATATTTAACCTTCTCACAGTCTCCAGGAATTAACTATTTAGGATTCTGGAGCAGCGTTGCGCTGGGATAACACGGCCAGGCTGGTTCGCCGTGATGCCGAAGCTTCCCACAAAAATCCCTAATTCTCACCATGGAGCTTCTGCAGGAGACATTGCCATGGGCTGGGATCTTTATTTGAAATAAATACCTCACCCAGTGCGGCAGGTCCCTATTTGGGGGACGAGGGGACGCAGAGTATCCCCTCCCAGGGATGGGGTGTTAATGGGATTTGTTGCTCCTGGTTGGGGAGCGAGGGGGGTTAATCCCTTCCTTCATGTATATCCCTGCTAAGCTGGTTTAGGTCATGTTTAGAGCTAAGTTTTGTGGTACAGGCTCTGTCCATCCGTCCATCCCGCAGTGCCAGGCACAGGGATCAATCCAGCTGCCATCTTCACCCCCTCGCACCTCCCAGCACTTAAAAATTCAAGTGAGCCCCAGAAAGAAATTCAAGAAAAGGTTTAAATTCCACCAAAGCAGTGAAAAAGCCTCTAAAGGCTTTTAGAAACCCTGCGTCGTCGCTCGGGGAAAGCTCCCAGCGAGGCCCAGAGCCCTTTGTTTGCTGCAATGGGATTTATCCTGGAGTGGGTCGGGAAGGAAAGGGACTTTTTCCCCCAGCTGGGTGCTCAGCACCCACCTGCAGTGACCCATTGCCCCAGCATCACCTCTGCCATCAGCTCCAGCAGGGGTGAAGCTGCTTGTGGGGAGGTGGCTTTGGGGGCTTGGCGTCGTTTTCTAAAGCCCTTCGCCTTGGAGGAGCCTGCAAAGCGTTAAATAGCCTCACCTGACCTCCTCCAGCAAAGCCAGGCTCTGCATCCTTATTTAGGGACATACATCACCTCCACAGTTTTCCCTCTGGCGCTGGGGGTGGAGCAGAGAAGTGAAATGTCGTGAGAAAAAAAAAAAAAAAAAAGAAAGAAAGAAAAAGAAAAAAAAAAGTGGTAGGACTAAATCCACCCGAATTTGCCTTGAAACCCCTTTCCCATCCCGGCGATCCCAACCGAGGGCCGGCCACATATGCCGTGCCATATGGAGCGGCGCGATCCCGGTCAATCGGATCTTTGGGAGTTTTATCGTTTAATTTCTTAATGTGCTAATAGTGCAGAGGGAGGGGACGGATCACCGCTTAAGTCCGAGGATTTATGTTTTTAAGGGAGCATAATGTATTTTCGAGCGGGCTTTAAATATCCCCAGCCAACGTGACGGGCGGCGGGCAGGAGGGTGAGCTGGAAAAGGCCCTGGAAGAGCCCTTTGAGCTTTAATCCAGCCCAGGTTTATAACGTGACATCCAGCTCGGTGTGAGCTGAAATTCAGGCGGAAAATCCCCGTGTCCATTTGACAAAGCCACTTTGCCCAGCCCCGAGGGCTTCGAGCCCTGTTTGGGGTCTGTATCCCCCTGCTGCTCCCATAATTTCCATCTGAAGCTCCATTCCATTTGAAGCCACGAAGGATGGGTGGCAAAATCTCCCCAAGGCCCCTGATCCTCAGTTTCCCCTCTCAGAGAGGGAATTGCATTTCCTTCCTTCAAATTGCCATTGGGATCGGGGCTTATGCAGATGCCCAAGGTGCTTTCGGCTCCTCAAAAGGAAGGTCTTACAGAGAGATAAAAAATAAATGTTCCTAAGAAAACACACAGAAGTAATTTCAGGGGAGTATCGAAATCACAACCGCTCACCTCCAAACCGCCACGAGACGCCTCTATTTATTTTTAAATAAACCACCTCAGCTCTCCATAAATCTCCGAGGCAGGGAACCAAGGAGGGGATGAATTAGGCGGCGCCCTGACCCCATCCCAATCCCCGTCGGGCAGCTGCCTGCGGGGCAGGGACGATGCTCGCTTGGCCCCGTGGCTCCAGCTGCGGTTGGAAGCTCGGCGGTCTCAGAGGGATGCTCTGGCTGTTGGCTTCTGTCAGCCAGACCTTAAAATCTGCGCCGTGCGAGGCCTTATTTGAATTGCAAACGGCTCAAGGGAGGCATACGAGAGAGTTGCTCGCTCAGGGTAAATAGGGTTTGGGGTTGGTTTATTTTTTTTATTTTAAGCTAATAATATTGTGTCATGCTCTGAAGGGGGGTGATGTTATAAAGGGCAGGCGGGAAGATTTCTGTGCCTGAGCTGGTGGCTTTCTTGAACAATTTTTGACAGCTAATTTCTAGCATTTCCTTGAAAACTCCTCTGATCTGATGCATGAAGTGAAATGTCATTAAGGCAATGGGAACACAAGGGTAGGACTGTGAGACAGCACTAAGGGGAAAGGGCAGAGGCTCCCAGAGGGTCCCAGCCACATCTTTTGGACCCCCAATGTGCCCAGGGTTCTTGTGCTTACTCAGAGCTGGACGTTCTGCCCATCTCTGAACACTCAGACTCACGCCCGGGGTACCAACCACCTACTCGCGCTTCCATGCAGGTTTTTCTCAGCTACTTCTAGGCCTCAACTGGGGAGGGAAAAAGAAAAAAAAAAAAAAAAAAAAAAAGGGATGTATTTGTCTTCGTGCAATGGGAAGGAATAGAAGGAAGAGACGTGCGCTGCGGCGCGGTGCGGCGCTGGAATGATCTCAGGAGCTGCGGCTTGTGCAGAGAGATCCCAGGAGCAGCACATGCCCTTGACACCAAATCACCCGGCGAGTAATAAAGGATTTCCTGCCTTCAGAGCCTGCTTGAGCCGGGGGTTTAGCCTGGGTTAGGCTGCGCTGCTCCCTGACAAGGTTACAGGGTCTAACAGGGTGCTTGGCCAGGGCTGGTGATGCTGGGAATGTGTAGATATCCCTGGATGTAGATGTATAGATAAGCACGGCGTGCCACCAGCACCTTGCCACAAACAAAAAGCGCGCTCTTCTCCTTGAAACTCACCTTGAACGCAATGAGACGGGGTGGGTTCATCAGTTGGGGTTTTTTTATTAGTAGTATCATCATTATTATTATTATTATATTTCGCCCCCCCTCCCCTCCTTTCCCCTGACAACTGTCAGCAGAGAGGCTGCAAAAAAAGCTGAGGAGCCACTGCAGGCTGCGCAGCGCTGGGAGCTGTCAGCCCCACGCCACTGCAGTGATGTCAGCCGCAGCCACAGCCACTGCCACCCCCAGCCCCTGCACACACGCGAGTCGCAAGAAGAAGAATTCATAATTACAGTAGCGTAGCCATGAAACCAGCAGTGCTGGGGGTGAGGGAGGGGGGGGAGAGAAAGCAAAGCCTTGGCCAAAATTGGTACTTTCTTTTTTTTTTAATACCTTTTTTTTTTTCTCCCCCTGCAAAGCTGCACCCAGCTCTGCAGCATCCTTTCTCCGCAGCGGGGTTTGGGGGGGCCAGGGCAGGGGGTTCCCCCCCCGAGCCCCCCAAAGCGGGTGGAGGGTGCGGGGAGCTGCGGGGGGAGCTGGGCAGGGCTGGAGGCTCTTTCCCCGCGGGTCGCTCCTTGTTTTAAAAGGCAGCATTTCTGCGGACAACACCCGGAGCATCTCTGCGGGAGCGGGGCTGGGGGCGAGGGCTGCAGCCGCCTTGTTTGCGGCGCACGGAGTCAGCAGCTGGGATTTTTTTTTTTTTTTTTGGCTGAATAATCCTTTACGGGGAGGGGGTGTGCGGGAAAACGGGGAGGGGGGGGGGGGCTGGGGGAGGAGGGAGGGAAAGTGGATCAACATCACCGAAGGAGGACAGCGAGCAAGATTAGGGCTGGCTAATGATAAATGAGAAGGCGCCGCTGACAGCTCCGCGCTCCGCGCAGCGCCCGCCCGGCTGCTCCGCGCTCCCTCCGCACCCTCCGGCCGCTCGCTCCGCTCCCGCCGCCGGCCTGGCTCCTGCCCCCCTTCCCTTTTCTTTTCTATATATATATATATTTTATATATATATATATATATATAATTTTCACCGCCCTCCGCATAGCGCGGGGGGGTGCACATCCCACCCCCCGCCTCCCCGAGCATCCTCCGCGGGATTACGCGCCTGGCCGCGCTCCGCACCGGCTGCAGGACGGAGGGACCACGGCGGGGCTGCCGCAGGGGGTATTTCCTTCGCTCCTCTTCTTGGGGGGGGCGGGTTGGGGTTGGGGTCGGGCCGGGAAAGAGGGGTTGGATAGACAGGACACCCCTCGGCACCCCACGGGGGAGGGGGGATGCAGTGGGGGCTGCGCTCCCCACCCACCCCCCCGCGCCCTTTCTTCCCCCCTGGAGGGCTGGGGCGGGGGGGATGAAGGATGGAGCCAGGGCGGTTTATTCGCGGGCTCTGCCCGCCCCCCCTCACCGTACCCGGGTGACCTTTCAAATCAAAGCCCGGCTCGTACCTACCAAGGTGCATTGGGCAGCGAGGACTGGGGGGGTGCTGGGGGGGGGGGTGATGCACCCGGGCTCTCCCCCTCCCTCTGCCTTTCCCCCCTCCCTCCCTCCTCCCTCCTCCCTCCCTCGCTGCTCCCTCCCTCTCTCTCTCTCTGCTGCATTTTGCATGAGCTATCTAGGTCATTAGCATTTTAGCGTATGCAAGACTTGACAAAGCTGATGAGAAGCCAGATGGGCCCCTCTCCTCTTTTTTTTTGCACCACTTGGGATCTGAGCGAAAGGATTGACTGCAGCAGGCGAACGGGGGAAGGTTTATTGCGCTCCTCCAGACCCCCCGCTTATAGCAGCGCGGCGGGGCTCGGGGCAGGCGGCAGAGAGCGGGCAGCGCTGGGCAGAGACGGAGGGCAGGTAACGGGGGCCCCCCGCCGCCCCCCACCCCACAGCCCGGGGCTTCTTTCGTTTGATAGAGGGTCTTTTCCGACCCTGCGGTGGGGGGGTGGGGGGGGTTAGGTTGGGTTTTGTCCCCCCCCTCCCCCCGCCCATGGGGAAGGGCGCGCCGAGCCTCCGCGGGGCGCGGAGAACAAAGGCTAGGCTCCGCGGGGTCCCTCTCCCCCCTCCCCTCCTTCCCCCCTCCCTTTTTTTCTTTTCTTTTCCCATTTCCCCTTCTTCTTCTCTATATTTTCTACCTCCCGAGGAAAGGCCCCTCTCTCCGTGTTCACAGCGGACCTTGATTTAAATGTCCATACAATTAAGGCACGCGGTGAATGCCAAGAACGAGGCTGACCAGCATCGAGGCCGGAGGCGGCTCCGCGGCTCTCCGCACCCCGCGGAACACCCCCCGCACCCCCTGACCCGTTCCCCATCCCCCGAGCTCGGCCGCGGGGCGCGCAGGCAGCGCTGCGCACCGGCGCAGGTGGCACCGCAGCGCGGGGAGGGGGCGGAGAGGGATGCACGGGATGGGATGCGCTGGGATGCGACGGGATGGGATCGGGGCGCACGGCAGCTTTCGGGGGGTTCTCCGCGGTAAAGGAGAGGGGGTCCCTGCCAGCGCAGGCGCCCGGGGTGTGGAATCCGGAGCTGTCACTCGGGGGTGCCCCGCGGGTGGGCCCGGGGGGACGCGGCTGCTGTCCCCGGGGCTGCTCCGCTGCCGCCGCTTTGTGCTTTGCCTTTTCTCTCGCCTTTTCTCCGCAGAGAGATGGGGTTTTTGCCTGCTAAAAGCAAGGGCAGGTCTTGGGGTCACCGGGGCTCACGCTGCTCCCCCGGCGGAGCGGGGGGGGATGCTGGGGCAAAGCGGCTTTTTTTCTTTATTTTTTTAAGCTTTATTATGATCTATTATTTTTTTTCCGGTGGCTGTTTGTGTGTTTTTCCCCTCTACCCTCCCTCTCCTTTTAATCCTCATAATTTAAATCAAAAGTGCCGGGGAGAAGAAGGGGGGGAGCGCTGTGTCTGCAGGGCGAGGCCGGGCGTAAATCTCTTGGAGGGATAAACATGTCATTTGTTCCCTTTGTATGGTAATGCTGTCCCCCCCCCAGCTGCCCCCCCACCCCCCAGCAGCTGCCCCAGCCATACATCCTCCCTACAAAAGATCCCAATTACCCATCGGCTGCCTCATTATACTCCTTACACAGCCCCGGCGAGAGGCGTGTGTGTACGAGGAGCCGAGGGGGGGGGAGAGGATGGAGGGGGGGAGAAACAGCACCTGAATTATTCAGAAAATAAAATAAAATTCAAAAAATCTGGAGGCTGCGCGAGGGAGGGATGCTGCGACCCCGCAGGGATGCTGTGACCCCGCGGCCTAACACGGAGCAGGTGCCCCCCAGAGCCTCCTGCAGCACAGGGGCTGCTCCCCCCGACACCCCGTTGGTTTATTTTCCCCCTCCTTTTTCACGCTTTTATTTTTATTTCGGTTCTTTTTTTTTCCCCTCCACCCTTTTAGCCATCACCACCGCTCTGCCCTACTCCCCGCTGGGGCTCTTCACCTCCTTTCCCTTCTCCCATCCCTCTCCTCCCTTCCCTTCTCTTGGCAGCTGGAGGCCAATCGCCCCGCATCCCTTCATCCCGGCCCATCCCAGTGCTCCCAGCAGGTGCCTGGCACTGGGGAAGGACAGGCCTTGCTGGAGGGGACAGTCCCCCACCCCTCGGGGCGTCTGCAGAGCTGTCCCAAATTTCGGGGGGCCCTTGGTGACGGCGCGGGGGGTCCCGTCTGTCTTTGCAGCTCCACGCACAGACCCTCACCTCCGGAATGGTGCCCTTGGGAACAGTGACAGCAGCTCGGGGATGCCTCTTTGCACCCCACCGAGGGGTCCTGCAGGTATTTCGGGACATCCCTCCCTGGGCTCGCATCCCGGCCGGTGCGGATGCCGCAAGGAGCCCGTCGGGTCGTGCCAATAAAGCTCTTTCCTTGCGGCTTCCCGCATCCTCTCCTTTGTTCGCGGAGGTTTCTCGCCCGTCTCTTTTCGGCGGCGGAGGCAGGACCCCCCTGAAGGACCCGCGCTCGGCACCAGGTGGGGGATGAATATTCAATTCCGCCCCAAAATAAAAACCTCGACCTTGCAATTCGGCAGCCCACGGCTGCCTGCTTAGCCCTGGGCGGGCGCCTCTGCATCCTGGACCTCCAGGAGAGTCTGGACTGCCAGAGGGAGAGTCTGAACTGCCCGAGGGCTCCCGTGTAGTGAATAAAAGGGGGGAAAGAAAGAGATTTGGGGTGCCTTCTCTCTGGGATCGCCCCCCGATCCCTGCCGTGCCGCACTAATCGCCGAGCATCCCTCTGCGGCACCGCCGGCCCCGCAGCCCCCGGGCCTCACAAACGGGACGGGTTTGCCTTTAAAGCTGCGGCACGGGAGAGAAAAGCAAGACCTAAATAACCCCAAATAAATAAACAGCCTGTTTTCTGTCTTACGAAACGGCCGGGATGGAGAGAAGCCATCACCGTGCATCCGAAGGCCTGCTACCCACACCGGGCCCGGCTGCCTCCCTCGGGCTCAGCCCACAGGGACGGAGAGGAGGGGGCTGGAGGTTCTTACTAATACCAATCCCAAGAAATATTGCTGTGCCCTGAATAAATCAGGCCGGGGGTTCCTCCAAGACCTTTGCCCCCTCGAGATGAGCTGCAGTGCAGCCCGTCCTCTTCTGGGTGGACACTTTGGGAAGGGAAATGGCTCGGAGGGGTTCGGGGGTGGTGGACACATGCGTTTGATTTTTCGCTGAGGGACGGAGGAGGAGGTGGCACGATTTTATTCCAAGCACGTCAGCTCCCCCCTCCCTGCCTGTCCCCTCCTTCCTCCCTCCACCCGCAGTCCGATGTAAACATAGCGGCAGAGACCTGCCAGGCTCCATCCCCACTTGGATTACAGGGGGGAATTAAGCAGCTTTGATTAACGCAGCGATGCCCCCGAATAACCTTCAGGCGTCTGGGCCTCAAGGTCGTGTGCTGGAAGGGGCCGGGGACAGGGAGCCCGGGGTACTCATCCCGTGGGCAGAGGGAAGGGATGGATGGATGGAGAGGATTCGTGGAGAGCACAGATCCTTCCATCTGTGATTTTCTGCCGGTTTTATTTCTCCCTGCCCACGCCCACCCCTGACCGATTCGCTCGCCACTGCAGTGCTGGTTGGGCTGGAGATCCTCCGGCTCCAGCGGAGAGGTGGAATGGAAGATGTGGGAAATTCCTCTATTTCCCTCATTCCCCAGATCTCTGTCAGCCCTGCTCTTCACCCAGCCCCATGAAGGATGATTGTCTCCCTGTGGAAAGGTCTTTTCCTCCATATCCCCGCAGCATCCAGCTCCTTTTTTCCGTTTATTTTTATGCCGTGTACCTCCATGAACCACAAACCAACACATCTCCTAGCAGCAGCAGTCAAAGTGGGCGTTTTATTGGGAAATCTAATCAGGTTTCGAGGGGAAAATCCTTTCTTAATGTCTCAGCTAAGCAACGAGCTCGATTAAATTGTTTAGACTATAAAAAGGGCCGAGAGTCCCATATCCTTTTTCCTCCCTGCTCTTCCTGGACAGCACTGTCATCTCCGCACTCCACTCCACCGTCTTCAAATCCCAAACAAGCCTCAATGACACAGGACTCACATGTCATTCCCCGACATCCCCCCACCCACCCCGCCTCCCCCCAGCAACAGAGTCACAAATCATCTCAAACACTCTAAATTTAGACCAGCAGCACAACCACGAGCATGGATTTCAGTGACATCACTGCTGGAAATTAAGGGGTCAAACAGGGAGGCTGAGCACGGCGCCCTGAGGAGCAGGGATGACACTTTGTTGATTCCTCCACACACCGAGGCCACCCTGCCTTGAGACATCTCAAAGCATCCCCTCTAAATATATTTCTCCCAGCGCCCAAAATGCTCAGAGCTGACCAGCCATTAAATTAATTCGCATCAGGAGCTGTGCTGAAAGGCTCTGATGGATCAGCACTGCGGAGATGTGCGGTGTGACCGGCAGGATCCAAAGGAGCAAGGCCAGTGAGCTTTGCCCGGTGCAGAGGTTGGGAGAAAGGGGACTCACATCTCGCCCTGGAGCTGGAAGGTGGGTCCAGCATTCCCTGCAGGGCTGGGAATGCCAGGTCAGCATTCCCACAGCACTTGCAGAGTTGTGTGTGCACATGGTTCCCAGTGGTGCTGTGGCTATGGGGTGGGGATGCTGCTGCAGTGTCCCAGTGCCTGTGGTGATTCCTGCCTGCTTTGCTCTGCAGAGACAAAAAAATCACTGCACACCAGAAAAAGGGAGCTAGGGCCGAGTCCCAAGGTGGGAATGGGGCTGCTGTGGAGTGAGAGGTCCAGTGTTGCAGAGGATGAGGAAAGAAGAGACATTCTGATGGCTCCTGCTGCGCTGCAGATGGAGGAGCAGATCCTGAGCTGCTCAACAAGATTGGATGGATCCATAGCCTCACACAAGCACAGTTTGGTTTGGGTTGGAAAACACCTGGAAGCTCATTCAGTCCCAAGATAGCCTTCCACTATCCCAGGTTGCTCCAAGCCCTGTCCAGCCTGGCCTTGGACACTTCCAGGGATCCAGGGGCAGCCACAGCTTCTCTGGGAATTCTATTCCAGAGTCTCACCTCCCCCCACAGGGAACAATTCCTTCCCAATATCCCATCTATCCCTGCCCTCTGGCAGTGGGAAGCCATTCCCTGTGTCCTGTCCCTCCATCCCTTGTCCCAAGTCCCTCTCCAGCTCTCCTGGAGCCCCTTTAGGCACTGGCAGGAGCTCTGAGGTCCCCCTGGAGCCTTCTCCAGGCTGAACAATAAATTACTGCTTAGGGGCCATAACCTCTTAGAAAGTCATCCAAAAGAGGCTGATATGATATTTTTAGGGGCCTGTTTCTCACAGTACCTACATCCTTTAGTGGTCAGAGACCCTTTACTTCTGCTGTGGTTTCTTGGCAGCACAAAAAGGCTGGAAAATGCTGCCTCTGCCCTTTGAATTTCACGTTCCCCTTGCCCCAGTGGTGAGAAATGAAAAATAAACCAACAAGCCACTCGCTCCTGCAGCATCAATTCCTCCTACAGGCACAAAATACGACATGGTGGGGGAGAGGGAAGAGGTTGGGGACTAAAATCTGATATAAATCCCTTCAGCCATGGCAGCGCATGAGGATTTCTCCGCCGTTGATGCACACGGTGGCAATTCTATGAATGTTCACTTATTTTTATGGAGATTTTGCCTTTCAGACCAAGTGTTTCCGTGTGGCACCAGCTGTAGGGGATGAGCTAATGCAAAGCTCAGTCATTTCCCTGCTCACCCAGGCCTTCCTCCGCAGCCGCTGCGATAACATGTCATCCAGGGAAAGACAAAAGTGATGCGTGTGCATGTGTAATTTCCAGTGTCAATGTGTTCGGCAAGGAGTTGGAATCATAAAAGTTATTTCATTTATTGCAATCATACATAAAGCCTCTTAGAGCTGCAGACTTGGAATAGGCAATTATGCCCATAGGTTAATAACGCGCAGCGATTTGACTGACAACTGGAATTAGATTTAAACACGGCAGAGTGGCAGCTAAAGGCACTTTATTAAAACTGCGGCTGGGGATTTGTTCAAAATACCAGTTGCATACCTTTCCTGGTAAAATATTTATAGGTAGTACCATATTGTGGCCCATTATATTGAGTATTCTTCTCCTTTCCCTCGCCACTTTGAGCTCTGCTGCACAGCGAAGAATTTCTCTGGTCAGATCTTCCTGGAGAGAAGGCAAATGCCTGGGGTTGTTTCACATGGGGTGATGTGATGGGATGTGATTTGCAGTGGGAAGGAGCCATGCAGCAGTGATTAACTCTAGACCTACAAGGGACCTGGATTTACCTCTCCATCCTCTCTCCTAATCATTCCCCAGTGCAGCATCCTCTTAACGCTGCCCTCGTTAGCCCAGAGTTAATGATCCCAACAGCCCAGACCAAACCAGTGACTGATGCAGTCAATAAAATAAATGTTTGATTCTGTTGATACTGGGAGTTTTTCCTGCTATCAGGGAAGTTTCTCCTTGTGAGGTGAGATTAGTGTGGGGATGGATTACCTGCAACCAGGATGGAGTCCCTGCTCCTGGGAGGTTTGAATACCAAGTTAGAGACCTGTGTGTCAGGAATGACAGGAGAAAATGCTTGATCCTGCCTTGGGACAAAAGGGTGGGTTGGAGTCCATCATTTCCCATCATTCTTGGAAAAAAACCACTAAATTGCTTTAAAGTAATAGCTAAGGACCAGCTGGGTCTGGGCCAAGTGATTTCCAAAGGTCTTCTTCCAGCCTAACATTAGTCCATGAGTCCTGGAAATGAGGATTAAAATCCCAAAAGCTCTTTGTGTGCCACTGCCTTCACAGGCAGCCAATGGGAAACAGAGGTGGCATCTGAAACGCCCTTAAAATTAACTCCCAAATCCCATTTCTTTCTTTCTTGCTTCATCTGTCTGGTGTGAAAAATCTCTCTATAATAAGAGCTGCCTTGCAACCATCTGTGGGCCAGGGGTTAAAATCCAGGAGTACCGGATGGGATTCAAGGATTTCACTTCAAAATTAGTGTCAAAAGGCCAAAATCAGCAGAGAAGAAAGGGCAATTCAGTGTCTGGAGAGGGAAAAGTGGACAGTCCCTGTTTTTTTAATCCACTGAAGGACAGTACAAGTAGATCTCCAAGCTAGTGGCCAAATGCAGCAAAGTACAAGGATTACAGATGGATTGAACAGAGGGAAAACTTCCCACCCAGCACATCCCTGGCTAAACAGAGTGTGCAGTCCAGACCTCCAGATTCCCATTCTTTTCGAACAAAACCTCACGGCTCAAAATCAGAGTTTATTCAAAAATATTTTCTTTAGTTTCAAGGAAGGGGAAGGTGGAGCTGCAAAAGAGGCTTGAATCCACCATTCTGTCATCATTCCCTGCCTGGCTCCAGCATATTCCAGACCTAGAGCCATCCTCTGGCTGAAGATGTCCCTGCTCCTTGCAGGGGGCTGGACTAGGTGACCTTTAAAGGTCTCTTCCAACCCAAACCCTTCTGTGATTCCATAATCCAAGAGCTCCCCAGTGGTCTCTGGTCCTCAGGATGAGGAATAGGCTCCAGCAAAGCTCCAACTCCAGATTTCCATCCTACAGACCTCTCCTACCAACCTGGGGGCCCAACTCCAAATTTCAAACCCCTCATTACCCAACAATTAAAATAAAATGGACTCTGAGAGCACCAGCTATAAAAAGATCATCCCGGTGTTTCTCATGCATTAAATATGAAGGCTCAGATCCTTTCCTGTGATGCCATGGCAGGGGAGAAGCTCCCTGGGCTGGGATCACCTGGTCCTGATGCCCTGACCTTTCCCCAGAGCTCCCCATGGGGCTGGCAGTGGCCATGGCAGAGGTGGCACCAGCCCCACACACACAAACACACCTTCCCAGCAGCTTTTTCCAGCAGATTTCCCGAGTGCCAATGGCAGCTTTGGAGGAGAAAGTGCCAGAAGATGAATTAACCAGGGGCGTGTGCAGGGCACTGACTCAATCCCAGGGCAACCCCCTTTGTTAAAATGCCCAGGGGAAAAGAGACCTGGGGTTTTTTTAATTTTTTTTTTCTTTTAATGCCCTGAAAGATTTATAACCCTTTTTGTCAGGTTCTCCCTCCTATCACTGATAAAACTCACCCTGGCATGGCTTGAGCCCAGGATCAGCTTTTAAAGCATGGCAGAGAAAACCTCTGTGATTTAAAGCAAACATCCAGTCCTTGGCTGCTGCCCAGACTGAATTCAGGGAGCATCCCAGTGTTTCAAGGCATGGAAATGGGGTTCATGGTGAAACCCACAAGGGATCAGCTCAAGTGAGCCCAGCCAGCCTTTCCCCTCTCACCCCAGTCCCTGGTGTGTTGGATGTGGGTGATTTGTCACCTTCCCAAAGAGATTCTTGTGCCACCAGCTCGTGTAATTTTACCATTTTATGATAAACATCTGTAGGAATACATACAAATACATACACGTAATTTTCCCTAAAGCCCCAGGCCCCAGAGGCAAAACTCAGTTTTTAAAAACCTCAACTTCCAAAAGGTTTGAGGGATGAGCTGGGTTTACACGAGCAGCTAAAAAAAACCCCCAAAAAACAGAAGGCAAATCCAAAGTGCATTAGAAAGAGGACTAAAGATACAATCAAGAAATTGGAAGCAATTTTGTGATCCGGGGGTTTCTTGCTGGGTTTTCTGGGAGTTTGGGGTTGGAGATAATGGCAGTGGGAGTGGAGGGCAGCCTGGTTTTATCTCAGGATCAATATCAGGGTGGAGCAAATGGTGTATTTATCTTCAAGGCTGAAAAGATCTAATTGTGCCCTGTTTTGCACTAATGCATCTCTGTGGCACCACCAGAGAGTACCAGAGTACCCAAAATGTGCTTGTTTTCCAGTCCATCCCTGGTTTTTGTCACTATCCTGTCCATCCTGGCTTCACCCCAGCAGGTTCATGTGTTATTTCAAGGATGCCCAAATCTCTGCTCTGTCCCTCCTTTATGCCTTAGGGTTAAAAAAGGGGCCCAAATCATTCTGTAAGAGTTCCCAACAGGAAATGAAGCCTTTATGGACGATCTTAATTGGGGGGAGACTTCCAGGACATACCCAGAGACATCCAGGAGCAGTAATTGCACAGGGAGATGAGATTCCCAAGGAGACCCAGCCCAGCCCCTCGGACATGAAACCACAATCGTCATCTGTGATGAACAACAGAGAGGGGAACGTACAGGAAACAGCAATTAAACCATTAATGTCTTGGGCAGCTTCCCAGTGACCAGCAGCCTTTAGATATATAAATATCCCACATGGCATAAAAGGAGCTGTTCTCTACCCATTGTGTCCCCAGTGACCTTCAGGAGGGACGAGTGGGTTGGGATTGTCACACTGAACTGGCATCTTCTGCTCCATCTGGGGAGTGACACATCCAGAAGGGGTTTGGTTCCCTCTGGGCAAGGATTTCCTGCTCCCCAATAGCAGTGCTAGGCAATCCCAGTTGAAAGTGGAAATCCAGTTGAGATCTTAGTTGGAATTATCCTAATTACTGCCCAAATGTGCTTCCTAAATCCCTGGTTGGGATGTCGGGAAATAACTGACCTGGGAGATGGCAAATGTGCTGCTGTTACCACATTTCAGTGTTGAAATAGAGGATATTATACTTAATTTTGTGCTCATGTTTTGTATCATGCCCGAAATACCCTGGGGAATCAGCCCCAGACCACAGGGATTTTCTGAGCTTCAAGTCCTCGTGGCTCACGTTTAATAGTCAAGCTGAGTGAAATGTAAAATATCTCAATGAGTGCTGAAAAATTTGGTCAGTAATTACAGCTGGTTGTCCTTTAATGAGCCAAAGGAACAGCCCTGAGACCGAGACTGGAACCAAGATAACCCAGGGAAGATCCATGATCATAAAAGACAGGCAACCAACTAAGTTTTAATCAGTCAGAAATCATTCTTGGCATGTGCTGCTTGTTGGGAGAAGAGTTTTGGGGAAAGATATCAAGACTGATTGCTCCATTCAGTCTGGATGGGTTTTGTTAACACCACCAGCAGCAGATTTAGTGACGTTTTATACTGAAATAACCACCCTGGGTTTTCAGAGCCGTTCCTGCTTTGACAGGTCTGGATCTGTGGCTCTCTGAGATGAGCAGTGCTGCACAAACCTCGGGATGTTCACACTGGGGAGGCTCAGCTGTGCTGTTCTGGTGCTGTCTGAGCAGGAGGAAATGCTCCCCTGCATCCCTGTTCTCCCAAAACCTGCACAACACCCCCCAGCTCGCCAGAAACCCCCACTTCTGGTCCCAGGTTTGGTGGTTTAACCCCAATAAAAGGGCTGCAGGGCCATTCCTGCGGGCTGAGCTCCATGGGGATGGAGAAGTGGAGATGTTGGTGGGAATTCTGCCGCATTTCTCCCTTCCCACCAGCCGTGGAGGTTTCCCCTGCAATTCCTGCCGCGATGCTGCAGCGCAGAGCGTCTGCAGGATGATGAAACGCAGAGGGGCCGTAATGAGATTTCGACTAAAGCCAGCTTTTCCCCTGGCACGTCTGGTCTGGATGAATCCAAACTGTTGGCAACGCAAAACCCACGGGAAGGAGAAGCGCCCTTGAGCAGGCGAGTCGCAGACGGGAAGGCTGACACAGCTCTTCCCATTCCCACCCCTGACAGCAAATCCTGCATGGCAAAACAGCTCATCCCCATCGAGGAGCAGCGGGAATCACACACGGCACAGCCAGGGCACGGCTCAAGGCAGGGATGTGCTGCGGGTCGGGCTCTCCATCCCGCAGGAACCAGCGGATTTTGGCACGGGGTCGGATTTTGGCACCTCTGAGCAGCGCCGAGCAGAATCGCGCAGCGCATCCTTCAGCATTCCAGAGCAGCAGCCGCTAGAGGGGAGCTCAGCACCGGCAGTGAGACTCGGAAAATCCCCGCAGCCTTCGGGAAGGAGGAGCAACCCAAAACTCTGCGTGGAGTTTATAATCCACCCCAGGGAGGCTCGGAGAAGGATGGATGCGAGCGATGCGCGAAGGAAACCTCCCCAAAATGCCTTCCCAAAGTGCTGGCGCCGAGCAATCCATCCCTTTGTTAAATATTCCTGCGAATTTTTGTGGAAAGCGATGCCCTTCCAACAGCACCGAGGTGCTGCAGGGCTGGAAGGAGGCAGAACAGGGAGAAAAACTCCCAAATGTTTTCCAGTCCGAGAAACACAGCACAGTTTGCTAGTTTTAAAGAAAAGCTGAAATAAATAACAGTGACTTCATCCCTGTAGCCAAAACTTTTTACTTTCTATGGAAAAAAATTCTCAGTAATGAAAAGTTGCCAGGTGAGCCACGTGTTTAGGATGTTAAAATGTGGGATGGACATATCCAACATCTCGGTCACTCCTGAGGTCTCTCTGTGCCTGCAGGGTTTTTTGGGGAGCCAAGCAAGGTCCAGACTCTCACTCTGTCTCTGCCTGACCTTTCCACCACTGCCCAAACTTTTTATTAAGCTTTGTTGCTACAGGACAAGGGGTGATGGTTTTAAAGTAAAAAACAGGTGATTTAAACCAAATGTAAGGAAGAAGTTTTTTTATTATGAGGGTGGCGAGGCACTGATAGAGGTTTCCCAGAGAGGCAGAATATCCCCATCCCTGTAAGCATTCAAGGCCAGGTTGGATGGAACTTCAAGCAACCTGATCTCCTCGAAGATGTCCCCCTGTCCACTGCATTTTAAGATTTCTTAAAATGTATCTGGCTTTGCACACAAATCTTTTCTGTTTTCCTCTGTTACAATTCTCCAGATTTCTCCTGGAAGGAGGAAGCTCTTTAAGGGCACAGCAATATCCTTCTCTCCATCTCTTCCCTTCCCAGTGTTTTGCAGATTCCCAGTCAATCATTTGATACCCTGCTCTTCTTACTGCTGTCATCAGACTCTTTTTCAGTCCCTCACCCTCCTGCCACCAAATTATTTTGGTGAGTGCAATTATCTTTTCTGAGAGAATATTTATTTGCATTAAAACACCCATGAAGACACAGTTGTTTGCAGTACAATATTTTAAGTATTTTGCTATTTAAGTATTACACCTCCTCTGCCATCTTGTGCCTCTGTTCAGGGATGAATAATTGGATGGGAATAATTTTAAGCTGCAGGATAATGTCCCTGTGAATTTCAATTACTCTATTAAACATTAATTCATATGGGAATATTTGTTTTCCTTTCCACCAAGCCACCACAGGAATACTTTTTTTTTCAGGACCAATATCTTGCTGTTTAGTGGAGCTCCTCTACTGAAGTTTTCTGTCCTAATTTTTTATTTGGGGCATTTTTCTTTTCAAAATTTCACCTTTCCTTTGTTATTTCTACACTTCCATGTAGGGCTGCTCTTCATTTATATTTTTTTACTTTCCATCTCCCTGAATTCCTGCTTTCTGAACATCATCTTCATCAGTGCAACAGACAGTGAAACGCTTTGAACAAAAACACCATTTCCTGAGACAATTTCCAGTTTATCTTTCTGAGTTTATCTTTACATCAGGTGCAGAAACACCAACATAGGAAGGATTTCTCCCCCATGTAGGCTGAAATTTGCCCCTGTTCAATGGGATGTTTTTCTTGGCCAAGCTTGCAATGCAGTTTCAAGTAAAAGTTAATTTATACCTCAGCATCCAAGTCCTACATAACAAGAATTCAATTTTTATTCTTGGGCTGATTATATTCTGTATTTTTTTGAATTCTCACTTCCAGTTTTAAGGGATCTCCTACCAGTCTTTAGCAGAGATTTTTATCTCCAAGTTCCACTATAGCCTCAAATTCCTTTAGCCCTCCAAACCTGCACATTATTTTCCCAGTCTCAAATTTCTTTCTGGGACCCAAATTTCTAACATAGACCCAGCAAGTGGGTAATGCCACTGATTCCTTCTTTCAGGAAGAATTTCTTGTGAGGAAGAACTTCATTTCAGGATGAATTTCTTCATGGAAAGGGTGGTCAGACATTGGAACTGCCCAGGGAGGTTTGGAGTCCTCATCCCTGGAGGTGTCCAAGGAAAGCCTGGATGTGACACTCAGTGCCCTGGGCTGGTGACAAGGTGGGGATTGGTCACAGCTGATAGTCTTGGAGGTCTTTTCCAACCTAAACGACTCTGGAATTCTGTAAAGAACAGCAGGGATAGCGTTAAAACCACGAGTCAAAAGATCCTCTTTGCTTTCAGACTCCTCAGAAAGAGCAATCAAACCTTTTACTGGAGAAAAACAAGAAATCCATCCTGGGGGATGAACTGTGGGGGTTCTCAGAGCTGAAATGAACTCACAGCTTTCCCTGGATGCACAGGCATGGATCAAAACGTTGGGTTTAGGCTGGAAAAGGACCTGTGACTAAAGACATGCCTGGGAGCCTCTGTGCTGAGAAAAGATTTGAAGGAGGTTTGGGCAGGGATGAAAAAGCCTCCCCAGTGCTTTTATTTAGCTGCTCATCCAGAGAGAAGTTCCCAACAAAAGCCCAGAGCTTGTTTCATGCTTTAACATTCCCGTGCATCCTTGGGAAGCATCTGACACACTGTTTCTGTACAAATAACCACAGCAGCACTGCGCAGATGACTTATTTGGTTTCCCAGTGGGTGTGTAAGTAAATTAGCAAAAAATAAATGTCACGCGGCCATGACTTACTCCATTTCTAAAGGCTCTGTTTTCCCTCTGTATTTTTGTTTGTTTAACAAGTTCCTAATTAAATTCTGCTTTCTGGCATTCGAGCTGATGTGATGACACGAGATAAAGTTGTTTAGAATTCAAATCTTCCTCGATTTCTCATCGTGGCCAAGGAGGAGGTAAGAGCAGTTGGGCTCTGCCTTCCCCTGGTAGAGTGTGGCTGCAGCATCAGCCAAGCAGAAGCTCTCAGGGTTCCAAAATCCCTCCTCTTCTCGTGGGTTTGTCACTGATTTGAGAGGATTGCACACAAAAAATAATGTGTGGGCTCCCCCTTCTGCCTGAGAACAGCAGTGCCTGGGAAAAAATCGGGATGAGGGAATGGTTTGGGTTGGGAGGGACATTAAAATTCATCTCGGTCCAACCCCGACACCTCCCACTATCCCAGGACCTAAAAAATGGAAAAAGCTGTTTGGAATGGGAGTAATTTCTCTTTGCCAAACTATAAAATAGATCCTCTTGATACTTATTCTAGAAAAGCAGAATTGTTTTCCAGGTTC
This sequence comes from Entomyzon cyanotis, assembly GCA_024500445.1. Taxonomy (NCBI): domain Eukaryota; kingdom Metazoa; phylum Chordata; class Aves; order Passeriformes; family Meliphagidae; genus Entomyzon; species Entomyzon cyanotis. The sequence continues at coordinate 72,916,649 of JAKEPQ010000871.1, forward strand.
TTTTTCCTTTCTCTTTCCCACTGCAAAGACACTGTAGATAACTGATGTCATAGAACCATAGAATTTTTAAGGGTAAAAAATATCAACAGGCCCAGCACTGTGTTCACCCTTAAACCACATCCTCAAGTGCCACATCCATGTTTTTGGAACACTTCCAGGGAAGGTGACTTCACCACTCCCCTGGACAGCCTGTTCCAGTGCTTTACAACCCTTTCTGTGGTTGGATATTGTATTTTTAGGAGCTGAAGTAGGAGAGAAATGTGCTTTGCTGCTCCTATCCAAGCCTTCAGCAAGTTTCAGAGCATCTCTGTAGAAAATACAGAGTGGGAAGCAAACAATCTCATCTATTTAAAAATACCATTTAGAACATAGAGACAGAACGATCTGAAGGCTGGGATTAAAACCAAAAGTGACTCAAGCTGGAGATAAGGGAAGAGGCTCTGGTTATGGATAGAAATGAAGATTTAGGGAAAGAATCAGTGTGTAAATTCATCATTTCTGCAGAGCAGAGAAGTCACAGACCTCAGTGGTCTCTCCTGGCCCTGGGATATATCACTAGAAACAAATTCTGATTCGGGATAAATCTGGGCATGCCCTGGCCAGGCTAAAACCCATCACTCCAGTATTTCTGGTTCTGCTGTGAATCAAAGTGTGCTCCTTTTGCAGGGTGATTTGTTTAGCTAATGCATATGAATATTCCACTTGGAGGTGCCTATTTTAATCCAGGCATTGCCCTGAGGGATGTGCACAGCATCAACCATGAGCTCAGATGAGTTATGTGTTGGAAGAGTAAGGGATGGCTTCTTCCTACACTGCAGAGGTGTCAAAAACTGGCCAAGGAAGGGATAAAAAGCTGGAAGTAAAAGCTGCAAGCAAAAGGCATCCTCTGAAAGTCAGGGGGAAAACATCCTACTAACTCTCGGTGAGCAACACAGATTTCCCTCATTTTTTTCATGATGGTAATTCATGATTCGACCTTGGATTAGCAGTGCCTTAGCACTCAGAGCACGTTCAGTGAAATCTTCAATGCTACATGAGATCTCTGGGCTAATTGGAGGCAGTGAAGGTTGGCTGAGTCTGGCAAAGCCCTGAGCACATCATTTCCATGGGAGCCCCAAACACAACTGTCAGGAGACATCTGGATCAGCCCCTGGACTCGTTAGCTCCGTGGAATCTTCCTGATGCTTCCCATTTTGATGCCTTTATTTGGCTTTTCGCTGTTTTCATTTCACAAGGGGGAGGAAGAAACGGAGAAACTCGGAGAGCTGAGGTTCTGTGTTGAGCCTGAGCAAGGATTTCTGCGTGGATTTCGGAGCTAAAGATTCTGAAAACTCCCATTCTGCTTCATCTTCACCGATGCTTTGTGAAGGGAAAATGGAGATGGAGGTGGAGAAGGGAATGGATAAGAAGGAAAAGCCAAGAGGCAGCCTGGCACAGAAGGACATGGGAAACATTTTCACTCTGGAGCTGCTTTCTCCAGATGTGGTTTTTTGATCTGATATTTGCTGAATGTTGAGAGCAATGTTGAAGCTGTTTGACAAAGGAAGAAGGGGGTTTGGATGTTTGACTATGTCCAGGGAAGGGAATGGAGCTGGGGAAGGGTCTGGAGCACCAGGAGAGGCTGAGGGAGCTGGGAAAGGAGCTCAGCCTGGAGAAAAGGAGGCTCAGGGGGACCTTCTGGCTCTGCACAACTCCCTGAGAAGTTGGAGCCAGGTGGGAGTTGGGATGTGCTCCCAGGAAACAAGAAAAAGGATGAGGAAATGGCCTCAAGCTGTGCCAGGGGAGGTTTAGATCGGATATTGGGAACAATTTCCTGCTGGCACAGCTGCTCAGGGCAGTGGTGGAGTCCCCATCCCTGGAGGAGTTAAAAGCCATGTGGATGTGGCACTTGGGGACATGTGATACTCATAATAATGTGGTTCTTTGCCTTTTTGAAAACACTAGTGACACAAAAATGAGGGTTTTTCCTACTGCATTCAAGAGAGAATTTCATTATTTTCACTCAGACGTTCCCACATTTTGAGAGAAAATATTTCTGCATTTTCCTAATTTTGCAGCCAGTCACTTGTTAGGCAACAGAGCACAAACTCTGTCTCTCCAACAACCTTCTCCTGCTCCATGTTTTCAATCAGCATCACCCAGACCCTAAATCCAGGTCCCAGCAGCACCAGGGAAGCAGAGAACTGGAAGCAGAGCCAGAAGCAAGGTCCAAATACCAGAGCTGGGCTTTATTTTCCCAGTAAACCAAACTGGAATGCTCCAACCCAGACCTCAGCCTGAGCTGCCACTCTTCTCACCCTTTGAGATATGGATGAGATCCTTAGGGAACATGGAATATCACGGCTCTCCCACGGAGAAACACCACAGGGACTTTGATTTAGGAGCCAAACCATTTGTTTGCTCCATGGGCACATTTCCAGGGGAACCCTTGACTCCAGCTCTGAGCAGGGCTCTGCCAACACTTGGCATTTATTAAAGCGGCAGCTCAGTGAGTGATGTAATTACCTGAGCATTTCCATTTTCGTGTCTAGTAATTCCAAATGGAAGTGGGAATAAAGTCTATTTCTCACCAAAGATTACCGATTTATTTCTTTTTTAGCACTTTCCTTGAGGTGTTTAACCATTCACAGTGCACTTCAATAACCACTTAGTGCAAGTGTTCAGGTTACATCCACACTAGTAGTAAAAAAATGACATTTCATTCCTTTTGCCCCACAATTTTTAGTGTATGATAAACAATATCCAGCAGGCATAAACCATAAAGGAGCTCCCAGGTATCCACCTCTCTCTGATAACTGTGCTAATTATTATCTTTTTATTTTAGACCAAACGTGGCTAAAATAAATCCCAGCTCATGTCCTAAGGACCACAAGCCTGGACAAAACTTAGGAAGGGTTGTGGCAGGATCAGTGGAAATCCTCTTCCCAAATTCAGGGTGCCAGGGCTGAATTTTTTTGGGAGACAGGGCAGGGATGCCAGCATCTCTTTTCTCTCCCATTTTCACCCCAAAATGAAATTGTTCACCAGGGAATTTGTTCCAGCAGGGTGGATGCTACAAGAAGCACATCCCTTCGTTTAAAATAAGCAGGAAAAAAGCAGTAAACGAGGAGAGAAAAAGGGAACATTGAAATTAGAGCTGATTTTATTTTGCTCCACGGCCACCGGGTGTCACTCTTGCCTGTGGAGTCAGAAAGGAATTGGTGGTGGCTGATAAAATCCTATTCCCTCAATAAATCCTGCTGGCTCCCAGTGGTGACAGCATCATCCCCATTTATCACAATTCCCCAGGTTTCAACATCGAATCACCAACTCATTAAATCTGGAGCTGGCGCTGTGGCCGGCGGTGCTATTTGCAAAATGCATTATTTTTATTATTATTAGTGTAAATGTGGCTGGGAAATTTAAATCTGGATTTAGATCACCAGGACATGCCTTGAAATTGCCCAGCTTCTGGAGAGAGGGAAGGTGATGAAGAGGGAAAGTGTGGATGGGTGAAAAAGCCAAAAAATGTGGGTTTTGCAGGTGTCTCCTCTGCAGCAAGAACATGATTCAGCAGATGAAGCTGAAACACACCCCAGCCTTTGAAGCCAAGGCAGTTCAGGTCTCACCGATCTTTTATCTCAGAAGCACGAGGAGATAAAGGTGAAAACATTACACAACTCCCTAAATATGCATTTTTCAGAGTTTCAGTGACTGCCTTGTCGTGGGGGGGTTTTGCTTTTCTAGGATAGCAAACTTGTCTTGCAGCAGCTAAACCTGCTAAAAGTGCTAAATTTTGCATTTTTCAAGCTCTCTAGACACTCTCCATTTCCTCCAAAGACAGAAAATCTATTTTCTTTTCGTACAAATGAAATCCAAAGTGGAATCTTTGTCTTTGGAAAGAGCCACTCCGATAAAATGCAACGTGACGGGTAAAACCAGTTGCTTTGGCACAGGCTGGATCAGCAAACTGAGCAGCTGATAAGGATAATAAAAATTTTTAGTCAGCAAGAGGAGAAAATTCTCATTAGGGACCTCATTCTACCAGCACATAAATTGCTGCTATTTCCTGGCCCTGTGTTGCTGCCAGAGGTAGGAGTTTGTGTTGAAATCTCACCATTTAAGCACAGCTATAAGGAATTTTCCTTCCATAAACAGGGCATGGATGGGATTTATGGAGGCATCAGAGCCTGGGATTCCCCCTGGGTAATGTAGGAAAGAGCATCATGTTCTATAATGCCATAAAATTTATGACCAGGACTTTGAACTTTGGAATGACTTTTAAAAAGTGGGAGATATCCATGAAAAGTTTGTTCTGGGCTTCACTCTGTTATATTTTGCTGCAAGAAGACGGCAGGAGTTTATTTATTTATCTGGGGATCCTGTTCACAGCAAGGGCAGGAAGTCACCCACAAATACCTTTAAAAATCCATCTCAGGATGAGTGTAATTCAGAGTTATGAATAGCTTTGGAAACAATCAATCCTTCAAATTTACACGGTTCCTATTAAAATAATAAAGCACAGAAAGTGCTTTGCAAAAATGGAGGTGAATCTCCTGAAGCTGCACATTTGCACAACATGTTGCATGAGAAATTTCAGCAATTCCTCTGAAAATAAATAAATATTTTTTTATAACAAGCAGAATTTTGACACAAGTGATTTGGAAAAATCAATTTGCTGCTTTATCCAGATTTTTTTTTTTACCCGTTCTTAATACTGATTTTCCTTGGTGCTTTCTCTCTCAATTAAAGCCGAAATAAATTTATAACAAACTTGTCTTCTGTTTTTGCCTGCGCCTACAAATTTCTACTACATCCATATATTCCTATCTTCAGGCTGAAAAGCAAGATAAACCAGAAGACAAAGTTAACACCTCAGATTCAAATTTACTCCCCCGGGGACTGGACTGAAACAAAAATCCATGAAAAAATACACGATAGCAACAGGTTTTATTTTTTTAAATGTTTCACCACATATTTTGTGCTGAGGATCTGATCACTCAAGGTACCAAAAAGCTGCTGGATGTCCTTGGTGCATCCCAGGACTGTCCCAGTGGTGCTGAGCTTTTTGCAGGAGTGGTGGTGCTTAAAATTTTGCCTAAACCCTGGTAAGATCCTCTGGTTTGGTTTTCCAACGCCTGAATGATTTATGGGCACAAAGTAGGTCTACAGGAAATCCATAATTGATGCCTCTATTTCAGCCGAAACAAATGGGAAAGTGGATTTAAAACACACTTGATTTGTTGCTTGTTGTGGTTTGGAAGAAGAGGCATCCGAAGGACTGTCGTGTTTCCTGGCTTGCCCGAAGATAAAATTCTTTCTAGATGATCTGAGAGCTGAAATATTCGTACATTCATCGAGATGAAAGCAAAAACTCCTTTCCCTGGTTGATAACGCACACCCGGAGCACTGCAGTTCTGCAGGATACATGTAATCACTTATTTCTAAACAAAATAATCAAATTTAGTTGGTATTTTTTAATTTTTTTCTTTTTTTAATGAGATGAAGGACCTGGTTTTTCCCTCCTCCACATCCCTGTCCAAGCCCTGCCACAACCAGGTGGGCACAGCAATAACTGTGGCTCCGCAACCTGATGAAAAACAGTGTCGCATTCAGAAACTCGATAAATGAATGGGAGGGACAAGCAGTGCCTCCCCCCCAAGGATGTTTTGTTAATTAAATTAGCATTTAAATAGCCAGGGCTAATCTGGGAAGTCAGCCCCTCATTACAGTAACTAGGAAGGGGGAAAAGAGCTGCAGACAATTCCCTACAAGATGGGGTTAAGTTGGCGTTTCACAAACTATTTGCCCGGCCTGTCCCTCCCAAGTGAAAGCTGCCACCCCCCCTTCTCTTTCCTCCCAGAATAATTGGCATGTTCCAGTGCTGTGAATGGAAACAATATCCTCCCTCCAAGCTGTGCCCCTCCAGGGAGATGCTTCCCACAGATTGTGGAGCACCGAGCCAGGGAAAAGCCTTGTCGGGGAATTCACAGTGGGGTAATTACACCGAGGTAGCTTGTGCCAGTGCAAGAGGAGCTGCACTGCTGTAATTCATTGCAGGGAGCAGAAAGGAAAAGGCCAGAGGCAGGAATTGCAGGGATACAGGAGGATTTGTTGTCCCGAGCATCTTCCCGGAGCTCCGATCAGCAGCATCAAAACTGAGATGGGTCTTTGGGCTCTGAGGATGTCTCAGTCTCTGAAGAAGTTTGCAGAAAGCAGAAATAATTACATGGGAATCTGGTCTCTCTTTGGCTATTAGAAGTGATGTAAGGCTAAAAGAGTGATTTTTTTTCCCCAGATTTTAAAACGAATTCTTCATTCCGAGTAGAAAACTGGAGTGAAGCTTGCAAGAATTGTGTGATTGCACTTAAAACATCCTGGCACCTCTATGGAATAAATAAAAAGATCGTGTGTAATTCTTTCCCTAGAAGATTTAATGTTTGATTTTCCCTAAACCCAGTGATAACTGACACAGGAGATCAAGCAGAAAAGGCTGGTGACACCTGCTATCCCCAGCAGTGTGCACATCTGGCCATGGGTTTCATCCCATTTCTCTAAATCAAATTCCAGGTGACTCCACCTGAGGTAAAAACCACCCACCCTCCACTTGGCTGCTCGTGGTGCTCAGCTGGAAAGTGAGGATTAAATTTATCTCCATCGCCAAAGCGCTCAGTTTCAGAAAACATTGGTGTGGTTTTGTCGAGGCCCCAGCTGGAAAATACCACAAGAAGTTCAAAGCTGGGTTTCATCCTGTAATTGGATCCTCAAGTTCACAAGTGCAAGGACCAACTGTGCAGGCTCAAAGTGGGATGGTCCCTCTCCCATGGAGCTGCAGGGCTGCACAGATGATGCTTTCCCTGCTGCAGATAAAAACTCAAGTTTTTGCTTCAAGCTTTCAGCATTCTGCTTGGTCTGACCTGTTATTTAATTTTTTTTTTTTTTTTTTTTTTTTTTTTTTAGCTTCAGGACATCTTCCCAGCCCTCATGCTCACTTGGGATGCTCTTAGGAACATGGACATTAATCCCAGTGTGACTCAAATGCCAACTTAATATTCGCTTGCTGTGTGCTTTGACAAGATATTCTTCAGGTCAGACAGGCATGAAATGATAAATATTGAGTGCAGTTCTTCTGGGCAAAAAGTGCCACCTGCCAAAATCTTATCTCGAAACCACTTGGAAATGTGTTATTTATTTATTTCTGTCACAAAACCTCATTCAATGTTGGAAGGCCAAAGGATTACAATTCTGAATCTGTGATTTTTTCCTGTCCTTGCTGAAATCTGCCCTTTCAAAATCACATTGAGAGAATCCTTGTTTTGAACTAAAATAGCAGCTGCAAGCGCTTTCAACCATGACCATTTAAATGAGGTTTGGGGGGGGTTTTGCATCTTTGCATTATAGTTTCATTCTCAGTCTTTGCAATCTGTGGTGGCTGTGGTTGAGTGGTTGAGGGGTCTAGTGAGGATAAACTGTGATATTGTTCAGAATATCTCAGATTATTCCTGTTGTGGTTTTTCAGTGAGCTGGTCCAGATGATGCTGGACCCATCAGGGGTTGTTCTGTGAAGCCAGACCCAGACAGGACCTGAACCCAGGGTGTGTCCATTGGGTTATGGTTTGTGATGGTTCTCTGGGATCCTTGGCACAGGAAGGACATGGAGCTGTTGGAGTAAAACCAGAGGAAGCCCAGGAGATGCTCCAAGGGCTGGAGAACCTCTGGAGCCAGGCTGGGAGAGCTGGGGGTGCTCACCTGGAGAAGAGAAGGATCCAGGGAGACCTCAGAGCCAGTGCCTAAAGGAGCTCCAGGAGAGCTGGAGAGGGACTTGGGACAAGGGATGGAGGCACAGGGCAAGGAGGAATGGCTTCCCACTGCCAGAGGGCAGGGATAGATGGGATATTGGGAAAGAATAGTTCTCTGTGAAGGTGGGGAGGCCCTGGCACAGGTTGCCCAGAGAAGCTGTGGCTGCCCCTGGATCCCTGGAAGTGTCCAAGACCAGGCTGGACAGGGCTTGGAGCAGCCTGGGATAGTGGAAGGTGTCCCTGACCATGAGAAACAAGATGATTTTTAAGGTCCCTTCCAACTCAAACCACTATATGTTTCTGTGATCTTAATGTGATATGATTTACAAAGTGATTTCTAATGGACAGAAACCCCATGGAACACAGACTAAATCCTGAGGTGAGATGTGTACATCCCAGTGCTGAGGCTGTTGTCTGCTCCCCATGAAATATCTCAGAATTCCCCCAAAAGGAGGGGACTGAGGTGTGATGGGCTTCCCCTGTAGCCACCCAGGGTGGAATGGCAGGGTCTGGGGTGACCCTGAGCCCACTCCACTCTGTAAATGCCATTTTGGCTGCTGACCTTCATGAATCCCTCTGTTCTGAAGGACTACACATCTGAGCATACAACACCTGGATCCCTCACTTCAGTATGGACATTGAGGAGCTGGAGAGTGTCCAGAAAAGGGAACAGAGCTGGGGAAGGGTCTGGAGCACCAGGAGAGGCTGAGGGAGCTGGGAAAGGAGCTCAGCCTGGAGAAAAGGAGGCTCAGGGGGAACCTTCTGGCTCTGCACAACTCCTGACAGGAGGGGACAGCCAGGGCAGGGTCAGGCTCTGCTCCCAGGGAACAGGGACAGGACAAGGGGATGTGGCATTTAGCTGCGCCAGAGAAGGTTTAGGTTGGACATTTAATTAGGAAGAATTTCTTCACAGAAAGAGTGATGCCCACAAAGTTGCACGTGAACACAAGGAAGAGCTTCTTTCCTGCGCAGTGATCAAGCACTGGAACAGGTTGACCATAGAGGGTGTGGAGTCTCCCTCACTTGAGATATTCCAGAACCATCTGGACACCATCCCATGCCATATACTCTGGGATGACCCTGCCTGGGCAGAGGGTTAGACCCGACGAACCGCTGTGGTCACCTTTAAATTGACCAATTTTGTGATGCTGTGCTTAGACACTGGAAGGAGCTGCCCAGGGAGGTGTTGGAGTCCCCACCCCTGGAAGTGTCCAAGGACGTGGCACTCAGTGCTCTGGTCTGGGGACAAGGTGGGGATCAGCCACAGGTTGGACTCGACGACCTTGGAAATCTTTTCCTCACTAATTAATTCTGTGGTTCAGCGACTCTTCCCAACCAGGCTGGGTGCAGCGGACAGGACTACATATCCCAGCGCGCACCGCGGCGGCCCGCCGGCAGCGGAGGGGCGTGACGCGGCGCGGTGCACGCTGGGAGTTGTAGTCCGGCCGCCATTGGCCCGGCGCGGCACCTCCCTCCCCGGCGCTCCTCCCCGCTCCGGCTCTCCCTCGGCAGACGGAAGCCGGGCAGGGACGAGGGAGCCGGGCAGGCTGGAGCGGCACGATGGGGGACTCCAAAGTGAAGGTGGCGGTGCGTGTCCGCCCCATGAACCGGCGAGGTGAGACCCTTTTCCCAATTCCTCAGCATCCCCTGCCCTGTCCTCCTCGGTAGCAGCGCTGGCCGGGGGTGGCGGTCGTTGGGGACAGGTGTCCGTGGGGACAGGTGTGCCCGAGGTGTGATCGGTGCGTGTTGGTGTGTGCTGATTTATTTTCCCTAAACAAACACGCCCTGCCTAGCTCCGGCGGGGCTGCGGCCGCCCCGCGCTGTGTTTGCTCACCGCCGTCTCCTGATCCCCCTTTCCCTAAACCTGCGCGGATTTATGGCTTTATTTCGCCTCCCCGCTCCCCCGGGGAACAGCTCTCTCCACACCTCCTGCACCTGCTTTACGCCCTGTTCCTGCTGGGAGGAGAGCGCTTCCTTCTTCCTGCTTTGCGGTTTTGGGGGGAAAATACCTCTTTTTCTGTATTTTGCCCTGGGTTAATCCACCCCGCTGCTCTCCGACCCCAATTCCTACCCTCGGTGCTTGAGTGGGACGCTGTTAACCAGGTGACAGCGACACAAGGACAAAAACAAGCAAGAAAATGCAAAAGAGGAAGCGAGAATTGACAAGGGAATTTTTTTGTTGTTGTTGGTTTTGGGTTGTTGTTGGTTTTTCTTTCCCCCTCAACGAAACTTGCCTAAGGGTTATGTTAATCAGACCGTGGTCTGGGCAGCTGTTTAAATGTTTATTACTTGTCTTAATTAGAAGAACTTGCTCTGGATGATGAGGAAGTGAGTATGAAAAGGCAGCTTCAGCCAAGGAATGGGAAGGTGAAGAAGGCAGAAATCCAAGAAATGTGTAGGGTAGCTTTTTTTTTTGCTTTTTTTTTAATCCCACATTCTCACAGGAGTATGCCAATAATTCCTTTTGGGGAAAGGGAATCCAGTGAAGTCAGTTTAGTAGTTGAAGCAAAAAAAAGGAGGGAGAGGGGAAGCCCTGTAATATCTACGTGATCTGACATACGATAACTTTATAATTCCTTTCTGTAAAAAAGAAGGAAAAAAGGTTATAGTATTGAATACAGTGATTCTACACCTTGTGAAGTGTCAGCAGGGGAATGTTCACTGAGTTCACAAGAGCTCCTGAGGTGGACTCTCAAAAGATGGAGTTGATGTCTTTACTGTCTGGTGGTTTAGGGAAATCGAGGATATTTTGACCAAAAGCTGGATTTGGTGTCAGCTCTCAGAACTGAGGAGGATGTAATTCATCCTTACAGAGAATTGCTTGGAGGAGATGGAGTGACAGCATGGAGGAGTTGGTGGGAGCTGGGAGAGGAGCTGAAAGGTGGTGCCTGGTGTCAGTGACAGATTTGGGCTTTCCTCTTGCTCATGTCCCTTTCCTGACATAGCTCATTTCCTTGGCTGTGTCCCAGATGTCTCCTGACTGCTTGGTGCTCCTCACCCCTGGGATTAGATAATAATTCAGCTTGGAAGGGACCTCTGGAGCACGTCAGATGAGATGAGGTTGCTCAGTGAAGTTTTGAATCTCCAAGGGTGACTAATGCACCTCTCCCTCCCACATATATCCTACGTCTGTTCAGCCCTGAGTTTGTCCCCATGTCCCTTGCCAGCCAGGGACTGAGTTCTGCAGGAAATACCTGTGGGGAAGAAGTTGGGGAAGTAAAGGAATCTAGAGGAAATCTAGATTTTATCTTGTTCTTCTCTTTCATAGAATATCCTGAGTTGGAAGGGATCCACAAGTCCAACTTCTGTCTGTCTTTTATTCTGTATAAACTTCAAAATGATGTGGAGAGGATGACTTCTGTCAGGAGGTTTGTCCAGGAGTGAGGGACATTTGAGTATCATTCCTTGATGCTCATCAGAGAGAAAGGGATCCTGAACCCCCTGCTCAGCTATTAAACTGTAAACTCTTAATTGTGAGTGATACCTAAATCCATTGAAGTCTAGCCTAAAAGATCCATGTCCTTTTATCCCTCAAACAAAATGTCCTGGAAGTGGTGGGTTTTTTTTTTTTCTTTTTTCTTTTTTTCCCAGCAGATTGTCACAGTCCAGATGTTTTGGTCAGGTCTAAACAACTGATACCTCCCTGTGGTATTTCTGATGTACCCAGAATTTATAGAAACAAACAGTGATACCAAGGCTACTATTTTTCTTGCCTATTTAATGTTAAATTTAAGAATCTGTGCAGCTGATTTCCTGAAGAGCCATCCATTTGTAAGATTCTGTGGCCTTGCTTTTTTTTTTTTTTAATCAGGCTTTGTGGCAAGAGGCAGCTTTCCTGGAAGCTCTTTCATACACATTTTGTTCTGAGCAGTATTTGTATGGAGTTCTGGGGCTTTGGACCTGAAGCAAGTATTTGTTTTCTTCAGGATCACGAGTAATGTTCTTTCCCTCCCTCTGCACCGAAGGGCTTAACATTGCAAACCTGTCAGATGGCTGAGACTGTGGAAAGCTGAGCTTTGAAATATTCTCGGTGTTTACTTGTGGTGCTGGTGGTTGTCCTTAGTGTTTGAGTTATGAATTTCTTAAGGCAAGGGTTTATTAGGTTAATAAAAGTGGTGTGCTTAACTGTTACGAGTTTTTACAGCTCATAAAAGTATAATGGGTTCCTTGCCTGCATGTGGAAGGGATTTGTGTATCAGATAGTTGGGTATTTATAACACTCACAATTCAAGGTGTTTGGGTTGAGGGTCCTGCTTCATTCTCATGCAGAGTGGTAATCCATAAACTGAATTTATAGCGCTCATTTTTAGTGAGGGGAAGCATTTATAATTGCACTTGGGTTTGGAGGTTTTTTTCACATCCAGGCTAATTTATTTTGCATCTTGCTTCAAATTAGACCTCCATCCTACAAAGCCTATGTGGAAGCTCTGTTTTTATAAAAATGCTGCTGTGTCCACACGTTTGCAGTGCCATGTCTGAAGTTGGAGGCTTTGCTGGGTGGCAACAGAGGCTTCTTTTTTTACATCCTTTCTACTTTGCAAACTGGGATCTCGATTAACAGGCTTTTATGAATTAAATAATTCAGTACTGTTTTGTTAGATAAGACTCTTGGTCTCTTATTTTCTTGGCTCTGTAATTCAGTAAAGTATTTCCTAGTGCACTGCGTTATTCAGTTGGGGGTTTGATAACAATCAGGAAGTTCTTTTGCTGTTTTATTTAAGAGTTGCGGTGGATTTCCTTTTATGAGTGTCGTGTTTGACTTCTCTTAGCAGATATTCATTATATTTCAGATAAATGCAAATGTCAAACCATACCATGAAGCAAAGCAAATGACAGCTGAAGGCTTTTTCATTAAGATTTTTCTGACTGAATGCTTTGTTTTCAGGTGATGTTTGGGTGCAGGCAGTACATAAGTATATTTAAGTCGTAGTGTTTCCTTGTGCTTTTGAATCAGTTCAGTGTAGAGTTAATTAACGCTGATAAAAGTTGTTCTGTTTTAAAAGAACATGATTTATGCTCAAGGATATGGCTGATGACACTTAAGCCAGTCCAAACTGCTCCATCTCACTTGGGTCAATACTTTTTGAACAAGAAAGGCAGGAAAACAACTGCCTGTGTTCTGGCAATGATGCTGGATTAAACTGGTCTAGGATTGTAGTGTGAGACTACAGCTCCAGTTTAAATATCTGGATTAAACTGGTCTAGGATTGTAGTGTGAGACTACAGCTCCAGTTTAAATATCTGGATTAAACTGGTCTAGGATTGTAGTGTGAGACTACAGCTCCAGTTTAAATATCTGGATTAAACTGGTCTAGGATTGTAGTGTGAGACTACAGCTCCAGTTTAAATATCTGGATTAAACTGGTCTAGGATTGTAGTGTGAGACTACAGCTCCAGTTCAAATACCTGGATTAAACTGGTCTAGGATTGTAGTGTGAGACTACAGCTCCAGTTCAAATACCTGGATTAAACTGGTCTAGGATTGTAGTGTGAGACTACAGCTCCAGTTCAAATACCTGGATTAAACTGGTCCAGGATTGTAGTGTGAGACTACAGCTCCAGTTCAAATACCTGGATTAAACTGGTCCAGGATTGTAGTGTGAGACCTACAGCTCCAGTTCAAATACCTGGATTAAACTGGTCCAGGATTGTAGTGTGAGACCTACAGCTCCAGTTCAAATACCTGGATTAAACTGGTCCAGGACTGGAGTGTGAGACCTACAGCTCCAGTTCAAATACCTGGATTAAACTGGTCCAGGATTGTAGTGTGAGACCTACAGCTCCAGTTCAAATATCTGGATTAAACTGGTCCAGGATTGTAGTGTGAGACTACAGCTCCAGTTTAAATATCTGGATTAAACTGGTCCAGGACTGGAGTGTGAGACCTACAGCTCCAGTTTAAATATCTGGATTAAACTGGTCCAGGACTGGAGTGTGAGACCTACAGCTCCAGTTTAAATATCTGGATTAAACTGGTCCAGGACTGGAGTGTGAGACCTACAGCTCCAGTTTAAATATCTGGATTAAACTGGTCCAGGACTGGAGTGTGAGACCTACAGCTCCAGTTTAAATATCTGGATTAAACTGGTCCAGGACTGGAGTGTGAGACCTACAGCTCCAGTTTAAATATCTGGATTAAACTGGTCCAGGACTGGAGTGTGAGACCTACAGCTCCAGTTTAAATATCTGGATTAAACTGGTCCAGGATTGGAGTGAGAGACCTATAGCTCCAGTTTAAATATCTGGATTAAACTGGTCTGGGATTGCAGTGTGAGACCTACAGCTCCAGTTTCAATACCTGGATTGCCTGTAAATAGACATTCAGGTATCTGTTATACTGATATGTATGTTAATCCAGACTATCAGGGTTCAAACAGGGATCTTCTTATGCTTTGGTGATAAAGGTTCTGTTTCCAGTGCTTGTAAGGAAGGAATTTGTTTCTGTCTGTGTGCAAGTGTCTGATCACTGTGTCAGGTGGTAATTTTATGTCCTCCTACTCTTTTTTGGAGGAGGTTTCATTTCCAGCCACTTGAAATGTTTTTGGGGTTTGAGGTGAGGAGGTGGGGGTTGTTCCTGTGCTCTTCTTTGTTTGTTTTCCCATGGAGATTACAACAGAGGCAATTTATCTATAAATTGGGGTTTGTGCAAGTGGGTTTATAAGATTAATTATGGCATTAGAGAGAGTGAAATGGCACCTGTTGTATCCTGATGGCAATGTGCAAACCACAAGACTTTTATTCACCATTATCCTCGTCATACACGAGTGCCTGGCGTTTGGAATATTTCCTGGTGATGGTTGATAAGCTGCAAAATAATGTTTGGGCTACGAGCAGAATTAACCTTGAGATAGGGTGCCAAATGGGTAAAGGATGCAGAGTTAATGTTTCATCTTGTGAGGCAATTGTATTTTAAGAGCTCTTAAGGTGCTACAGCCTTACCCCCCACAGCCAGAGACTCCCAGTCAAACAACGTGGGTGCCACAGAGGCAATTTCAGTGCTAATTACACCTTCCGAGTGCAGGGGGAGGTTACCTTGCTGCTCTGGTTTCAGGGTGGCTGCTCCTCCTGAAGACCAGATCCACTCAGAATAGCTTTGCCTTTGGCTTCTGGGTGTTTGGTGGCAGAGCAAACTCTTGCATTTCATCCCTGTTAACTGCAGAATGTTGAATTTGGAGTTCTATGGAACATCAGAGTCCCTGCATGATTTATTTACTCAGTCCCCATGAGCCAAGGGGTGTTTGCAGCAGTAGGACTGGCTGAGAGAAAAGTTCCTGTCCAGATACTCACTAAAGCTGACTTTAGAACTCTTCCCTTGCAGAAAATGAGGCAGCAAAGGATAAACCACATTTTTTAGTGTTTGGACAACATGGAATTAACATGAGAGGCCACCTTGCCTGTTCCATGTGCTCATGAGTTTGAGTTGACTTCCACCTCATGGACAAGCTGTGATAGCATTGTGTGCCCTTCCAGATGCATTCATACATATTTAATGACCTTTAATTGCTGCAAACTGAAAATTTCATGGCATACATTTGCTCAACTCATGTAACAGAGAAGCTTGAAAGATGCCTTCATATTGGTAGACGTAAAGTAGAAGTCAAATTACTTATTTGTAATTATTATTGTCAGAATTATATAATTATATATTATATTGTAATTATTATTGTCAGAATTTGTCACCACTATGTCTTCTAATCAATTCCCTAAAAGTGCTTTTACACTCTTTTTTCCATATAAGCCCTTAGCATTATCATGTAGATGGAAGCTATTTTCACATTCACTCATCTCCTCAGTTAGTTTTTCCTTTATTTGTGTTGGCTCCTGTATTGCAAAGGGCAAAGAGAAAAGTCACTCTTGGGAAACATACTGGCAAGGAAAGTTGAGGTCTTGTTGTCTTTGAACTGACTTTCACATTTCTTTTTCAAACAAAAAAAACAACCGAGAACCCCAAACAACAGCCTCTCATTTTTATTTTTTTTTTCTCGTTGGCATTTAATTAATTTCTGTGATAAACAAATATTTTTAAGTTACTGTTTAAACATTTCTCAGTGTTATTGCCATCAGCTTTTCCAGACCGAGAAAGGTATGAGAAACCAACTGTAATTTCTTAACCAACGCAACTTGACGGCTCAGGCCACAGCATTCCAGGTCTCCCAGGAAATGTTAATCTCCTGAAAATCTACTGGCAATTTAAAATATAAAATTTCTATCGCTGTCCTTACAGGAGATTATTGGAGCTTTTGTATTTGGGGCCAATTTTGGCTTATGAGCTTAGTCGAGGCACTTTAAACCTTTCACATTTTATTTGTTATACTTCAGTTGGCTTTTCCAGCTTTTGTGAACCTCGACAAGGCCAGTTGTTCTGGTTCCCAGAGACTCCATAGAGCTTTAGGCTCATCTCCAAAGGGTCCTGTGGTGTCACTGATGGTACAGCTGCCCTAAATTTGGAAGTGGGACCGGGAGGAATCTGTCACAACTTTTATTTGACCTGGGTTACGACACCTCGTTCGTGTCTCTGTTCCAGTGGGGTGAGGTGCAGGATCAAATGGTGTTTGAAAAGGGCTGAAAAACTGTCAACCTTCATAAATTAATTCCTTATATTGAGATCTAATGGAAAAATTTATATGGAAACAGAAGCTCTTGGTTAATTGGGAAGTGCTTTCCCTTAATTCATAGAATCATGGAATGGTTTAGGTTGCAAGGGACATTAAAGCTCTTCCAATTCCCCCCTGCCATGGGCAGGGACACCTTCCACTATCTCAGGTTGCTCCAAGCCCTGTCCAGCCTGGCCTTGGACACTTCCAGGCATCCAGGGGCAGCCCCAGCTTCTCTGGGCAACCTGTGCCAGGGCCTCACCACCCTCACAGGGAAGAATTCCTTCCCAATATCCCACTCAAATCTCCCCTTTTCCAGTTTGAAGCCATTCCTCCTTGTCCTGTTCCTCCATCCCTTGTCCAAAGTCCCTCTCCTGCTTTCTTGGAGCCCCTTTAGGCTTTGGAAGGCTGCTGTCATCTCATATAATGTGAAAAAATAGGGAATGTAAAGAGGAAAATCTGGAGGGTCACATAATTTGTAACAGACCTTCATCTACCGTGGGTGTAGTGCTAAAAGCTCTTAGGATGCTGTGGCCCCAACCATGAATTTAAAATCTTGCAGACCCCCCTTATTAATGTATCACTGTTAATTTTAAGATTTTTTTCAAGCTGCCCTGCAAAAGCCATCTCTAGGATCATTTTGTTTGGGTCTGCCATGCAGTGACCCTGAAGTGGGATGGTTTTTGGGGTTGTGCCTGAGGAAGCTGTGGTGTCACCACGTGGCAGTTCAGGTGTTTCTGTTGTGTCACCCAAGGCTGGGGTTTGATCCATGATCCAACCTCTGTTGTCAGCAGTTGCAGCCAATCCATGAAAACACTTCCCCACCTGATCCATTAGCAGGCAGAAATCTCCCAGAGGTGAAAACACCCAACATTTTCCAAAATGCTTCTCTCCCCTTCCTCCAGGATTCACACACACTCCTTGTCTCTGCCCCAAACCTGATTAGCACAATTTCAAGTGGCACCTTTGCCAGTGTTTCCTAACTCTGTTGTGGAAAATCTGCTGTTGTGAGTTTATGATTATCAGGCACGTGGCTGCTCTTACAGAGGGATTGGAAATTCCTACCTGTGGTGGGAATGGCCTGCTGAGTCCACCATTCCCTGCAGTGAGGCTGCTTCTGGCTTTGCTTTTCCAGCTCTCTCTTGCTTGCTGACTTTTCCACCCTGTTTGAACCACACTGAATTTCTGAGTGAAAAAGCCCAAAGTGTATATGGGGAGAATGAATTATTTTTACAACACTGACAAGGCTTTTATAATCCCAAATTAGGTAATTTTGGATTTACACAAGTGTGGTTTCAGCTAAGATCTGCACTGAATCCCAGTTTTAGAAGAGTCTTGTAAAGAGTTGAAAAATCAAGGGAAAGGGAAGGGAGAGTGGCTTCCTTCAACCCCCACCTTCCAGTTTCACAAGTAAATAAGAACTCATCCAAGGAATTCTCTGTGAGTAGCTTGGACACACAACACTTAACAATTATTCTTACACTCAGCCCAGCTTTGCTTAACACTTCCAGCAGCTGTGAAATGTAAATGTGGAGAAGTGACTCAGATACGTGTTACCCTTTTATTATGAATGTCACAGCTCTCTTACTCTGAAGCTGTGAAAGAGATTTTCATTCCCTGCAATAAATGGTTCTTGATGTTGAGAGTTTGAGTTTTAATTCTTCAAAGAGCAATTAGCTGATTAGTTTCTTGATTTGGTGAAGCAAATGAGTAGTTGATTGTGTTTGCTTAGTAATGACTGAAGGTAGAAGCAGGTTAGCAATAATAATAGGTGAGATTTTGTTTGAGGTGCAAGATTTGGGGTAAATCGCCAAGGTTTGACAGTGAGCTGCTTCTGTCATCTTTTAATTTCATCTTTTAATTTCTAAATTTTATGCTGCCCATAAGAACCACACCCGAATAGTTGAAGAAAATAATGCCAAACCTTGACAAATGAGTCCTTACTACAGGATGAATTAATTGGCGTGTTTGGATGTGCATCCTTATGATCTTATCTTGCTGCATCCTAATTTTGCTTGTTGTTCAGGAGCAGCAGGTACCCAGCTCACTGAAACTAGTAAAAGTAAGGGCGGAGTCCTGGTGTGATCATATCCAAATTATCTGCCTAGATAATTTGACTGTAAGGCCAACCTGCTTTAGTGATATTAAAAAACTTAATGAGGTGGAAATGATGATGATATAAGTTTCAGTAGTGATTAATATACAATTCATCTCTCAGTGTACCGGAAGCATTAAAGAATTCAGAAATCTGTCAAGGTATGTAGTGGAGCCAGAATTTGAAGAAAGTGAATGATGTGCTGTTCAAACAGGATTTAACCTGTTTCTTCAGCTGAAAGGAGGTTGCCATGTGAGCCTTTGGCCAAGGTAACTGGGATAAGAAGCCTTAAGGCTGTCTGGCTCCAGACCCAGCTTAGAGGCTCAATATAACTGTTTCCTAGGGCTTTATTTCATGCGACACCATGAACTGGTGGAGCAGTTCATCTCTGCTGGGAGGAGGTCTCTTCCTGCTTCTCTCTTCCCTCTGTACAGCTCTACCCTCCTGTTTGCATGGCCAAGCTTTCAGTGGGGATGGAGCTTTCCATGGAGTCTGGATACATCCATTTTCCATGCTGGGTGGTTTTCTGCTGTTGAAATAACTTGAAGTGAATTGTGGAGGATCCTCTGAGCACGGTAGTGGCAGAAGGTGACAAAAGGCACAGGAAGGAAGGACTGGGACCTCCCTGTTTGGCAATAGCTGCCAGTTTGGCTCACCACATCTTTCAAAACTGTGCAGCACACCAAGGTGAAGGGTTTTAATGTCACCTGTGTGATGGTGGTAATCAGACAAGGTGTGTTGCACAGGACAAATTGGCTTTGAATCCTTTTTCCTGCGAGGGCATTTGACTTTAAGGAAGTCTCTTATCCCTCCTGTGTGCTTTCTTAAGGGCATTTCACAAAGAGAGGTTTAATGAACGCTGGTGAGACTGAGTTCACTGGGCAGTCATGGATGCAAAGCCTGCCATGGGCGTTCTCTCTCAAGAGCAGCATTAAAAAAACGTGACAGAGGCCATGCTGCTTGCAGACCTTATGCTTTGCATGAGGCAGGTAAAACCCTTCCTCAGGAGTTGGGAAAAGCAGGTCACTGCAATACAGAGCGTTAATCACTAACCAGCCAGACCAAGATAAAGTGCCTTGTTGGATATGGGATGTACGAAGAACATGGTTTCATCTAAGCAAGCATGTGTTGCATATTAATGATAGGTAAATTGGCTTTCAGGGTGTGGGGAGAAATTAAAATAAACACTGGCTTCTGGAACTCGTCTGGCTCTTCCTCCTGCAAAAGCACAGTTTAATAACAGAGGAGCAGTTCTGCTCAGAAGGATTTCAGTTTCATGTGACTGCCTGCTTTGGCCAGTGATCTCGAGCTTTGCCTTTCTTTGCTGCTTGCCAGGTAGCAAAAAGCTGTAACATTTCTTTCCAACAAAGAAGAAACTCCCTCTCACTATGTCATTTCTCAGGAGCAAGAAGTCTGCTGTGCAATAAGATCTGTGGTCTCTGCCTGAGAGATTTCCAGTCTGAGTTTATAAGGTGCCATGAGGTGAAAGAGCAAGTACAGGTGACCGAGAAGGAAAGAGCAGAGATGAAGGAGGATGAGGATTATAATTAACATGATTAGACACGAGCGTATTTGGGTGATTCAGCTGAGGGCTGAACCCTGTGTGGAGGTTATTCAGTATAGCCCCTCATCAGCCCGGCGTGGGAGGGTGTGAACAGTGTGTCATGGCCATTGGAATTGTGATTTTGTGTGTGAACAGTGTGTCATGGCCATTGGAATTGTGATTTTGTGTGTGAACAGTGTGTCATGGCCATTGGAATTGTGATTTTGTGTGTGAACAGTGTGTCATGGCCATTGGAATTGTGATTTTGTGTGTGAACAGTGTGTCATGGCCATTGGAATTGTGATTTTGTGTGTGAACAGTGTGTCATGGCCATTGGAATTGTGATTTTGGGTGTGAATAGTGTGTCATGGCCATTGGAATAGAGAATTTGTGTGTGAACAGTGTGTCATGGCCATTGGAATTGTGATTTTGGGTATGAATACTGTGTCATGGCCATTGGAATAGAGAATTTGTGTGTGAACAGTGTGTCATGGCCATTGGAATTGTGATTTTGGGTATGAATACTGTGTCATGGCCATTGGAATAGAGAATTTGTGTGTGAACAGTGTGTCATGGCCAGGGATTGGAATTGTGATTTTGGGTATGAATACTGTGTCATGGCCATTGGAATAAGCACTTGGGAGCCCTTTACAGGGCCAGTGTCGCTGTATAGGGACATATTTGTATCCAGGCCCTGTGTCCTGGGTGTTTGTAGCAGTGATTTTGTGTGTGAACAGTGTGTCATGGCCTTTGGAATCAGCACTTGGGAGCCCTTTGCAGGGCCAGTGTGACAGTGCAGGGACATATTTGTGTCCTGGGTGTCTGTAGCAGTGACTTTAGGGGTGAACAATGTGTCATGGCTATCAGAATCAGCGCTTGGGAGCCCTTTCCGTGGCCAGTGTCACAGTGCAGGGATATGTTTGTGTCCAGGCCCTGTGTCCTGGGTGTCTGTAGGTAGCAGTGACTGAGCGTGAAAGTGTGTCATGTCCATCAGAATCATGATTTAGTGTGAACAGTGTGTCATGGCCATCAGAATAAGCACTTGGGAGCCCTTTGAAGGGCCAGTGTCACAGTACAGGGACATGTTTGTGTCCAGGCCTCATGGCCTGTGTGTCTGTAGCAGTGACTTTAGGTGTGAACAGTGTGTCATGGCTATCAGAATCAGCACTTGGGAGCCCTTTTCATGGCCAGTGTGACAGTGCAGGGACATGTTTGTGTCCTGGGTGCCTTTAGCAGTGACTGAGTGTGAACACTGTGTCATGGCCATTGGAATAAGCCCTTTCCATGGCCAGTGTCACAGTGCAGGGACATGTTTGTGTCCAGGCCCTGTGTCCTGTGTGTCTGTAGCAGTGACTCTGGGTGCAGGCTGTGTGCTTTATCCCACACCTAACTCTGTTTGTCACTGGGTGGATACCTTGGACTGCTGTCAGCATTATCTGAAGCTTTTATTTTGCCTTCCCCGCCTCTACGGCCGAGAATTCTCACACACTCCAAATATCCTCATTACTCATAGTCCACATCCCACTGCTCGGCGTCACTCGGGAGAGTTGGACTTCCCGGGAGCCTGTGGGGGAAGGACAAGCCCTTTTCTACATGCTTGCACCTAAATTATTTTTGATGGGACTCGAATTTCTGCGAGCAGGTGCCCCAGGACTGACAGCTGGCACTGTATCACAGCAGTGGCCGGGGAAAATGTGCTGCAGATGGCAGGGGCAGCTTTCCCTGCAAGCCTGGGAGGCATTGAGGGAGCAATAAGAAGAGCTGTCAAAGTGGTACCAAGCCTAAATGGTTCTTTTCCCCCCAGAAGAAATTTCATACTGGCCTTGTATATGCTGATTGTCCCTGAGTGAAACCCAAAGTGCTTTTTCTTGCTTTGAAAAGAGTGCTTGCTTTAAAGCTGGACAGGATCCATCCCGTCAGAATATCCCTAGAAGTGGAATTTGGCAATAGTCCTGTTTCTATTCTCTGGCTGATGGGTGGCTGTCAGACTGCATGAATAAATTTGGTGTCTGGAGGAAGTAATGGTGTATATAATCCCAGTGCTTTAGGAGCAGCACTTGACACTCTCTCATTTCTTTATAGAGCTTGATCTGCATACAAAATGTGTGGTGGATGTGGATGCAAACAAGGTTATTCTTCACCCCGTAAACACCAACCTTTCAAAAGGAGATGCCAGGTAAGATTTTTGAATTGGGAAGGTCAGGTTGCATAAATTAAGTATGAGCCTAACAACTAGGAAATGTAGGCCTTGATAGAAAGCTTTTAGTTAAAAAAATTACACATATTCTTTCCGCAGTCTAATTGCCATCATCCATAAAATGAGGCTGATTTTTACCATGCTGGGAAGTTGCTTTGAAAACTTTGTAGATTTTCTTCCTGCTTTCAACAATATGTTAGTGGTAAATGGGTCCAAGAACATTCTTTTTTTTTTTTTTTTTTTTTCCTAGTGTGCTGCTATGGGACAGGAGAAATTTAAATCTGCAAAACAATTTGAGCGGGGCACAGTTTGTCATTTTGGAATGAAATTAATTTTCACTGTTGTTTTCTTATAATGGGTCATGATATAAGAAGGGGAATGGGAACATTCTGGAGAGATGTAGCTCTAGGATTTTCTTGACAGTGGGGCATTCCCTGCATCAAAAATCTTTGAAGGAGTGGCTGAGAGCAGGGACCAGTTTGAGTTGGAACTAGTATTAATCTATTAAATTACTGTGAAACTGAAAAGTCATGTAATAAGTGGAAAGAGCTGAGCTTGTGACTGTTTAATTTATTGCTTGATGCGAGGGGAGGAAATGAAAAGATATATGCATGAAACAAAATAATGGGTGCAGAAAAAGGCAAAACCTGTTGTTGGCTATCTGCAGTCAATCATCTGTTCTCTGGGGGGAAAAACAGAAGAGGTCTTAAGGGTAACAGAAAGGAGAAAAATTCTGTTAAACACATGGAAGAGCTTTGTTTAAATTTTCATGTGAAGCTGAGCTGTGTGTCTGAGGTTGGTATTCATTAACTGCTCTCTGATAATTTAAACTCCTCAAACCCAAGTGGTAGTAAATGGACAAACGAAGAGATCATGACGTGCAATATTTACCTTCCATTGTCATTAGCCAAAAGATTTATTAAAGACAGTAGGACTACAGCTTTAATAAGTTACTTAAAACCAAACAGGCTGGGGGGGTGGGGGGGTGTTTTTGTTTGTATCAATATCCTCCTCCTCCAGGAACATGTGCATTGTTCAGCTGCCAAAACCCTACGTTGATTCTTGCCTTTAAAACTGCTAAAAATGGCAGGAAATTGAGATTCTCAGAAGCCGAGTTGGCCACGGCTGGATTAAAAATGTTAACTCGTAGTTTCTCTAAAGCACAGCAATGAAAAGCATGGTTTATACTCCCTCATATGTGTTTAAAAACTTTCATGGGGCAGCCACACATCATGCAAATTGTGTCCCTTGGCAGGGGGAGGGCTGGCTTGGCAGTGGCTTGAGGTCCCAGCCAAGGTGGTGAGCTCAGTGTGAGAATCCAGCGCCGGAGCGAAGAATGCTTCATTTGCATCCTCACAAATAGCCATTGCTAATCCAAGCAGGAAGCATAGGAAATTTATATGGGGTGATTTAATAGCGGAGGGGAAAGTGGAGGCCCATTAAGTGCACTGAGGGTTTGCCTGCACACGGTGAGACAAGAGATCCCAAAAGCACAGTTTGGAGCGGTGAGGTTTTTGGATCAGGGCCCTTTTGGAACAGGTCACACCCTTGAGAGGCTGCTGCTGAATTGTCTTGGCTTCTGCAGCTCCATCAGAGGAATCTTAAATATCAGCTTGAGGAACAGGTTAGTGTTAGTTGCAGTTTTTCTGAGTCTGGGGGTTAATTTTATGCTCAGGTTCTGCTTCCGTTCCCAAATCCACCATCAACTACTGTGCCCTCTGTTACTAAATCAATTCCTTTTGATTTCAGATTTTTCTGGTGTCTCAAGGGAGCTGAAGGAATTCTGGCAAACCTTTTAACTGAACAGGGAAAAGAGAAGTAAATAATATTGTAAATACACAGTTTAGGTGCTTGCAAAGGAGGGCAAGTTTGAAAACCTCCAGAGCTTTGCTGCATTTCTCATTGAGATGCCAGGGTCAATTTAGGAACTGGGAAAAGAATTTTAGAAGCAGAACTCAGTGCTGTCACATCCCTGTTTGTCATGACTCAGCTGTGCTCTGGCAGGGAGTGACATTTGGAAAAACAACCCATGACTTTTGGATTTATGCATTTTTTTTCCCACTTCCATCCTCTCTGGGAGAAACCAAGCCTGGGAGATGGGGAGATGCAAGTAAATCCCCCAGCCTGAGCTGTGTGGGGCCTGACTGTTGGATATGGCAAATTGTGTCCATGTAATTGCCACTGAAATATCTCAGGTCTTCAGAAAAGTGCCTGTAGCTGTTTCAAATTTGACATTAAAAATTAAGGAACGTTTTGAAAATCTGGGTGATAACTGATGGACCTCACTTTTTCCTGCATCTACAAACTGAATATATTATTTAGACATTTCTCCAGAGACGTGAGGATTAATAAGTCCATGTAAAGCACTTGGTTTTAAAAGAAGGTTCTATTCGTATGGCTGAAAAAAAATCTGGTATTCTCCTGTTATTCCTTAACCAAGAAATCACCTTTCCTGAGCTGGCGAGAGGCAGCAGTTATTTTATTGAGCAATCCTTAATGGTGCTGTGCAGGTTTCAGTAACTTGATCACGTACAAAAGATCAATTTGAAAATCCATGGGATGACCTCCAGACTGGGCAGGCTTTGCTATTAACCCTGGGCTGCCGTGGGGGTGGGCTTGGTTGGTTGGTGGTTTCTTGTGTTAAAATTAAAATTACACCGTGTGGAAATGCTCACCCTTTTCTTTAGCTGCCTGCACAAAATTAATTGTGACAGAGCTTTGAGTTCTGTCACAAATTTCCCCAAATGACCTCTTGTAAATCAAAATCTCCCCTCGAGGATGTGTGAAGCTCCAGGGGATTCGTTGTGGATGGATAATATCATTAGCATGACTTGTCCCCTCTTTTGTTTGCCTTCCTGAGCTGTCTGCTCCCTCTGCTCTCCCTGTTGCAAAGGTCAAGGCTGAAGTTTCTTTATCAACTCGGGATTTACTCTGTGCCGCAAAGATTACTCACAGCATTCCTACTCGGTGGCTGGGGCTTGGAAGAGGGTGTGAACTCATTGTGATTGAAGTGAATAGATAAGTCCTGGGCAACAATTGGAATGTTTATGGGAATTAATTTTTTGGAAAATCTCCAAATTGAGTGTAATTACTCCAGGTTCCTTTACAGCCTCTTTTTTCTTTTAACTATCAATTTGCTTGTGGTGTAATTTTACATTTCCCAAACAAGACCTGTTAAAAAGATTTTTTTTTTTTTTTTTCGACAGGTCAGACAAAGGAGGTTTATTCTGTCTTGCAGACATAACTGTAATTGATGTGTAACTGATATGAGCTCAGAGATCAGTGGTGTATCAGTCTGGCACAGCCCTGTGAATCAGCAGTGGTATTTGTAAAGCAAAGCATTCATTAAATCTGCCCAGCAAACCACCTCCAAGCCTTTCTATTAAGAGAAAATGCTAAAAAATGAAACAAGTGCTGATTTGACTGTACTTTTGTTGCAGTTTGTGGTTTCTAGCTGCTTTCCCACTTGTTTTGCAGAACAGAGAGATTCCAAAGACTGGCACAGGGTAAAAACTCTCCCAAGGAGTGAGTGCAGCTAAGTGGAGCTGACAAGTGTGTTAAACCAGGCTGGGTTTCTCCTTTTCAGCTATTGTAATGTCTTTATAATTAGTGCTTTGTAGTAGATAATTCAATAACAGAAGATCTTTATAAAGATTTGCTTTTAAGGTATCTCTTTCTGGATTTAAACCAGTTTATTTTTCTATAACAGACAGTTTTTTTGCTCATCAAGTCATGGTGCTTAAACTCAGTTTGGTTGTTTTTAAGGAGCTCTGGAAATTGAGAAGGGGTGTGTTATTATCTTAGGCTTGAGGATTTTTGTAGCCTTGCAGCAGCTGAGCTCAGTGATTTCTCAGCTTTGATGAGGAACTGGGTGAAGTCCAAGTACATTTTACATATTTTTAGAAGATTCTTCTGCTATTCCAACTCCCATTTACTTTCTGAGACAGGGCAGTCCTGAAGAACGTTTTGGGGAGGTGGGGCTTGGAGCAACCTGGGATAGTGGAAGGTGTCCCTGCCCATGGTAGGAATGGGATGAGCTTTAAGGTCCTTCCAACCCAAACCATTCTGTGATTCAAGTGGGTAATAAATTGCTAATTTGAGGTGGAGGATGGACTTCAGGCAGTGGTTGGGTTGAAATGAACAGCCCAGTGTGTTAAAACTTTCCTTAGTTTGCCTTTGGACTGAAGTTCTTCTTACAAAGCCGAAGAACCTTTTAATCCTTTTGAAGAAATGAAGATTAGGGCCAATTCAGCCAGAATCCTAGCAAAGATTTAAGTATTGAAAAAATGCTACCAGAAAACAAGTATTAGGGTCTCAAGGACTAAGCACCATTAGTTCACTCCTTCTGAAGGGTTAAGCACAAAGCAGAGGAATGGTAACAAACACACGTGACTTTGAATTTAAAAACAAACAGCTTGGTTGCTAAAAACTGGAATAGGGTGTTCTTGCAAGCCCACACAAGCTCCCTGTGCTCTCTGTTAGCCAGGAATCCCTTGCTGCGGAGGCAGGAGCATGTGGAGAGGCAGGATAAGCTGCTGCTTGGCACAGCCTGAGCAGTTACACAATGTTGGGTCTGCCCAGAGCAAGGTGAAGTCGCCTTTCACCTGCCTGGGGTGTGTGGGTGACTCCTTAGCGTGACTCCAGAACTCCCCTTAGAGCTGCTAAAAGCTGAAAATAAGTCGTGACTGAGCAGCTCTTGCTGTGGGGGTGTTAGAGACCTCGAGCTGCCTCGATCATAATGGGAAATGCTAATTTTAGTGGGGAAGTGCCTGAGTAGTGAGGTGGTAAAACGGCACATAAATCAATTTATTTTTCAAAAATTATACATAGGGGAGTGCGTTGGTTGGGGTAAATGTACATCAAGTGAAAAATATTAATTACAAATGAAAAAATACCTCTGTGATGCTGTGACAAAGCATATACATCACACATTTCAGTGAGCTGTAAGGGAATATATGTGGAATAATAGGCAAAAATCCCAGTTAAAGGTTTGACCAAAGCTGAACACATCACGATTTACCTGTTTATCTGTGTTCTTTAGCTTACAAGTTTTGCACACTTCCATCCATTTGCCTCACTCAGAGAGTCAAGATGCCTAGAGAGGAAATGCTGACACAATTATATAGGTGTCCTTTTATATGTAGATATATAAGAACTGGGAAAGCTGACTGGTAGGAGTAACCAGGAGAAATTGGACTTTTAAAAAATAACTCATGGTAGCAGGAGCAGGTCGGGGTGCAGACTTTACTTCTACCCTAGGAAAGGACATGCATGATCAGAAAAGGACTTGCATGGTCAGGAAAGGAGGCAAATGCATGAAGGCATTGCTGTTTATGGAGCTAATCTGCAAAACTCCACGCTTCCAAGAAAACAGGCAATTACTGGTAGATAGTCATGGAAAAATGCCCATGTTTTCTCCAGAATACCGCAGGATCCTGCCTGATGTTAGGCAAGAACCACTTGGAGAGCTGCCTCATCCTAGGCATCTGTGTCCCCAGCTGTTCCTGCATTTGACTGAGGAGTCTCAGCTGTTGGACACCACCAGAAATGGAATATCGGGCTCGCTGAACCATTTGCATGCTGTGGTACGGTTGTTATTTGACAGCAAAGCAATTTAAAGGGAGAATTATTGTTGTCTTTGAGAGGATGGGTGAAAGCTAATTGCACTGCCTATGCCTTTGCTTTTCCATATCTTTCCTGGCATTGTATTAATTCTGTATAAACTGCTCAGGATGGGAACAATTCCAATTTGGATGTGTGGAAGGGACACACATTCCTGAGCAGGAATGGCTCATGTGGCTGAAGGGTCACACTGGTGCATAAAACTTGGAGAATGAAATTTCTGGGTTAGATGTTAGCTCAGCATTGTCATCCAGGGCACAGATTTGTGCAATGTTTTCATGTGCAGCAATGTTCCAGGAAGTCAGGGGGCAGGGATTGTGTGAGTATTCCCGAGGCTGAGAGCTGACATCCAGGAGAAAGGCAAGTGTGCCCCTCTTGACATCCAAACTGGTGTTTTGTGGGCACAGAACAGCTCACAGGAAGTTCATGTTTGCAAAAAAAGCACCATGAGATTTTCTTGCACTTGCCAGCTTGGCCTCTGTTGCATCTCTGTGCTCAACTCTCACTTAAAGCATGAGCTTGTTCTGTAAAATTACAGTTGTTCCTGCTGGGTTTTATTGGTCAGGTTGCTGAACAGCCATAAGAATTTAGAGGGGGGAAAAATGAGTTTCATTAAAAACGGACAGAGTAATTTAAATATGTGAATGAAATTATGGTAAAAACACTGCTTTTTCAGTCTATCATCAGAGCTTATTTTGTAAGAAGTGGTATTAAGCCTTTATTACAGAGGTGAATTTGTGCTGGGGGAGGTTTAGGTTGGATTTTAGGAACAGTTTTTTTCCTGGGAGGGTTTCAAGCATTGCAAGGGGCTACTCAGGGTGATGGTGGATTCCCCATTCCTAAAGGGACTTAAAGCTGTATGGATGTGACACTTGGGGACATGGGGCAGTGCTGGGAGAATGGTTGGACTCTATGATCTTAGAGGGCTTTTCCAACCTTAGTGGTTCCATGATTCTATGTGCATTAAGGCTACCCTCCACCCAGCTGCCAATCCTTCCACTCAAAATTGTCTTCTGATATTAAAATTGTATCACTCAATCCTTCTGATGAGTTTCTGCAGCACCTAGAAATCATTTTGTTAAAAGTGTCCTGGGGACAGCAAAACTGGCAAAAAGGGCTCTGCCACTGTACCAGGGAGGAATTAATTTGCACAAGGAGGTGAAGGCTGACCATGTAAAACCCTTATCTGGTGTAAAATTGAGAAGTGGGAGTTCTGCCAGGAGAGAAGGGGGTTCCAAGTTGTGCTTTTGAGGAAGTGTTTGCTCCAACTCACGTGCTTTGACTGATGTGAAAATCCAAGACAGGAACCCTTCATTAATTTTTGTCATGGACAGAAAGTAAACAGAAGTTTTGAACTGTCCTTGTGTCAATGTGCTTAAAACAGACCTGTAACCTATTTTGTATATTGCTTAAGAAAATAAATGGTGAGAATTGTGTTAATGATTTCTTTTATAGCTGATTCCCTTCCCACCAGCTGGGTCACACCTATTTATTTTTATGGCAAACACGGTCATAGCTAATTAGGGTTATCTGTTATTTATAAGCTCTGTGCCCATGTGGCAAGTGAAAACTACTTTAACATGAGCCACGTCCTCTTGGAGTGAGAACTGGGTGGTCATGTCATTACTGGAATCATCCTTGGACTCCTCATATTCCTTGGATGAGCATCAAAAAAGCCTTTTTGATCTTGCTGCTCATTTGACCAAGTTGGTAACAACCTGCTGCATTTGAGGGAAAGAGCAAATAGAAGAAGAATTAGTTTGGTTCACATCCTGTGATCTGAAGTACAACCATCAACTTGTGCTTTGAGTCCTAACCTCCAGTGCTTTTTCTCCTTAAAACCCAAAACATTTGTAAGGCACCTGCAGCCTTAATTCTGCACTAAATTGAAGGTTTTTAATAGATTCTGCAATCTAGCAGCAAGTTCTGAAATACCCTTGGCATTATTGAGCTACTTGCAGACAGCATTTGGAGGTTGGTGGTGATAATTCCAGTCCTTCAGGAAAACTCCTCTGGAGCTGGCAAAGGCTTTTGGCTGGGATTTCTGTAAGGAATTGACTTCTGCTGCAAACAAAATCATCTGTAGTCCTTTCCCACAGTGGTACCAGCAGTAGGGGCCACTTCCCAGAGCTGGGTTGTTTCCTGGGGAAAAAAACCTCAACACAACCACAAAACAAAACCAAAACCCCTCTTGGTGCCACATTGAAGCTATTAGAGTGAATGTGTTGAATATTTGAGTGGAATGGAGCTTTTATTGAACCATTTATGGCAGTTTTGAGGGAACTGTCTCAAGTGTTTTGGTTTTCAAGCCCACCTTTTTCTGAAGCTCTCAATATCAGGTTGTTGAAGCTTCAAGGAGACTGTGATGTGTTAATTCTTTTTCTTGACTTCTTAAATCTCACTGATTTTATGCCCAACCAATTTTGTTTTGGGGGTGTTTGAGATTAAACTCCAAAATCTTGATCTCAGATTAATATGATAATGAAATCAGAAAAAGATGCAAGAGAGGATATTTCCCACCCCTCCAACATGATTGATTACTAATAACCAGGATGACTTTGTGCTGTACAACTCTCACATTCTCAGTTGCACTCATTTTGATTGTGTAGGAGTGTCCCCTGAACTAATTGGAAATAAAATAATCTGAATGTCCAGGGCTGAGCTTCTGGGGCAGGACATGGTTTGGTGCTTTCCTGAGAAGGTGGATAAATACCTCATATTATCAGTGATTGTATGGTCAGCTGGAATACACAGGCAGATAATATCACATAGAGTCTTTTAATTTCCTTAGGTTTTGGGAAATGGAATATGAAAACTTCCAGGGTTTGTTTCCTAAATTACTTACAGGCTTATTATGAAAAGTAAAGAAATGGAGAAATCTCTTATTGTCCTGAGGAAATTTGGATGAGTTTTTGGAGTTACTTGAGTGCCTCAGTTTGAGGTAATTTGTCTTTGTTGTGGTGGAGCAAATTTTTGTGGTGGTGTTGCACTTGATGCTGACTTACACTTAAGAGGTTTATTCTGATTTTGTCACCAGCTCTGTAAAGTCTGAAATCAAACTACCGAATGCAGAGGAACTTGTTTCTGTGTGTGTTTGTTACAGTAAAATGGGGAAATTGCAATTGCTGTAGCACCTCAAGATTTTCTTCAATATTCAATGTTCTTTTACCTGTTTGAATTTCAGTCAGTGGGGGAAAATATTACAGACCTGCTTGTTCTCCTCTTGAGGAGGAGGAGAAATCCCCAGTCAGCATCTTGTAGGTATTTCTGTTTTTTGTTTTCCACGAGCTTGGTCTGCAGGAATGCAACTTTTTCTGCTCCTGCATGGGCAGCAGCTTTCCTTCTGCTGGGGATGCTTTTCCTTCCTGGAAAGAAGCTCTGAAGTATGGCTGGTTGTGTCCTCCTCCTGAAAGGAGCACTAAATTTTTTATTGTTCTTCTTGCAGTTTTCAAGTACTGAACTATCTCCCCTTGGTTGTGATTTGCATTAAAATAAGTTGTGTCTTTATCTGTTCATTTTGTGTGGAGCAGGATGAATTCTGAGGATATAAATTTGGCTTCCTGTGAGCTGCTGTGGGATGAGCATTGCATTCAGAGCTCTGGAAGTCTGTGAAATAAAACAGCATTTTAATTAGTGCTTTAAAGTTCATGGCAGCCATGATAAGCAGAAGGATTGATAAGCATATACTGTTTTACAAAACTAATTATCCAATGGGAGCACCTTTGAGGAGAGAAGCAATCAGGGTAACAGGGATTTTTTTGGCTAAAGGAAGAGGGCTGGACATGAAGGATATCAGGAGAGGAAGAATGGATTTCTCTAAGAGCAGTGGCTGCATGAGGGGATTTAAGTTTTGCCTCAGCTCTACTAAATATTCCTTATCTGACTGTGGACTGGAGATTCCTCTCTTCCATTTCAAGCCACTAAAATAAATCTAGCATTTCCCCCATTTTTTTGGTTGATATCTAGTCCAAGAAGCATTTTATTGCGTGGGAGGGTGGCTTTTTATTGTTTGAGTAGGGTGGGTTTTGGTTTGTTCTTCTTGTTATTGTTGTCGTCTTGGGGTTTTTTTGGTCTTTTTTTTTTTTCCCCCAGCAAGAAGCTTCCTGTGCTGGTGTATAATTAATTAGGTCACATCACTCAGTGGGAGCAGAACTCAGGGCCTTTATATTGTGGTGGTGACGTAAGGAAACCCTATATCTTAATGTGTATTGTCTGAGGTTCTTAGGCTCATCCATTTACTTGAGTTTTCAGCCTTTTGGAAAGCACAATAGCATTTTCTCCCTTTCTCCTCAGGGTTTGTAGGCTCCTGCCAGCATTTTGTTCTGTGCCTCAGCAGTTGAAGCCTTACTGTGCTGATGAGATAAATGAAATGAAGGAACAGGATATCCACCCAGCTTTATCTGAGTAGTCCTGCAGTGAGGAGCACTTCCAGCTCTCTGGATTTTTTTTTAAGAATTACTTGCATGTGTTTAGCATCTGAATTTATCTATACTTGGGAGCAAATATAATCACTCCAAAAATTATCTAATATGAATAAGTCTGATCAAAATTTAGCTCTGATCAAACTGACAGAGGGCAGGGTTAGATTGGAAATTGGGAATAAATGCTTCAGGTTGCCTAGAGAAGCTGTGGCTGTCCCTGATTCCCTAGAAGTGTCCAAGGCCAGGCTGGACAGGGCTTGGAGCAACCTGGGATGGTGGAAGGTGTCAGGGTTAGAACTGGATGAGCTTTAAGGTCCTTTCCCACCCAATCCATTCAGGGATTCCATGGCAGTGACATTATCCATGATTTTATTATTCTGTCAAATCTTTTCCTGGTTTGCAGGCTGTTCTCTCAACTCCTCTGAGCTCTTGGAATGATCTTTGTCACCAGCCAACTTTGATGTGACAGCCCATGTAATTCTGGTTTCTTCCCCCAAATAAAGATAATATCTTTCAGAGTTTGCAGCCATGGCACCATGGGAAGGGAGAAATACGATGTTCTCAGCAGAAACTTCAGAGGTGTGAAGAAAAAACCAAACAAAAAGACAAAGCCTATGCAGATTCTGTGGCAGAGAAGAGAGAAATAGGGATGGTTCTGAGAGGAAGCAATTTTCTGGTTGCTGAAACCACATTTGCACCAGCTGAGGCTTACAAGCATCTCTACTGCCTACAAGTTATTTTAAATACCTGGTTAAGCAGCAAAGGGGTGATGAAGAAACTTCATGCTGAAACCTCCCACCCTTGTGCTGCTCCAGCCTCTGCAAATCCTCTCTGCAGTTGGCACATGTGGTTTTATCTGTCACTGTCACCACGGAGGTGTCTTCCTGTGCTGCTAAGAGTTTAATTGAATTGCAGGAGTCTTTCACAGCGTTCCCAGTGGAGGAATTATGTGGGATTAGTAGCACCATGGCAGATTCACACTGCAGAGGAGTGCAAGTGATACAGAGTAAACTCAATTCTGTGTCCTAAGTCATGGATGCAGCATGTGGACATAGGTTTGGAATTGGGCACAGTCCTCCATGACCTGATTTCTGGTGATAATGAAGAATCTTATGGGCAATTAATGAGGTGTTTTACTTGTGAAGGTGGCACAAGGTGAAACTGGTAGAGTTCTCTCATAGTGTGTGTTGGATATCCTGGTACAGCTCTGTGTGAGATGAATTCTTTGGAATCACAGAATGGTTTGAGTTGGAAGGGACCTTAATGGCCATCCCATTCCAGCCCCTCCTGCCATGGGCAGGGACACCTTCCACTATTCCAGGTTGCTCCAAGTCCTCTCCAGCCTGGCCTTGGACACTTCCAGGGATCCAGGGGCAGCCACAGCTTCTCTGGGCAACCTGTGCCAGGGCCTCCCCACCCTCACAGAGAACAATTCTTTCCCAATATCCCACTCAAATCTCCCCTTTTCCAGTTTGAAGCCATTCCCTGTGTCCTGTCCCTCCATCCCTTGTCCCAAGTCCCTCTCCAGCTCTCCTGGAGCCCCTTTAGGCACTGGCAGGAGCTCTGAGCTCTCCCTGGATCCTTCTCTTCTCCAGGTGAACACCCCCAGCTCTCCCAGCCAGGCTCCAGAGCAGAGAAGCTCCACCCTTGGAGCATCTCTGTGGCCTCCTCTGGACTCTCTCCAGCAGCTTCATGTCCTTCCTGGGACCTTCCATGTCCCTGGGACCCAAAGGCTGGATGCAGTGTCCCAGGTGAGATCTCACCTGAGAGGGAGACTCCCATCCTCTCCTTCTGCCCACACTGTGGGATGAGCTCAGGACAGTGTTGGCTTTCTGGGTTGAGATGGTTGTGCACTCTGTAATCAAACATTTCCTCATACCTTGATTTTCCTTGTCCTCTAGTCCCCATTCAGGTCTGTAGGTGACACTTTCTCAGGTCAGATCATGCCAACAGTCCCTTTCCAGAGGCTGTGGCTGAGATTCCCTGTAGTCTGTGACAGCTTTTTTGCTGAGCAAGATCACCTGGCTGCCTCCAGGCTGGAGATCTGAGAGGCAGAGGAGTCCTGGAATATTTTGGAATTGCTGTTGTAGCTTACTCATGGGCAGTTTTAAACACAGGGATGTCCCTGTGGAGTCACAGGCTGGAAGAAGCCTCTAGAGGTATCTGCTCTAACCCTCCCTCCTCAGGCAGGGTCTCCTGGAGCTGTTTATCCAGGATTATCTCCAGATTTTTTTTATTTTAGTATCTCCAGAGATAATTTATGTAGCTCTCTGGGCATTAATAAAACTGTAAGTTGTTTGTATTCTGCTGAAGAGTGACCTGATTGAGAGTGGAATTTGGATTGCACCTGCCTTGCTGAGATGTGGGAACTAAGCTGACAGAACTCAGTGTAAATACCAGCTGTCACTGGATAATTGTGTCCATAATTAATACGTTTAAAAGTGACAGACAAGTTCGTTTTCAAGGCAGCAGTGATGTCAGCAGTTAATTGTAGCTTCATTTGTGGGGGGTTGTTGGCAAGCTACAAGTCTGCACCTTTTGGTAAATTATATTTAGCAGAACGTCCATCCAGAAACCATAAAAATTAATCACAATTATCCAATGTTCACCTTGAATAATTATATTCTAAATGAAAACTTAGTTGATATCTCATGTTGAAGTGGTACCCAAGGAAATTCCACTTCAAGCAGTGCTGAGTGTTACTTGTGTTTTAGCTGTTGGCTGCTTTGGCTTGTGTGGACACAACCTCTGCAGAATGTCCTTTGTCCTAAAAAAACAAGGATTTTAATTTTTTTTTTTTTTTTCTTTACTTCAGTCATTTGTCCTTTGGGGAAGATCTTGCCTGAGTTTTGGGGTTAATTCTGGGAGGTTCTTCAGCACATCACTGATTATAACCTTCAGCAAAATTTGCCAGATGCACTCCAGGTTACCAAGGATTTTGAGACAACATTTTTTTCCTTTAATTTTGATCATTAGTTACTTGGATCCTTGAACCTTAACAGTGGCAGGTGTTGGTGAAGTGTTTTTTAAAATTTTCTATAAGGAAATACGTTGGGTAGGAGAAAGTATAATTTGACCAGATTAAATCAGATGCTGCAGGTAAGGTTTAGGAGCTCACAGGTTCTGGTCATGCCTGTGCCTTAGACTTGATGCAAATTTTGGCAGATATAATTCCAAAGACTTCACTGGCATTTAACAGTTCTGAAACTGTTGCCAAGTTACACAAAAGTCATTAAGCCTTGTTTATTGTCAGGATTAATGCTTAGAAAGAGCTTGATTCCTTAGGGAAAAGTATTGAAATCCATCCTTGCAGAAAAATGAAGTTAATTTTTATCACAAAAGAAAGTAACTTGACAACTTAGTCTCTCCTGGCATCTTTAGGCCAACAAGAAACTAATTACAGCATAATTGTGGTTTCTCCTGCTGTTGTCCCATCTGTGTACAGTGGTTTATAAAGTATTATAAAAAGAGATGAAATGGCCGTAAGTTAAAAATATTCGCTGTTTTGCAAATGATTGTGCTTGGAATAATGACTGGAGTTGATGAGCAAGTTTTTAATCTCCACTTGCACGAGACTGTAATGAAAAATAATGAGTTTATAGTCAGACTTAAAAATCTATTTATGGGGACTCAAAAAGGAGGAAAAATCTTATGCTGATACAGTTACTAAATTTTTAATTGTGATTTGAAGGATGTCATTTGAAGACCTTTTAAAACCTCTTTATAAATCAGATTCTTTTAGAATACAGTACCAAAGGCAGTATGGAAAATGAGTAATAATGGCAGGAGTACAGTATAAGATATTCGTTCTCCCTTAAAAGGAGATATTCACTTTATTATTTGAATTCCAAGTTGCTGGAGCCTGTTCTTATGTGAGTCTCTTGCCACTGATGCTTTATAGGGAATCTTTTTCATTGCTAAACCAATTGAATATACTCAAATTATGGCTTCTCCTATATTGTAGCCTTTTTCTATTATTTAATGCTAAAAAAAAGAAAATTAAAAAAAAAATCATACCAGTGGTGCATGTGAATTTGGGGGAGAGTTTCCTGTGTGTCTCAAACCTTGTTATCCCAGGTTGCTCCAAGCTTCTCTGGGCAGCCTGTGCCAGTGTTTTACCAATTTTGAAGTATTTTGGGGAGCACAGTTCTCATTCCTGCCTGGTATATCAGTTTGCTGCCAGGGAAGCAGAGTTAGATGGATTACTGATTTTTTTGGGATTGCAGTTAAATGCTGCAGAGTAGTTTTAACAACTAACTGGAGTGGTTTTATCCTCTGCTGGGTTTGAGTTGCACTTTTCCACCCATGAGCTGCCAATGCAAGGTTTTTATTGAAGTTCAGGAAGGCCAACCCCAAACCTGAGCAATTCTGAGGAGGCATCAGAAACCAGCATTTCCCCTCTCTCAGGTGAATCTCCCTTTTTGGAGAGCACAGTTTTCCTAGCCTGGTGTTCCTGCCTGTGTGACCTCAGCTGCACTTAATGTTTTATTAATTTTTGATATTTTTACTTCACCACTAACTTGGAGTCCTTGATGGAATCAGTGGAGAGGAGTGAGTATCTTTGTCTGCTGGCTCACAATTCTCCCTGAAGTTATAAAACAGCTGCAAGTGCTGGAGTTTTTATTTTAACCCCCCTGCAAGATTTACCTTGCTATTTATCAGTTGAAACAATGCAGCCACGGAGAACTTCAAAGTCACTTTGCTTCACGGCAGTGATCCAGGCAGAGCAAGTTCCTTCCTGTAAACACTCACTTTCCATGGTTCATTCTTTGTTTTTTAAAAGTATCTTTATTAGGAATCACCTGTTAATGCTGTGCCCAGGAGTTTGTCAGTGTGTATGATTCCCTTGCACTGTGGGAAACTAAACTAATCTTTCCATATTCTTAGAAAGTTGAATGGGGTTTTTTGTTGATTTTTTTTCAATGTTTCTACATGCTATAACTTACTATTCCTGGTAGTTTAAGGCAGACCTTGCACACAGAGCCAACAATGCACATCATGTTTGTCTGATGAATCACTGCTTCAAGATAGCCTATTCCCTTTCATCAGGTTTTTAATTAGCAGTGGTTGATGATCTGATGCAGATGGAAATATTGTTGATCATCTGAGACTGCTTATTGCAGTGAAAGATTCACTGCTGGTAACTCTTGTGGTGTCAGCAGCAAAAGTGATGCTGGCTCAACACTGCTCACTTCAACTCCAAATCCTGCAAGGTAAATGGGGGCCAGTTGAGTTGCTTGAAATGACAGAGGTATTTTCTAGTAGTCTGAGTGATTAATTATTCCCTATTCTACCTTCTGCCCCACTTGTTTACTGATATTGCTCTGCTCATCTGCTGGCACTTGAGACTTTTGATACCATGGAGATTTTGGCTGAGGATCTGTGCTGCTCTCATGTGGGGATCCCTCTTGAAGTGGAGTGTTAGTGTTGCAACTGTGAAGTGCATGTTGAAAATAGAAAGAATTTTTTCTACCCTTTGGTATTTGAAAATTAGCTTTTTTTTTTTTTTTTTTAAGTTGTCATTCAGTGAAAACAAAGCCATTTTCTATGCTGGAGCCTTGCATGTTTGCTCTTTGCCATGGCATTTTCATTCTGGGATTTTTTTTTTTGATAATTCAGTGAAATATCTGTTTCCATGACATAAAACAGAGTCTTTCTCACGTGCTCTTTAAGCCAGGAATGCCTTTAGCTGCTTATGCATTGTTTCTTAATTCTTGATAAGGAGAGCTCATGGAAAAGTTTGGAAGACACTTTAGGATAGGAGTGAGGATAAAATGGGATATTTTGTGTGTAAGATATGTGCTGTCAGCATATATTTGTCCCATTACTAAAATTACTTTGTTTTGCTCAAATACACCTTCACACCACAGGTTTTAGAGGTTGAGGGAACAGAAATAGTGAAGTATTTTGTGTGCTGAAGCAACTACAGGACTTCAGTGCTGGGTACAAAATGCTGTCATTTCCTTGGAAACCTCCATTGTCACAGGGAAAAGTGGCACAAGGACCAAGTGTATGAAAGCCTAAAACTAGAAAAATACAAACTGGGAATTTATCTGTACCACTTTTAGCAGCAGAGGTTATGAACTATTAGCACTGTGACAGGTAGCAGTGGGTTCTTGTTTGCAGGAATGAGATGTTTTTCAGGAGCTGTGATGGTCAAACGTGAGTTGATGTTGTAATCGTGTAGTTGGTGCTACAAGATCAGGTTGGCTTTGTAACTCTTCTTTCCAGCTTTAATATCTGTGAATATTGAGGGGATGTGATGGCCACACTTCAAATGTGGTGCATGGTTGTGGTTTGGGTTGGAAGGGACCTTAAAGGACATCCCATTCCACCCCTGCCATGGGCAAGGACACCTCCCACTATCCCAGGTTGCTCCAAGCCCTGTCAAACCTGGCCTTGGACACTTCCAGGGATCCAGGGGCAGCCACAGCTTCTCTGGGAATTCTATTCTAGGACCTCACCATTCTCACAAGGAACAATTCCTTCCCAATATCCCACTCAAATCTCCCATTTTCCAGTTTGAAGCCATTCCCTGTGTCCTGTCCCTCCATCCCTTGTCCCCAGTCCCTCTCCAGCTCTCCTGGAGTCCCTTTAGGCACTGGAAGGTTCTGGTGGCCTTGGCAGGAGCAGCCCCATGAGCAAACCTCAGTTAATGTGGCAGAAGGGAAGGAATTAACTGGGAAAAGGCAGGGCAGGACATTCCTTTTGACCTTTAAGAAATACCATCTCCCTCCTCTTCCCTTCCCTCTGAAGGTCTTCAATGCAGCACAGAAAGAGTTGTGCTGTGAAATTCTCTTCCTCAGGTTGTCATGACTGGCAATAAAACATGGAGCAGGGAGGGGGATAAAGAACACTGAGCTAAGGCTCTGCTGCCAACACACTCAGCCTTGGAAAAATTACTGTTGCCCTTTGTCATATCCATGCTGTGAGAACAATGCAAGAGGCATCAACACACTCCTGATTCTTTTATGTTATTTATAAAAAATTTAAAAAACCAGAAAGCTTCACATTTATTCCATGTTTTTGAATCATCTGTGTGTGTTGATAGCACAGGTAGCTGAGTTAATACCAGTGAAGCAGTGGGTAAATGCATTCAGGAACTAAAACCCAGCCTGATCTAAGGCTTATATCATTTAAATGGAGATATTTTTTCAAATATCATCCTGTGGTAGGTTGATAGGACATGTTTAAGAACATAAAGTAAATAAACTCACTGGGCTTGAAATACTGCCTGCTTTGTTGTGTATTGGTAATTGATAGATCTCTGGGCTCATTAGTTAAACTAAGCAGGGTTATTTTTATTTTATTTGCATTGAGTGCAGGGATGTTTATCTGTGTACTTGTCCATGGTTTTCTTTCTAATGAAGGGTTATTTCCAGTGAAGGGTTCTGTCATTTGAAAGGTTTTCATATTGAATTTTTCTTTCAAGCACTTGTA
Source organism: Entomyzon cyanotis (assembly GCA_024500445.1). NCBI lineage: Eukaryota > Metazoa > Chordata > Aves > Passeriformes > Meliphagidae > Entomyzon > Entomyzon cyanotis. Next base: position 72,956,339 of record JAKEPQ010000871.1, read on the forward strand.
AGTCATTGGAAAAAATTACATTTAGCAGTTGAACTTAAAAAAGCAGTTCCATTGGAGAAGAATAAATAAGGGAGGATACTGAGAGATCTGATTTTTTTTTTTTTCCCCCCTGCTAATTTCTGTTGGGTTTGCTCAGTGATTTTTAGGCAAGCCAAGTCCTCTGCCTGATTTCTGAAAGGAGCCTTGGGCTTGACACAAAACCAGGACGCTTTGAAAGTCTCACAAAAGAGCCTGAGAGTTTAAAAAATTGCTCTTTTGGTATCTGAACCCACTTAAACTTAAAAATAAAAATCATCCTAGGTATTCCTCATGTTTGTGATGTGTATGGATTACAAAGGAGCTGTGGGGAATTGCAGCCCTGGCAGCCTTTCAAGCAGCCTCTTACAATACAGCTTTATGCCTGCAACATATTTTCTCTTCCTTTCTTTTTGCAAGTCATGTTTTAAGCACATTTCTTTCCCTTTCAACTCTGGAAGGCAAATGTAATGTTTGAAACGCTGTGTTGTACTTGGAGAGGCTTGGATTTTCCTCTTATTCTGTGAAACAATAAATGGAAACTTGCGTGTTTGGAATTGCACGACCCAACTCTTCCCCTGGGAGCATTTTGTCATTAAATTGTTGATGGGAAAATCGAAGTGCAGGGGTAAAAATAGAGGTGTAAGGAGGGAGATTTGTGCAAGGAAGGCTCTGGTCAGGTACTTGCTTTTAACACAAAAATGTTTTGAAGCTCTTCTGTGTGGGCCAAGTGTTGGAATTTGTTCCAGCTCTGATTCCTGAGAGTTTCACAGCCCTGTGTCCTTTTGGTATCAGTTGTACCTAAAACCAGGTGACCTGGTTTTGGACAGTAAGGTGAGGCTGTATTTCAGTGCAGCTCCAGTCTTGCACAAATGCTAATTTATGGATTTTATTGGGGGAGGAGAGAGAAAACTGTGCAGAAGCTGCCCCTCCACCCCTCTGATTTATAATTGTGCCACTTGTACAAAGTGCTTTATTCCCTGGAGATTGATTTCCTGGACGCTGTGAGCAGCACAACAGCTGAGATTTGCTGTCACCTCCCAGCCCAGCCCTGCAGGAACCAGAGCCAGGACAGGTTGTCCCCAAGGATAACTCCCTCTACTCACCCTATACATGTCGGAGTAGTGATAACTCACAAGAGCAAACTTCCTTTGTGCTGCTGTTCAGCAAATCTTGGTAAGAAGCTGCTGTTGATTAATTAACCAGAGAAATTGGGGGTGATGAGTCCACAGTGATAGTCCATCATTCAACGTCCTGTCTTCACCCTGTGCTTGAAATAGCACCTTCAATTTTCTGTATGGCTTTATTTTTATGGGAGCAGGTTAGGAAATCCTGGATTACACATTCCAAGAACATGGATAATTCCAACAAGGGCAGTACCTGTTGCTGCAATACCTGGAGAGAAGAATTTTCTCTCTGTGTCCTGTTTTCTTGTAGGATCAAATGACCAAATTGAATATCTTCAATTCAGCATCTTTTCTGTGTTTGTTGTTATGCTTGGACAGACTCATTCAATCAGCTGCATGAATGAGCATTGAAGGATTTTATAAGCCAGAATGGACAAATTATGGTAATTAGACAACTTGTCTATTTTGTTATCCTGGCTGAAGAAGAATAGCAAGATTAAAGGAATACTGTCAAGGTGACAAAGGTACCAGACTGTCTTACGTAAAACATGTAATTTTTCTGCTACATGTATCTGAATACTTTGATTTTAGGGTGTTCTTTCTGCCTGTATTTTATTTCATGACATGTACGGGCAGAGAGAAGGGGCAGAACGGGTCAAATGTGTGGTGTTCAAGCCATATCAGCTTATTTCTTGGAGTTTCTCTCTTTTAAATGCTATAAAATAACTTGACAGTCCCTAAAGTTAATTTTATACAATGGCTCACCTGTAATCATTCTAGAAATTCATATCTCTCTACTGAGTTTGCCAAACGTACATCTAATATTACAGGGAACTAAACACAGTAGAAAAATGGGTAACTCCTTCGGGTATTGCTGCTTAGGAATGTCAGTGTCTTTTATATAGGTTTTGCTAAATGATTGTGTTCATGTGGCTGAGAACTTGATGCTCATAATTAGAGGTGTTAAACAAAAAACATCCAACCAGTTAAAACCCAACCAGTTCAGTAACACCAAAATTGGATAAATTAGCTGATATCCTATGTTAAAATCAAGCCTGTGTTCAAGGAGAACCAGGAGCAGTAACCAAGGACAGCAAGGCTGAGTCCTGAAGGTTGATTTTGGAGGAACTCACTCAGCTGGAACATGGGATCTGATCTTTACATCAATATCCCTTTGCTTCTTTCCTCTACTGTGTCAGCTCTTGTATTTAGTTCTTATGTTGTCACAGGTTGAAAGTCTGATACTCAGTTCACGTGTTAAGTATTTTTTTCTCTAATTTTTCTATATAGAAATATTTTCTATATTTCTATTTCTCTAATTTCTCTAATAGAAATAATTACCTAATTTTTTTTCCCTTTGCCAAAAAAAAAAAAGTGCTGAGGAAAGGGACTTCTTTGACCCACCACTTTCAGGACTGTGTTTTGGGGAAAACAACTGTTAACAAACTATGTTTTTGCAACACAGACATCATCCTAGAGCAGCTGACCTTGGATAGTCTCCCAACCTGCCTGCAAACTAAGGACTTTTTCTTTCTTGTTTCATGTTGGCAGCAGGAGGAGGAGATTAGCCTGGTCTGTCCCAGTTGGTTCCAACCTGTGTTTTTAGGACTGGCTGTGGGAGGGGGATGGCTGTGAATCTCCTGCACTGTCACTTGAAAGCTCTGCAGAAGAAAATCTGCTGTCTTTACATGCATGTTTGTTCATATTGGTGTCATTGGCCCTTTAGAAAATTGTGGTGGTTCTGTTAAATGAGGGGGAAAAAAAAGCTGAGAAACATTTGTAGATGGTGTAACAGCTAAAACACTTGAGTCTCACCCTGCCTTCAGCCATGGGTTGTGTGAGACAATTGCCAGCAAGAGCAGGGAATGTGGAAAAGTGTTTGTGTGGCTGTTGAGATTTTACCTTGCACATCTCCCTGATCTCAACCCTGTGGCTCCAGATGAACAGACCAGACTGGTGACTCTCAGAGATCAGTTTGGATGTTGATTTTCCCCTCTCCCTGTTCAGTTAGGGAATGTTGGCTACCTGTCTGTGTTTTCCCTTGTGCAGCATATTTTCAGTTAGTCTCTTTAAATCTCTGCTGGTGTACAGCAAACTTCTTTGTGAAGTTACCAGTTTGGGGATTATTATTTGTCTCCTCAGTTACTGCTTTTATGAATAAATGATGGCTTATAGTGGTGGGCAAAGTGTGAGCTCTGTGGAACAACTAATCCACAAATATTCTTTAGTTTATTTTTAATGAGACTTCTGGTCAACTTTCATGCAATAACTTTTCTTCCTCTCTGACAGAGAGTCCTCCTTCCCATTCCCACACCAAAATAGAGGTTGCCCATTAAAGATAATATTTTTTTTAGCAACTCGTGCATGTGGGTGGCTTTTGTTTTGTAAAGAAACAACAGAGTTGGTACCTCCCCACAGTCTGGGGGAGTTAGAGCCAGGAAATGAAGGTGGTTAAGATTATTGGATGGATGTGGGCAAGGAATTGTTGTAACAAGGAGTTCTTGCTACAGAACATTTTGGATGGCAATGATACAAGTGGGAAGGAGAAGATCTGACCTTCAAATTCCGTGTTCTGTTCCAAGTGGGATTGTTGGGTTTTCACAGTGATGCGAAGCTGCTTTGTGACTCTGAGTGATGCAGTCACCAGGCAGTCCAGCAGGGCAGTTTTAGAGGAATAATTTGATTAATGCTTCTTGTTTTGTCATTCCATATGACGAGGTGTGTGCTGAGCATTAGATGTATAATCTTTAATGGACAATTTAGTGTTTGGCTTCCAGCTTCTCCAAATGCTCTGCTGTCTTTTGGATTTAGAGGAACAAAATAAGGGTGATCATAAGGGCAGTTCCTTCATACTGAGAATAAGCCAGTCCTGTTCATCTGATAAAATTCCAGTATCTGCCTATTCATCAACACAGATATTCATAGCTGCTGCTTGCAATTCAGGATTAGCTGCAGATATTGTTGAGCACGTTTCTAACCTCTAAATTTCATTCAGCATTAGCAAAAATAATGCTTTTCTTGGTGATGAGTGCATTTAAAATAATTAAAAGAGCTTCTCAAGATACAAGTAGACACATGTGCTTTTATTCTTGTTTCAGGGCCCTGCTGTGCTCAGTGCTAAATCACGATTGTGTCACACAAAGTGCTTTTGCATGTGCTGTCCCACATGAAGCACAGCAACAAGTTGCATCTAAAAGCAAGATATTTTTCAGCCAGAAGAGACGAGCAGCAGGCAGTCTGGGAGTTCAAAGTTAGAATTCAGCAGGAGCCATCCTTTGGCTCCGTTCAGTGCACATGAAAGCCTCACATCCCATCCCTGTTTATGAATACCAGCAGCTTGCTGTGTAGCCCACTCTTGCAGGCTGAAAATAACTTCTTTGCAATGCAAACTTGGCATCAGGAGCCGACGAGTTTATTTGGTATCACTTTAAGGTGTTTTTTTTCCCTGGGAAATTAATGGCTCTTTTACTGTGTATGTGAACGATCACACTATTTAATCACTGAGACCATGAAATATTCAGCTCTTTTCCCCATGGCACATACAAGAATTTGTCTTCCAAATAGATCCTTGGAAAAGGAAAAGAGAATTTTTAAGTGAAACCAGCTGCCAGCAAGTGTCTGGTGCTGGTGGCTACTGTGGAACAAAAGAGCAGCGTGAGGAGGTAAACATTAGTGCAAATTTTGGGTTGGAGTTGATTTTTTTAAATCCCATTTTAGGTTTTTACACTTGTAGTATTTTGTGCGGAAAATGAACAGAACTCGCATGGAACACAGGCTGCATCTGTATTCCCCTCATAAAGAAATGACAAAATTTCCTATAATTGTGGAGTTTTTAGTGATAGTAAATTTTTTAAAAGGTTGCAAAAGTTGCACAACTCCCTGGCAGGTGGATGAGGTGGGGGTTTTTCTCTCCTCCCAGGTAATGAAGTGCCAGGATGAGAGTAAATGACCTCAAATTGTGCCAGGGGAGGTTGAGGTTAGACATTTAGGTTAGACAAAAATGTCTTCATAGAAAGGGTTGTCAATCACTGGAATGGGCTGCCCAGGGCAGTGGTGGAATCACCATCCCTGGAAGTGTTAAAAAATGGATGTGGCACTCAGAGACATGGTTTGGTGGTGACCATGGTGGTACTGCTGCTTGACAGCTGGACTTGATGCTCTTAGAGGTTTTTTCCAACCTTTATGATTCTGCAATTCCATACTTAGGCGAAGAATTTAAAAGCACGAACAAGAAATTCCCTCAGATTCCAATGGGGAAATGTGATTGCTTTTCTGGGTTATTAAGGGTGTTTCTCTATTTAATTACCCTGCTTTGTGTCAGGGTAATTGTCACTGACTGGTGACAGTATTTTGCAGGTCTACAGCACATGGTCAGGGATGAGCATGAAGATATTTCTACATTTTCCTCAGTGCTCAAGTATCCATTTTGTATTAATCATTCCTGGAACACAGACAGGTCCTGATTTCTGGGTGATGGATGACTCTGTTCACTAGGACTTCCTATAAAACCAGTTTATTATGGTGAAGTTCACAGAAAAGCCAAACAACTGTTGTCCTCATCCAGGATGGACATTGAATTCACAAGGTTAGATCTGCCCTGCAGTTGGAGCAGGGTTATTTTAGATTAGATCTAAGAGGTTTTTTAAAAAGAGACCCTGGCACAGGTTGCCCAGAGAAGCTGTGGCTGCCCATGGATCCCTGGAAATGTCCAAGGCCAGGCTGGGTGAGGCTTGGAGAAATCTGGGATAGTGGAAGGTCCCTGCTCACTCCAGGGTAGGACCAGATGACCTTTAAAAGGTTTTTTCCAAACCATCCTAAAATGCTATTCACAGTGGCTACATGAGATTCACAGCCCTGGGGCATCATTTTGTGTTATCCAGCTCTGTGATTCCCTGTTCTCCCTGCTGTTTTCCCTCTTTTCAGCCCCCTGATACTGTCTAAGTGAGAGGAAGGTACTAAATAGCCACAGAGCTGCATTTGTGCAGCACAGAACACTTAACCATACAATGAACTTTTAATTGGCCTGAACTGAATGTAACACAGCACATGTGTAATGTCCTGAAAAGGACTTATTTTTAAATATCCACAATCATAAACAGCTTTTTCTCCAGGAACAGTGTTATGGAAGGGTTTAAGTCTCCTTTTGAGGTGTTTTTTTTGTTTGAGGGAGAGGTGTTGAAAGGGATTTCAAAAGAGAAGGCATGCTGGGGAGATAAACTGCTCTGGGAATAAGAGCAGCACAGGAAGAGAATCCATGGCGTTGCTTGTGGGAAGCTCTTAGAAGTAATTAGTGATAAGAGTGAGGCAGGAGGAAATCTGCTTGGCAGCTGTGGCAATGTTCAGCAGCGACTCTGACCTTGGCTTGGAGGTGCTTTGAGGAAAGATTTGCTGCCCAGAGCTCCTGGGTTGTACCTGAATTCCCTTGGGAAATCTGCTGGTGACCTGCGGGGTGTAAGTTCTCATCCTGTGGCTGAATTCCCTCCTTTAGGCACTGCAAAAATAGGTGATAAAATTTGATGATAGACCAGAGAAATCATGTTTTCACTTTCTAGAAGCCTAATCGAATACTGGAGCAATCTCCCAGGGGTCTGCCCAAGGGTGAGAACTCCAAACTCCTCACAAACTCTTCTCTCTCCTACCCTGGGACAACATGAGAGTTGGCAAGAGCCAGAGAGTCTCTGGCCAGGATCCAAGCCCAGGAGATTGGTTGGCAGGGAAAGCCCATGATGGGATTTATTCTGACACAACTGACTTGGCTGAAAGGGATAAGGGATGTTGCACGGTGCGTGTTTCACCTTGTTAAATAGCTGCGTTCTGCTGCCAGAGCATGAAATGATGACTTAATCCCTGATTGCTCCTTACAGCCCTGCAGGCCATAGTCTCTGGAAAGGTGTTTGTCAGCCAAAAAATCATGTGTAGCTTCACCAAGCCCAGTTTCAGTGTCTTTTCCAGCTAACTCACTTCTGAATTAATTTGGGGGCTTTTGCACTTTAAATGTAGCTCCTGTACTTGGTCCCACCAGCCACACTCCTCTAATGCCTGTTCCTGATTCCTATTTTCTTCCCCAGCATGAATAAATCACCAGCAATAATGAACAAACCCTTCAGCAACTGCCACATTGGTTTTTGGGGTGATGGGTGTTGGTACAAGTGTTTAGTGGAAGAATTTCTTATACACAAGAATAACTAAATATCATTGGAATAAAAGCATATTCAAAATTATGTTCCTCATTAAATTCTTCAGGATTATCTGATTGCCCAAATGAGAGCTTTCAGCTGGAACACAATGGGCACGAAAGAACTGCAGTGCTTTGAAATAGTTCTGTGGTGTGTTGACTCAAGAATAGTTCACTAAATATTTCCTACACTTAAAAATGACCACAGCCATTTGCTGAGGTGGGAGGGAGAAGAGTAGACAAAGCAGATGGGTAAGTTCATCACGTGGCTGAAAGATGAATTTTGGAAATTTAGGGCAGAGAGGAGTGCTACAGTGGATCAGCAGTACCTATTTAGGAAGAAATAATTGGACTTTTGCCACCAAATATCAAAGAAATCTATATTTCTTCAATATTTTTTCAGAGCCTGGTGTTTCTCTTTGCTTCTCACTCCGAAGATACTATTTTTTTTTGTCTTCAGAACAAGTTCTCCATGCAGATCTGTTCACTCTAATGCAATTCTAGGTTTAAGCAAATATTTAATTCTGCCTAGAGCACTCTGACATTTTTTTTTTCAGCAGTCTGGAGCCATTAGCAGGACAGATACAGGACATGGGAGCTGAGCTGTCATGGTGAAGGCTTGCCTGTAATTTTCATAATATGCTGTATTTTCCCTTTGCTTTTCAGCAAACAGGTCAATTATAGCTTATTTCTCATCCTTGTGCTGGGAAGGAAAAACTGCTGATTGGAATGGTAAACTGAAGATAAGGATTGCTTTTCTAGGTCAGGCAGAAGAGAGCTTGGTGCAAAAATGTAGCCCTGGAAAGCAGTTCTTTCTGGTCTTGGCCTCCCTGGGACAAAGTTTGTATTTATTTCCTCATGCCAGGTGCTCCTGTAGTAAGAGTTCAGTCTGGAGGTTGGGGCTAGGTGGGATATTGGGAAGAAATTGGAGTGATGGGATTGTAGAATTGTTTAGGTTGGAAAAGACCTTTAAAATGATTGAGTCCAACCATCAGCCCAGCACTGCCGAGCCCACCGTTAAAACATGGCCCTAAGCACCACATTTCTGTAACTTTTAAATGCCCACCAGGGATAGTGATAAGGATATTGATTGCTGCCTGCTTCCTTATCTCCACATTATCAGTTGTCTGAAATGGGTTTGGGGAATACAGACAGCACTGAAAGAGTTGGTCAGGGAGGCACAGAGTCTGTGCTCTTGGGAAGAGCAAAAGACAGCATCACACATTATTCTTTTCTGAGATATATAAACATGAATTTTCCTCTAGCTGGATGTTTGAGGCTTCTAATGCACGTCAGGATTTTGTTGAAGTGCTCTTTCTGAGATGCCAGTGCCTTGACAAGCTGCTTGTTCTCGTTTGCAGCGTGGTTGGGATGAGCTGTGCTGTCCTTTCACCTCCCAGGCTCCCTGGATGCTGATGGAAGGTTTGGGTTGGGAGCACAAAGATATTGTGTAGCAGCCTCTGGGTTATCACTGTGATCATGGAATGTGGATGTGCTGAAGAGAGGAAATTCAGGCCTTTACTGAACCAAGACAAATCACTTTTTTATGCTAATGACCAACCCTTCTTGCCTACAGCTCATCTTCTCCCTCCTCCCCATCCACCATTAGATCAACACCATTTGTGGTTTCTGGGGTGTTTGTAGTTTTAAGTACTGCTCGAGTCACTCATTTGGAGTTGGATCCAAACCAGGTCATGAACAGACTTTACCACATGAAAATAACACTGTGCTTAGCAGGTATCTGGTTCTGGAGGCACCAGAAATTACTCTGAGGTATAAATTTTGGCACTGTGCATTACCCACTGCATCAGCTGGTGACCCTCTGGTGCTGAAATTGCAGAGATTTAGAGAGTGACTGGGTGCTTTATCCAGAGAAATTCCCAACCTTGTAAATGCACTGTGCATGCACAAACCACACCATTAAAATTGATTTCTTTACAAAATGTGGCCACAACAATGTTCTGTTTTGAACTGCTGCCACTTCAAGAATTTCCTCCTCACTTAATACCTGGTGAATGTGCTGAAGAAATCAGAGAACCAAGTCCAGGCATCTCCTCCAACAGGCACCACCTTTTCCAAAGGGAGGAGGGTGATATTCTCCACTGGAAGATTTGTGGAAACAAAAAAGAAAGTGAAAGAAGCTATTTGACTTCTTATTTAGGCCTCCAGGCTGGAAGGTGTCTTCCAGGTTGGATCTATGATTATCTGGCACAAATTGCCTGAGATAAATGACTGAAAGTCCTTTATAAATAAAATATCGAGTATCAGGTGTTGGAGTACAGAGCTGCCTCATGGTGTTGGTAATTCAGTAGCAGAGTAGATAGGGAAGTAGCAAGTACTCAGAAATACCTACAGGAGACATCTCTTTTTTCATATTGTGTTTTGAGGGGGTTGGTGCCTATTTAGAAGAAATAGAAAACCTTGGAAAAATTTTCCAAATGCTCTTGGTGAGGCATTTGTTTCCCCGAGTTGAAGCAGTTCTTACAGTAATTTCCTTAGTGTGAAATGATTGATCAATATGAGGGTGAAGAGCTTGTGGGTTGCTGTGGATCCCTTTGTACTCCTGCAAACAGCTCTTTTTTTCTCTTTGTTTGAATCAGAGAGGGGCTGAAGGAGATTTTTTTAGGGAGAAATTCTTCCCTTTGAGGGTGGTGAGGGGCTGGGGTGGAATTCCCAGAGAAGCTGTGGCTGCCCCTGGATCCCTGGAAGTGTCCAAGGCAGGTTGGACAGGGCTTGGAGCAACCTGGGATAGTGGAAGCTGTCCCTGCCCATGGCAGAGGGTGGAACTACATAAGATTTGAGATCCCTTCCAACCCAAACCATTCTGGGATTCTTCTTTCCTCAAAGGATATTGGATGAACACATTTGTATTTGGGTGCTTGTGTAAATATCTCAGAGTCCATGGAAAAATCAGCTCTTTCAAAGTGGTTCTGGTTGATGTATTTGTGTTTTCAAGGAAGTCAGACAAACTCAAGCTGGTTTAAGGTAGAGGCTCTAATGAGTTTATGGATTGGATGATACAGCTGGGTGATCTACCAAAAGTGGAAAAACTGGTCTTGGTGGACATGACAGAATTCTTGAAATACCTTTCAAAGATTAAATTCCTTTTAGTTCCAATCCTTTGCTTTCTATAGTGCCCAGGAGATCATTCTGGGATTAATCCTGTGTGCCAGTGGCTTGGCTAAAGGTTATCCTGGATATGAAAACTGAGTTTGTTGGTGTTGTAGAACAAAACAAAATATATATTGTATATTTTCCTATATATGCTGCTCCACCTGCCATCATTTTTTATTTAGGATCTGCTGGAGGAGTTAATAGGCTGCCACATCCTAAGGAGGCTTTTCCCTCCCTCAAGTGGTTATAAAAAGGTAGCTACAACCCACCCTGTTAAAAAATACTGTAATTCACAATAGTAATTGAAAGTTTGGGGACTGGCTGTTCACCAGACATTCTGTGGAGCACAATAGAGTCCTGACATCTGAGTATTTACAAACAAAAGGATAAAGTTGTAATCCCCTTGTCATAACAACAGCTTTATGGGATCCATGCACTGCTTGAATGTGGTCAGGACTAAGCAGATTATTGTACCAACAATACAGAAAATTTAGCTCCAAGTACAAAATACCCCAAACCCACAAAGCTGCTGCTCAGCCTGAATTCTTGGGGTTTGGGGCTTTTTTTTTCCTTGATTGTTTTGTGTGAGCTGGCAAAAATTAGTTTTGTCAGTAGAAACTAAGTAGCTGCCAACTACGCCTGGAATGCCTTGGAGCACTGGAGGAATTTTCCAAGGAACAGTGATTACCTTTATTCATTTTAGCTACACACAAGTTTAGGCTTTGAACTGTGTATGCTCTTTCACTTTTTTTTTTTTTTTTTTTTTAAATGTGTTTGGGAATTTTGTTTTAAAGAGGCTGCTTCTGATTGCAAAAAAATCCTTCACTGAAATAGGGCAGTGTTGTTTTCTCCCAGAGAACTCAGTATTGCCATGGAGGTAAAAATGGGACTCTGTAAGAATAATATTAATTGGAGGACATCATCAAAAATTGGAGTTTGATGGGACTCAGTGTTTTGATATCACTTGGCTTGCATATAAAAGTGGGGTAAAAATATTTGTAAACTGATAAACAACTATTAAATAACCTTAAGCACTTTACACTGAAATATTCTGGGAAAATGGATTTCTGTGTATCAGGGGATAGGTTAAAGTGATCAGACTCGATTTAGTTGAGTTTTCCTCACATTGTCTACCTGGCAGCAGCAAAATGTGTTGCAAGTTGTAATGGGTTGCAAGTTGTATTTGTGTGATATGCAGAAAGAGAGGAAACAGCTTCTCAAAGAATTCGACTTTTTCTTATCAGCTGTCATACTGCTGTCTTTCAGTTATGTCTGTGTTAGCAAAATCATTAAATCTATTGTCTACATTTTATTTCACCATTGGCTGGCTTTTTTTATTCCATGAAAGAAATTCTGCAGCTGAAATTTAAACAATAAAACTCTGACCGTTGCAGTGCTGGCTCTTCAGAATACTTCATTCTGAGTCCTTTATTCATACAGGGAAAAAAAACCCACACAAGCTACCAATTAAAGGATCTGCTTCAGAAAGATAACTGGGCTCCCAGACTTGAAACAAATGCAAGATCATACTGATTTGATTTTTTTTTTTTTTTTTTTTTTTTTTTTTTTTGTGTGTGTGCCTCCCTTGTATCTGCTGTGCCTGAAATTGTTGGTCTTGCTGGTGCTGGAGCTCTTCAGGAATTCCTGCACCACTTATCAGCTTCCCCACTCTAGGAAGGTCCTGTAGTACAGTGGAGGATAGGGAAGCTTGGAAATCTTCCAAACCCAGTTACTTCACAATAAAAGGCTCTGGAATTAAATTAGCTCTTCACACACAGGTGTCTAATGCTGAGGCAATGAGAGCACTTCCTTTGGAATTCCACTTATCTGCACCCAGTATTTACCCTCTGAGATATAGCCAGGGGTCATAAAATTATAGAAAATCCTGAGTTGGAAGAGATCCAGAAGGATCATGGAGTCCAAGACCTGTCCCTGCACAGACACCCCAACAATCCCACCCTGTGCATCCCTGAGAGCATTGTCCAAACACTCCTGGAGCTCTGGCAGCCTTGGGAATGTCACTGTTCCCTGGGAAGCTCTTCCAGTGCCCAAACACCCTCAAGACTCAAAAGCCTTGTTTGAAGGATGAGTTTTCTTGAGAAAGCCTTCAGTCCATGAAATCCATTATGATTTAACCCAGTGCTCTTCAAACAGAGCCTCATTTGCTCAGCAGAACTCTGTGCTGAGGTGCTGGGAATTGGGTATTTGATGTTTTTGAGGTGCTCCTGACTCTCCTGTGCTGAATGGGGAAACTCACAGCAGATGAGTGAGAAGGAACAGAGGAAAACACCTTTCTAGTGGAAAGTATCACTGCCAGTGGCACAGGATGGGAATGGGATGATCTTTAAGGTCATTTCCAGCCCAAACCATTCTGGGATTCCATGAAAACACTGCACAGGAACCACAGAAGAAATTATGGTTTAGGGTTTTCCATACCAGTTTTCCATACTATTTTGGGCCACACTTGAATGAAGGATGGAAAGATCTATGGGGACAACAAACTCTGCCCAATATAACTTCAGTTCTTTGATTTCATGGAGTGTTGATAAATAATGCAGTTGTGTGTGTCAGAACCTAGGATAGTTGTTGTACTGCTTCTGTCTGCAGAATCTTACTAATAAAATCCCAGAATTCCAGGATGACTGGATCCAAAGGCTAAATTACTGTTACACATGATGCCAACTTTTAATAATATTTTTTTAGCTCATCTGGGAGCATAAATGTGTATTACAGAGTGATCTCTGGGAGACACTGACACCTTTCTACTTGTAAACCCTGAGGAGTTTTTCCCCATCAGTTTCTTTTCCTAGTTGCATTTTTAGCTGCTTTCTAGAGTTTATGCCAGGCAGTTTCTGCTGAAGGGCATAAAATAGCACTAATTATACTGGAATTTGATATGCTTGTTTTTGCAGTGGTTATGGAAGATTGAAAATGAAAAGCAGTAAGAGTATCTGGAGATCTGCTGAGACTTTCCTGGTTTATAGTTGGAATTTTTACCTCTCTTTTTTTCCTTTTTTCTAACCCTCAAACTTGTATTATATTTTGCTAGTCCAGAAATTCAGTCCACATTCTGAAAATGACAGAACATTGTTTCAATCCCATAAATCAGCATAGCCTTGTGCCACTTGGCAATATCAGACAAATGTACAGTTTGGACGTTGTTGCAGTCACTGTTGGCACAGGAAATGTTCTTTTTCAAGAAAATACAGAGAAGAAAACCCATGCCTGCCATGTCAGCTCCTGTCCTACAGCTTCTGGAGCTCTGTTCCCTGCTTCCTGCCTTGCCACCTCCCACCTTTCTCCTCCCTTTGCCCCATCTGCCTGTTTGTGATGCAGACAAGAAGTGAGATGTGCTGTGACTGATTTAGAGCATGTGCTGATTTGCCAGCTGGCTGCTATCTCGGAGCTGTGGGGTCAGCCAGACAGAAGAGATAAGGACTGAGCTCTCCTCGCCTCTCTCCTGCCAGGGTTCACCTCTGCTCATTTGCTGGGGTGTTTTCCCCTCGAGATTTGCAGAGTCTGAAATATACTTAAGTTCACTAAACCTTCCTTCCCCTTTTGAACGTGGAGAAACTGATCTGGGCGTTGCTAAAATGCCACTGATAACTGTGGTTGAACGGTTTATTGTCTTTGAATGTGTAATTTAATTATTCTGTTAAAAAACCCAAAGCAGTAGTGATATTGCACATACACTGATGGTCTCAGCTGGGACCTGCTCTGATTTTATCCACATTTTTACGCTGTGCCTGAGATCTGTGGAACCACCAAAATGTTTATAGGAGAGCAAATGTGTCCTGATCAAGAAGCTTGATCAGGACACATTTATACCATGTGAGAGGTACTTTAAAAACAGATGATTATTCAGGCTGCATGTCTTTATTCACTCTCAAAACATCAGATATATTCATGGAATCATGGAATGATTTGAGTAGGAAAACACCTTAAAGATCATCTCGTTCCACCCCCTGCTATGGGCTGCAACAAATAAAACACTGTTTAATGTAGGCAGTTGTTTCAGGGTATTCTTCCTCCTTTTTTAATTTTAGAATTAAATTAGATACATTTGATTCCCCCTACTTCTGTTTGACATTGAGCTGAGAAGAGATAAAAGAAGGGAGTTGGCGAATTCCTGTCAGAGTGGATACAAGTGAAAACAAGTAGCTGGAAGCATCTCAGTGACATCCTTCAGTAGCTAAAAGATAAGTTTTCCCTCCCTGCCTTGGATGCTTCTGCTGCATCTGAGATAGATGTGAATTTTTGGCTGTGAGCCGAGGAGCTGCCTGCACCTCAGAATGGCACATCCTGGGGATGGAGAGGGACTTGGGACAAGGGATGGAGGGACAGGACACAGGGAATGGCTTCAAACTGCCAGAGGGCAGGGAGAGATGGGATATTGGGAAGGAATTGTTGGCTGTGAGGATGGGGAGGCCCTGGAATAGAATTCCCAGAGAAGCTGTGGCTGCTCCATCCCTGGAAGTTTCTCTGTGCCAGGGCCTCACCACCCTCGCAGGGAACAATTCCTTCCATATATCTAACCTAAATTTCCCCTCTTGCAGTTTGATCCCATTCCCCCTTGTCCTGTCAGTCCAGTTCCTGATGAACAGTCCCTCTCCAGCTTCCCTGGAGCCCTTCAGACTGTGGAAGGTGCTCTGAGGTCTCCACACAACCTTCTCTTCTCCAGGCTGAGCAGCCCCAAATGCCTCAGCCTGTCTCCATGGGGGAGCTGTTCAAGTCCTTTTATTAACCTTATAACCTTCTCTGGAATTGCTCCACCAGTTCCATGTCCTTCTTGTGTTGGGGACACCAGAACAGTATGCAGGATTCCAGGTGGGATCTTACAAGAGCAGAGTAGAGGGGGAAAATCACCTCCCTGATTTCTGCACATGTTTCTGTCCTGTGTGTTTTATTGTAGGAGATAAACCTACAACACCCCTGCTCTTCCTGGTGTTCACCTTTTCCACACCTCTGGGATGGACTGCAGCACCTGGGTGTGAACACCCAGCACTCCCAGTGTGTCCTTGCAGCCAGCCAGGCTGCTGGGGGTGCTCTATTTCCCCATCTATTCATTTCCCAGGGGATTTTGAGTCAGGCTACAAATCTTTTCATGGGTTTCTGGGCCCAGCACACAGCTGCAGCATTAATGGGCTCGGATGTGCACAGCACAATGCTGTGTGATGCAGGCTGCACCCTTAATGCTTTCCTTGGGGAAACATTTGTCCCATTTATTCTCTTTGTGGTCAAAAGTACATCAAACAGGCTGCAGCTCTGTGTGGCTGTGCTGGATCCCAAATGGGATTTTTTGGGGTTTGCAAAAAACACTGGGTTTTGTGGGGCTTTGGTTGCTGATGTTTGGATTAAACAAGATCCAAGACCTGGGTTTGTGGGTTTGTGTTTCTTCAGAAAATGAGATTCTTAGTTCAGACTAAAGGTTTTAAGTTAAGCTTGATGATACACAGCCCTGTATAATCCATCCTCTTAAAATTGTGTATGTGATAGAACTTCTCAGATTATATCCTTCTGGCTGCTTTAACCCAAATACTCAGTAATACACCCCATATTGAGGGCTGGGCAGATCAGCTGGGTTGTTGCAATATAATCCTGCCTTGAAATTGGGCTGGGGAAGGGAGGGCTGAATGAGGAGCAGTGGCACATCTCTGAGTGCTAAACTCCAAATCCAGGTTTGCTGTTCCCTTTGTTTTTACAAGAAGAGTGTTCCTGTAGGAATAGGAATTAACCTGCCCTGTAAACAGAACTTCCCTTAAAGCAGTTTCCAGTGATGTCCTGCAGCAAAGTTCTCTGTGAGAATTTCAGAAAACCATGAAAATGCTCCTGTGTCTCTCTGAGAGGAATCCAGAGGGGCTCTCTGGAATCTCCTGAGTCTGGATCAAAGCCCCAGTGAAGGAGATTCCCTCAATAAAATCCACCTAGGAGTAACAGTGGGGATTCCACACCAATCTCGCTGCCTAGGAACTTGGCAGAGCCTTTATTCCAACCAAGCCAGATGGCAGAGAAAAAGGGTCATGTTGTCTGGGATGACCCTGTGACACAAGGTGACCTTGACTCAGATAATCATCATCCTCTCCCAAGTCACCATCATTCCTGTTCTGTCCGACAGATCCACACAGCAGATCCAGGATAAGTAGAGAGGTGATGGATTTGCATAATAAATAATTATTTTTGAGAGACAGCGCTCAGAAATCGCGATTTTTAAACTCGCCTCTCAACCCCTGTGAGCAGCAAGAGCTCTGAGGGTAATCCTGTGTGGCTGCCATGCCTTTCTCCTGCTCTGTTCAAAAGAAATCAGTGTTGCTTGTCACAAGACTTTACACGTTGCTGATGTCAAGAGTTTCTTAATGTCATTTGGAAGGTCCAGGATGAGGGGAATGTCAGTGGTTTGTTGTGTTTTTTGTTTACTGCTTTCTTCCAGCCTCTGATGTGGGGAGGCCATGTAACCTGCAGTCATTGACCAGGGCTGTGCTGGTATTTTAAAGGTCATTCCAGTGATTTTGTACTTGCTTAAAAACAAACAAATAAAAACTCCCGAACTTTTAAATTCTGCACATAACAGACTGGAGAAATTGCTGTTCTCTGCTCATTCTTTTCGGGAAGCAAATGTTTGCTCTGCTGCCCCAGCAACCGTGAGAGAGCTGAGCTGGGCAAGCCCAAGGGTTGGACTCTGAAATTTCCTCTTGAATAACACTCCTGAAGTCCCTGTTCAAGTGGTTTTGGAAATTTTTCTGTTGTTAGGGTTCTTTGTTTTTAAGAGGCAGTGACACCCAGAGAGAGAGAGGTGTCACAAGGAAAATAAACCTGTGAGAGAATGAGGAAAGAGATGTAGCATGAGGAAAATCAGTGGCTTTGAATTTTAAATCAACTCCGAGCAGCATCTCAAATCTTGCTCCTGAAAAGGTTTATAAAATGACTTGGGATCTGGAAGCAAGGAGAAATCTGAGGAGAGAAATGAACTTTTTAAATACAGCGTTCCAATGATTAATGATAGCATAATTAAGCTAAAATCACTACAACTAACTAAGTCCTTGTTCTTCTTTTTGTCTTTTTTTTTTCTTCCCCTGACCTTGTACCAAATCCCTTCCACTCCTGCTGCGTTGGGGAGCACCAGGACTCACCCAAAGGTAAGGGCTTTTATCAGGGTGTGAGAATTGTCCCTTCACTTGCTCAGTCTAGAGTTATCCAAATATTAAAAGCATTTTGAAAAGTTCTGTTGCTGATCAGCTGCTGAGTAAAAAACTCGAAGCATCTCCTTGCTGCAGCAGTGCTCTGCACAGCCTGTGCCAAGAAATGAGTCAGAGGAACAAATGAGAACATACACACTCAGCACTGCTGAATGGGACATACTTGTTCTTTGTGGGCTTTTTAAAAGCATTTTCTGGTGTTTGTGTTAAAGCAAACTCATTTTGGTTTTATGGTCCCGTGACTTTGCTTTTGGTTTGAAGATTCTGCCCTGGCATATCAGGGTTCAGCTCTGTGGATGTTCAGCTCATACATTTTCCTAAATAGTTCTGAAGGCTTGGGATGTTTTAATAATATGTTAAGTTGTAAAATAAATTGAAAAGAAAAGAAAGCACCTTGATTTTGAATGCACAAGCTGTTGTTTCCTCAGTTAGAGGATATAAAATAACTGCTTAATCTCCTGATGCTGGTACATCAGTGTACTATAGTGGGGGAAGGCAATGTGTTTTTGAGGCTTAGTTATTTAAATTTCAAGGATTTTGCTATGTTAAGCATTTTCATAAATGTAGGTAGTCAGCAATGTAGAAATGCAGGACATCCAAAGGGGAAAGAGCAACTTCCATTAAGCTTAGAGGGGAAATCCACATTGCACTTCCCTTTTCCTACATCCTACAGAATAAATTATGCCCATGTGAATGTAGGTCAGACATTACCCTAATTAATATTTTTCCTTGAAGATACATACCCAGGGGAGCTGTTTTTGGAAACATCTGTCCCAAAATATACATTATATTATTTCAGGTCATCTTTTAGGATGAAAGGTGCCCATGGATCTTTCAATGGATTCATAGCAAAATTGAAACTTTTTAATAAACATTATTCTAGTGCTGCTCTTTTCATGATAAAACTGATTTGCTTCCTATTACTCTTTGCAAATGTTAGACTTTGATGGCTGCTTTAGTTCATCATGGTCTGTAAATAAATACATAACTCCTCTTGTATGGAAAGAGGTTCCTACCCTAAGGCTTGTATTTAATTTATGCAGACAAGAGGCACAGGGAGATGGGAGGCAGAAAGAGCTAGAGGACATCTGTCAGTTTGCAAAAGAGAAACTCTGGTGAAAAATGAATTGCAGGGATGGGTTTGGAGGGAGCTGTGGAGAAGTCCTTGACATCCACTTGGTTGGCACATGGGGAGTGGGGTTGGCACAGAAAGGAACAAACAGGAACAAGGAACAAATAAAAACATACAGGAAAATGAAGTGTTTGTTTAGCCTTCAAACTCCTAGGAAATAAGGAATTCAGTGGGAATGTGTGCAAGTTTAGAATGTCAAAATGGGAATAACGTGTTGGATTTGGCAGCAGTTTTTCTAAAGTGTTCTGGTTGTTTCCCTACAGGTGTTTGCTTATGATCACTGCTTTTGGTCTATGGATGAATCTGTCAAAGAAAAATATGCAGGTAATGATATTTACTGTGGCTCTGCTGTCTCCAAGTGGGAATGATCTGACTGAAATACAGTCCTTGCTGCAGGGCACAGGCCATATGGCACAAAGTGCTGTCCCCTGTATGACTGGCTGCTGTCAAAAGGGAAATCTTCAATCATTCTAGTTTCTCTTCTCTAAAAATGCCAATAGCAATAGGCATTGCCACCCATTTGCAGTGGAGGGACTGGGGAAACCCAGCACAGTGATGCTTTACTCATATTTACAGCTTTATTTAAAATGCCATTCAAATCCCATCATTTAAAAGCGTCAAATCCATTTATTTGTTTTGAGGAGCGTTGTTATATGTAATTTCATGTTTTTGAGAGCTGATGGGAGTTTGGCATCATAATGCAACTTCATAAAGGAACATTAATAAAAGCCTTACTTAATATAAGTGTATGTGAATTCAGGTGCTCTAGTGAGAATGTATTCAATAAAAAGTTTTCTGTGTATTATTATAACACGTTTTTGTAGTAATTATGGTAAAACATGAAATATACTTAGATTTACCACTCCTATAACTTATTCCTTTCATACTTGTTATCGTTTAAAATTTGGAATCAGTTGAACTTGTTAACTTTTTTCGTATAAAAACCATAAGAAAAATCAAAGACAAACTTCTTGATTTTAATTTCTTTAATCAATAATTAATGAATAATAATTTATCAAGAACTGAGAAAAAAGTGACACTTTCAGCCATACAAATGGCATAGGAATATTCCATACTTTGTTTCTCAAACAATGGCTGTGCCTATATAACTGATATTTAGGTCTGTTATACAGTGGAAGTGTTTGATCCAAACCCATTCTGCTGTGCTGAGCCTGGCACAGCTCTTGGTGATCTTAGGAAATTGGGGAATTTAGCATGGATTTGACTGTAAAGATATGAACTTCAATGGGAGGAAAGAAGAGCTTGAAGGAACTTTACAGTCCGTAAAGTTCTGCCTTGCTGTGTTCAAATTTTAGTTTTTCTGCTTGTAAAAGTATTTCTGAAAGTAGAGATTTTGTTTCAATACTACCCAAATATTTTAAGCCTTTCTTCCCCTGCTTGGAAAATGATCCAAAAAGTTCTAAGGACAATTGCAAAAGACGGGATACACCCTATTTTTTGCCAGGGCATATTGATATCTTCCACATAGTTGAGATTCCTTCTCTGCAAAAATCTCCACATGGTGTTATTCAATATTTTATACAGTAAAATTATCCAGTGCTCTGCTGGTTCCCTTCGATTAAAATCAACTGATTGTCATTAAAAAGTACAGGTTGAGTGTATTTTGAGGAGGTGTCATTCCCCAGCAGATCAAATTCTGCAGTTGGTCGTAGATTCTCTGCTGACAAAACTTCTGAGTATGAACCTTGATAGGATGCTGCTTTCAGCACATCCAGGTATATCCATGAGAATCCCAGCTCCTGGTTTTTACAGCAGCAGCAATCTGGAGCACATCTGCTCCTTTCCAGGGAGCAAACACTGGATGTGATTTAGGCACCAACAGCAGGAAAACCCTCACAGCTTTTACCTAATTGTCGAAGAATCCCAAATCAAGGGACAAAAACCTCTCGCTGTGTTCCAACATTGGCTTGTGTGTTGTATTTTCTAGGTCAAGATGTTGTTTTCAAGTGCCTTGGAGAGAATATTCTTCAGAATGCCTTTGAAGGCTACAATGCTTGTATCTTTGCCTATGGGCAAACGGGTGAGTCCCAGAGTGAGGAAGAAGTGTTCCCTCCAAAGGTGTTCTGTTCTGCCTGGAGGATCTTTGCGCTGCTCTTGTGACATTGGTTCAGGAGAAATGCCTTCTAACCTAGATAAGAATTGTTTTCCTCATTTGTAACATCAGATATGAGGTGGGCAGGATGAAGAGGAAGATTTTGTTGCTGCTGGCTACCCTTATTTCTCACACTTCAGATTATAATCTTTGGCGTGACCATGATTGTCCTTGAGCTCGGGGCATCACTCAGATTTTCTGCCTCTGTGGTTAAAATAATCTTGAATTGCAATTTTAATGTAATATTTAAAGAGTAATATGAAGAGTTTTCTCATTGTAGGTGTCATTGGGTTGTCATCTACAGTAAGGCTGTATCTACCTGAAAGTTCTCCAGCACTCTGAACTAAATTTCCTGTTTTCCTTCTGATTAAGAGAAGCTTTAGCTCAGTGGTGTTTGGGTTTCTTTTATTTCTGAACAAATATCTTCCACTGAAATGCAAAAAAAAAATTTTTTTAAACTCTTCTATTGCCTCTCAATATTCTGCACAGCAGGAACTCTAATCACAGCTTTCCTCACACAGGATCTGGAAAATCCTACACCATGATGGGTACTGCTGACCAGCCTGGATTAATCCCTAGACTTTGCAGTGGACTCTTTGAAAGAGCACAGAAAGAAGAAAACGAAGAGCAGAGTTTCAAAGTGGAAGTATCCTACATGGAGATTTACAATGAGAAAGTCAGAGATCTCCTCGACCCCAAAGGGTAAGGAATTCATGTGTGAATGGCACTGTGGTATTTGTCCTACACTCTTCCTTTTCATAACCAGTTTGCCTTAATGGATCCCATATAAAGCATTTGCCTAGGATGGCTTTTGCTGCTTCCTGATCTCAGCATCTCCTCATTATAAATAAAAATAAAGTAGTAAGGCTAAAAGCTTGGACTAAACCCACCTTTTATGAAGTGCCAGTGTTGTCCATGTCAGCCTTTTCCATGTAGACATAAAGCTTTTTTTGTTTGCATTCTGGCCCTTGCTCTGTGCTTCAGTGGCTATTTGTGAGACCAACATGTTTGAGATGTGCCAGTGAGAAATTGACTTTGTGTAAATGTTGTCTTAAGCCAGTCATGTGCTTATAAATCCCTTTTTTTTCCCCCAACCAGAAGCCGTCAGTCATTAAAGGTTAGAGAACACAGTGTTTATGGCCCTTACGTAGATGGTCTATCCAAACTAGCTGTTGCTAGCTACAAGGTAAGGATCAACTTTATGAAAGGCTTGTCTTGACATCCTAAACACCAGGTGCTGTCCCTTAAACTGGACAGAATTATTGAAATACCCCTAATTAGTAATTTTAGAGCGAGAGAACTGTAGATGTGCTGTGATCCCTGGGGAGAATAGGGCTAAGAGCAGAAACTCACTTCATCCCGAGCTACTCAATAATTCTGGAAGTGATTCAGCTGTTGAATGGAACAGATTTCCTCCCAGCCTTGAGATGAGTGTGCTCTGTCATGAGAAAGTGTTCTGTGATTAATTACAGGCCCAGGGTTGAGCAGAGACAGCCTCTCAGTACCCCACTGTGTCACATTTTTGCCTGTCATGCTCTAGTCAGTAATTTCCCTTCCCAGTAGCGCACACTGGAATTACGAACTAATGGTTGTTTGCAAAGCAAATACTGGAGAGCATCACATGAAACTTGCTTGCAGGATAGTAAATGTTCACATGTGCATTCACAACGTGCTCTGTTTTTTTAAGAAGTAGTGACTCACTGTGGGAAAAATGGATAAATATGGGAATTTTGTCATTTGAACTTAAATATGAAAACAGTGCAGTCCCCACTATTGCAGTTTCTCCAGGTGTTCATCCACCACTCCTTGGTGATTTCTGCCAAGACAGGACACATTTCATGCTTTGCCTTTCCATGTTGCCCAGCAGCTTTGTGTAATCCAGAATTTGGAGTCAGTGGTCTGTGGTGGTCCTTTGTTTGACTGGTTTTTTGAGTTGTTTTAGCATCACCCAGGCAGAGATGTAGAAATAGAAGTTTAGCCCAAGACTCTGAGATTTTAACTATTTTGCAGAATTGCTGTGAAATCCCAGGGCAGGGGAGCTACACCTTTCTCAAGCATCACAACAGATCAAAGCACTTGATAAACTCTTAAAATCTGGAGGAATTTAATGACCTGTTCAGTGTGGTTGTGTTTTATAAACCTCTGAGCCTTCTGTCAGCATTCCAGATTCTGAGCCCAGGACAACTGAGGCCAAAATGTGTCAGGGTTCAAACATGAATTGCTGTTTCCTCATTTCTCTCTCTGCTTTTGAGTGTTGCTGTGTGCAGCCAGGTGCATTATTTTTGTTGATAATTTAATATCTAGGTCAAGGAGTGGATGAAGTCATGACAGTATGGAGTTTCTGGGCTTTAAAAGTGGGGAGCATTGCTTTAATTTTTTCCTCACGTTTTTCTGAATGACCAAATGGGAAGCTTATTGGGAAAACGCCGTATTTGACCAAAATGAGATGATTTTGGGGGGTGATTGAAAAGGATATTAATGCAGATATGCTCATGGCTGTGAAAATTGTATTTAGGACATCGAGTCCTTGATGTCTGAGGGCAACAAATCTCGGACAGTGGCTGCCACCAACATGAACGAGGAGAGCAGTCGGTCCCACGCAGTCTTCAAGATCATCCTCACCCACACCCTCTATGACACACAATCAGGGGTAAGAAAATGAAATTACGAGGTCCAAATGTCAGGCTGGGATGTGTCTTGCTTGAATGTATTTCCTAGAAAAGAAGCAGTTCTTTCTGAGCAGCAGAAGGCTAAAGAGAAAATGTGTGGGTGAAAAACAGAAGAACACCTGATCTTCTTCCCGGGGTTATTTAATGCAAGTTTGTATAAATTTTCAGCTTTCTAAATTGAAAAAAAATCCTAATTTCAGTAATTTTGTGTTGTATGCCATAAATGCTTTCATGTGTATGTATTAAATAGCTAAAAAGCATTTAAATCTGAAAATGTTTTGATTTATGTTCCTCTGTACATAAATACACCTAGAAGGGGTGCATGAAATATATTATGTCAATATTATTTAGTCCCTCACAGAAAATGGGGATAAACTTGACTTGAAATAAGTATCCTTTAAACTTTGTTGGTAACTTCTGTGCTTGGGCAATTCTTTAAAATTTTCAAAGCATTGGAGAAATTCTGAGTGCCCACAGAGGAAATCTGAGGCTAAATATTGCATATATTGGAAAACATAATGAGCATTTGGGCTTTTTTCCTCCTTGTTTCTCAGTTCCCACCAATCTTCTTATACACGCAACTTTCCTCGTTCTTTATTTGGATTTTTTCCCCTTTGCACTTCAAATCAGCATTATACTGTGTGGAATGTTTTGATTTTTTCCATAGTTTGTCATTCCAGTTTTGCTGTGGCTCTTCTGCATGCTTTTCATGCCTGGTTGTTGTTTCTTTTTCATACCTGTTTTTTGTGTGGTCCTGCTCAGCCTGGGTGCAGAGTGGTCATTGTGATTGTCCATCTTTGTACCTTCCAGTGACCTCTGTATGAACTCCTACAACAGATTTCCCTATTCTCCCATCTGCTGGTCCTTTCAGCCCTGGAAATGGGAAATTTCACCATCACACCATATTTTGAGGGGTTGAGAGTGACATTTTTGAAAGCATGTTGATTCTAATTACCCTGTTCATTTACGCTTTGCTCTGGGATGCTGAGATGCTGAAGGTGCAGATGCTGCAGAGGAACACAATGTGAGCAAGCTGTTCTCAAAGACAGTTGGCTCTTCAGTTTCAAATCAACACAGGAAATTCATGGAGTGTTTCAGAACGTCATTTTGGGTCAAAAGAGATTTTAAAAAAAAGGATTTGTGACAAAATCTTAAATATTCACATAGCTGGTATCGTGTTCCAGGAGGCTGATAAGGATAAAGGAGACTTTGCAGATGTGGGAATTGATGTAAATTATAACATGCTTCTCATCAGGTTCATTCCTAGTCTCTGAAAAAGAGAAGAAACCTGGTATAAAATCTGAGGATTTTAGGAGACTTTTCAAGATGGGGTTGTGAACTTGATGTCTCTGGTTGTGACTCCTTTGTAGTAATTCCAAATTTTTCATGGTTCAGCACTTCATTTAGTGTGCCCTGTGTGCATCTCCCTTGGAGATTTCTGAGTTATCTTGAACGTATCAGAATACCTGACTTCACTTCACATCATCCATGACTTCAGGATTGTTTCTGAAGCAGCAGGTAGTGAGCACAGGATGTTCACAGTTCAAGTCCAGCCATTCTCAAAGGGCTTGGAACAAGGGTCTACACCAAAAATGAAGTTTGATTCCTGCTGTAAAATCCATCAAATAGTGCAGTTTGATTTAAGACCTAGCAGTGGCTGTTCTCTGTTTTTTTCCCCAGACATCAGGTGAGAAGGTGGGCAAGCTGAGCCTGGTGGACTTGGCAGGGAGTGAAAGGGCAACTAAAACTGGTGCTGCAGGAGACAGGCTGAAAGAAGGAAGCAACATTAACAAGTAAGACTTTGAGATTATTTCTTTTCCTTTTTTCAGTACCTTTTCCTGCCAAATACAGCCTACTTGTAAAACCGGATAAAGCTCCTGTGGTCAATTTTCTTCTTTGCTTCTCTCTAGTTCTCTTTCTGACATGCAATACTCTGAGATATGGGAATGAGCTCTCCATCTATTTAAAAAAACATTTGTGTTTCTGCAACTGCCACGAATTTCATTGTGAAAGCCTGATTATTAAGACTGAAAACGTACTGAAAAAAAAAAGGAGTGGAGCTTTTGTGAAGAAAGAACGTTCAAAATTATAATAGGAACTTTTACCTCAGAGCATATTCTTGGAGAGAAAGTCACTGTCTAAATATGCATTTGACTTATGAATATTTACCCTTGTTAATAACTGCTTGTGTTCTCTGGGCAGATCCCTCACGACTCTGGGCTTGGTTATTTCTGCCCTGGCAGATCAGGCTGCTGGCAAGAACAAGAACAAATTTGTTCCATATCGTGACTCTGTGCTCACTTGGTTACTTAAAGTAAGTAAGTTGCTTTTTTTTAAAAAATCTTCTTTTTTTTTAAAGTGAAATAAAAGAGAGGAAAAGGGGAGAAGAGTCTCATTAAGTCAAAATTCTGTGCTTTTTGCCTCATTTTCTGGGTTTGATATTAACCATAATTGTCTTTGCAAAATGAGCTGGATGTAAGCCATTAGTATCTCTGCAGACTAAATATGTTCCCTGTCTTCTGCTGACCTGCAATGGCCTAAGGATTAGGAAACTTTAAAAATAAAATTAAAAGCAGCATCCTTTATGGGTCAGTGTAAGTACAGCTTCACACATAGCCTTGGGGCTAGTTTAGTTTGGGTATTTCTGCATGCAACTGAATTTTACATATTGGCATAGTTAGCTCTGAAGATGTTGATTAAGACTATTACCTTTTCCTAATTGTGAAATCTAATTTATTTGTTAAAATATTCCACTTTTGTCAGCAGAATATAATTGCAGAGCATTATCCCAGTTACAGTCTGAGGAACAGGTCAGGAGACTTCACAGATGGTGTTCATGTGAAATGAGCAGTGAAATCATTTTCTGAGCTGCACAGGACTCTTATTTAGTCTTATTTTGGGAGAAAAAGGAGTGTATCATGTTGGCACTTAGATGTGATCTCTATAGTCTAAATGCCAGCCCAAACTGTTAAACATGAGATTTATATATGTCAAATTTCTTTTCTTTTCCCCTTACACTCTGTTTAATTTTATCCAGGAGCAACTAAAGATATTTGTTGGTAGAAAGAGATAATGTGGGTATAAAGTGATTTTTGGCATCACCAGCCTTTCTTTGTCCTCTTACTTTTGTGGATGCTTTGGCAACATTTTGTTGTCTTGGCTTCCCCACCTATTCTTAGCAATGTTTTTAGGTATTGTTTGAATTTAATGTACTTCTGATTTAACTGCACATGTGGAAGGAAAAAGACAAAGTTACTAGCAGGTTATACAGGAGTGTAGAGATAAAAAAAAGAAGTTCTCATTGCAGAGATTTGAAAATGAAGTTGAATTCAATGCTTAAGTAAAATAAAATCCTTGCTTGTGTAACCTCTTGATACACAAATCTTCATTTTTTTTTCAATGCTGTCTTTTAATGAACCTTTTAGCATGACTTGTGGAAGGATTTATTGAAAGGATTTATCTCTGCTCCTTGGTGTAAACATCACAGACATGGACATGAAATAGCCTCATAAAAATCAAAATGGCACAACACAAACAGCATCTGAGTAAAATAAGTCCTCACAGCACAGTGTTCTTGCACTTCAACTTTTTCAGTGTTTAAATACATTTTTGCCTCTCTGTATTTACACTGAGTTTTTGGTCTAATTACTAAGAAATAAGATTGTTTTGGCTCTCAGCAAAGTTGGAAACTGCAACTTCACTGCACTCGTGGTTCCTGACGTGGCTGCAGCAGCCCTGAGCAAGCAGGCTAGAAACCTCTCCCAAATGAATTTGCAGCCTTGTTGGAATTAGTTCTGCTGCTCCATTTCTAAACAAATGCAGGGAGCAGACTGCAATTCCTGTTCAGCACCTGTCTGGGGCATTGTGGCTGCCATGCCCCAGGAATGGGAGCTCACTTTTGTTCTGCCTCCTTTCAGGCAAACCCTCTTTGTGTCCAACATCCAACTATGTTAAGTGCCAACAAAAGGCTTGGGGGCTTTTGGGGTTTTTTTGTGTTCTTTTTTTACAAACAAGCTCATTGAGGCTTTATTTTAAAAGGGGGGAAATTTAAACATTTTTTTAATTAGAGATCAAAGGAGGGATTTATTCGTGTAAAGAGGCCTGTTTGGAGAAGCCATGAGATGGTGGGATCTCTTTCTCCCTGGCTTTCAACTTTTAATTATGGTACCAAAGCAGGCTAAATGTGTTCTAACTGCAGGAATATCTGTCATACAATGTCTCTTCACAAATCTGGGGGAACAGTTCAGGACACCTCAGGATCTGACACTTTTTGCTTGATTTTGTTGAGGCTCTTCAGACAGAAGTACCAGGTGAAAAATGTCATTGGTTGAGCAGTGGTGTCAGATTATGTGTAGGGAGGAAAATTGCTCTGTCAGTTCTGTAACTTCTCAATTTAATCAAATTGTGGTTGCACAAACTCCTTGTTTTCCCATGTTACTCAGAAGCCTGATGGCTTCTGTTAAAAATATCATTTCTGAGCTCTACGTTTTAACTTGTTTTCACTGTAATATTGCTGCTACAGGAGACAGGGCTAGTTTATTCTTAGAAATAACTTGATTATTTCCATTCTGTCTTTGTAACACATGCAAGGCCCAGCCTTGCCAGGGTAATTTACAGATTCTCTTCACTAATGAGAGGCTGATTTGCTGTTTGTCCACCTTTCTTGCTTAACATTAAAAAAAAACCCAGTGAAATCAGGACAAGGGTTTTACACACAAAACTTTATCAGACAGTCTGGCGTTGAGCTTGAATTGCTACAAGAGGGACTTTGCCCAATTTATAATGAGTGTATTGTGGCTTCTGATGTATCACTGTTACAGAGTTCTCAGCAGAGCTGCACTTCAGATAATGAATTCATCCTATTTTGGAGCTAATTAGTGCAGTGAAAATTCCCAAAATGCGAACTGTTAAGGTTTGATTTGGAAGGGGAATACCTGGCCAGCTCCCTGCCAAACTTCATCTTTTTATGCAGAACAGGGACTGCAGTTGCAGGGTGTCATTCCTAATTTTTGGCCAGGAAATCCCATGGAATGATTCATGTGCTCCTGTTAGTCTTCAAGTTTTCAGTTAAAAAACATTTCTGTGGTACAGTGGCCTCTCCCAAGCCATGGATTTATTGGGAGTAAACATTGTCTAATCCTTGGATGAGAAAACCCACAGTGAGATCAGTCAGAAATCTGTTCTTTGCAGCTGATTTCTCTATAAATACACTTACCTGCATGTTCTGACTGTGTTGAACACTGTAAATATCTATATATTTACATTTCATGTGAGTTCCATGCCCTTTTGCATGACCAGAGACAGCCAAGTGCTGCCAACAGCCTGACTGCTGTCAAACTGGTTTAGGCATCACACAGCCAAAAAGAGAGTCTTGGGGAAACACTTAAAGAGGCATTTTAATGATTGCTGGGGAAAGCTCCTTATGTGCTTTGGAATTGAAGTGGTTTGACAAGCAGCTAATGCAGTCAGATTGTTCTAATGGCAATGCCTGACCTACATTTCATGGGTTATTGAGGATGAAAATTAAGAGTGTGGTTCATCTCAGAAAGAGTTACTGGGTAAAAAAACAAACAAAACCCTAAAAAATTTAAAAAAAAAAAAACCCCAAAAACAAAGGAAACCAAACTGCTAAACAAAAAAAAAAAAAAATCTGCTCTAGAATTCAAACCAGAATATTCTGTCTTTTAGACTGGTCAAAATTGTAGACCACAATTTTACGATCAATGAAGAGATTGAATCCATCCTTCCTTCCTTGTTTCATGCCCTTCTCTGTCAGACACATTGCAGGAGGGTAATTTCTTACATAATTCAATTCAGATTTTGAGTTGTGTCAGTGGGGGGAGGGGAAGAGCCCCATCCTGGAATGTTTATAGGGATAAAATGGGCTAGATTGTTTATGAAGAGTTCTTTCAGTAATTTATTTCTTTAGGATGTCTGTCTCCTAGTCTTTAAAATGAGATAATCTGAATTCATCATGGTTTTTCCTGAACTGCCTCAGTAGTGTCTGAGAAGTGCAGTGCTGAAGTGTTTATATTTCTGACTTGTAAGCAGAAAACATAGAAAGAAACCTTTGAAGCCTTTTCCTGTAAAGGCCCTGTAAAGCCCAAAACAGGGACTTCTTTCTGTTCCCATTGGAGCTAAAAAAGCCAAAGATGTCAAAAGCCAATAATGACATTTCCTAAACGCGCTTTCAAAGCTAACACCGAAAACCACGACCTTCCCTTGATTTACACAGCTTAAACTCCTAATTTTGAACCAAAATAAAAAAATACTGATTTCTAAACATCCCTCCACCTTCCAGGACAGCCTCGGGGGCAACAGCAAGACGGCCATGGTGGCCACGGTGAGCCCGGCGGCCGACAACTACGACGAGACGCTGTCGACACTGCGCTACGCGGACAGAGCCAAGAACATCGTCAACCACGCCGTGGTCAACGAGGATCCCAACGCCCGAATCATCCGCGAGCTGCGCGAGGAGGTGGAGAAGCTGCGGGAGCAGCTCACCAAGGCTGAGGTACCAGCTGGCAGATCCCACAGAATCCCCGGGCTCGGCAGGCACTCTAGAAGGAATTCCATGAGGAAACATTGCAGATACTCATATAATTTTTTACCATTTTTCTGTGCATCCATCTTGAAATGTGGGCGTTAAATGAGATGCTAAACACCTTGGTGTGCATTCTTGGTTTTGCTCAACATTGGGGATACTTCCACCTCCCTTTATATTATTTTTTCCCATTTTTCCATGCGTCCGTCTTGAAATGTGGACCTTAAATGAGATACTAAACACCTTGTTGAGCATTCTTGGTTTTGCTCAACACTGGGGATACTTCCACCTCCCTTTATATGATTTTTTTCCCATTTTTCTGTGCGTCCGTCCTGAAACACGGGCATTAAATGAGATACTAAACACCTTGGTGAGCATTCTTGGTTTTGCTCAACATTGGGGATACTTTCATCTCCCTTTATTTAATTTTTTCCCATTTTTCCATGCTTCCGTCTTGAAACATGGGCAGTAAATGAACACCTTGAGCATTCTTGGTTTTGCTCAACATTGGGGATACTTCCATCACCCTTTATATGATTTTTTCCCATTTTTCTGTCCTTCTGTCTTGAAACACAGCCGGTAAATGGGATACTCGTTGAGCATTCTTGATTTTGCTCTGTGGTGCACAAGGACATGGAGACATTGATCGCTCCAGTGAAGGCTGGGTGGTTTCTAGGCTCAGCTTTCCCAGTATATTTAAGAATTCCGTGAGTGAGATGTGAATTCAGCTAAATAAAGTTTTCTTGCCTGTTTCTAGCTGCTGAATCTCTTACAGGCACTAGGCAATCTCTCTCTACAGCTCCCTGAAAGGAGGTTGTAGCCAGGTGGGGCTCAGTCTCTTCTCCCAGGCAACAGCAACAGGATGAGAGGACACAGCCTTAAAGTGCACCAGGGGAAATTCAGGCTGGACATTAGGAAAAAAATTATTTACAGAGTCATTAGGCACTGGAATGGGCTGCCCAGGGAGGTGGTGGAGTCACCATCCCTGGAGGTGTTTGAAAACAGACTGGATGTGGCACTCAGTGCCATGGTTTAGTGACCCAGTGATCTCCAGGGTCTTTTCCAGCCTCTTCTGTGATTGCTTCCACAGTGAAATTTTGAGAGAAAGGCAGTCTGAATGTTAGATGAAGGCCAAGAATTAGTGTATTTCTGACTTCTGTTCCCAAAGGGGCCAAAGCAATGGTGATGTAATCCGTCTGGTTTGCAGTTCAGAAAAATTATGATTACAGCATTTGCATCGTGAGGTATGCAGGGAATGTTGGCTCTGATATCACAAATGACTGGTGAATTTTGCACTCTTCTCATTTGAGCTGCCTAATATTCTGAGCATCCACTGTGTGTATATCAGTTTCTTCTAAGGTGTCTCAAAGTAAATATCATAATATTAAATATCTAAAAATTCCTCTAAAATATCAACCACAGACTTAACAGTACCCTGAGAGTGGCAAGTAATCCCCGTTCATTTTATTTTTTTAGCATTACTCCCAAAATAATGGCAGCAGTCCAAAGTAATGAAGTAGTGTTTCCTAAGGATGAAATAATAAATATTTCCTTTCCCAAGTATTAAAATCCCACCCTAGTTGTCATCCCAGTGGCATTGACAAAGAGCAGGGAAAAACCAGAGCAATTTGCTGTTAAGAGGCTGCACTGTAAAGGTCAAACCCCACATTTCACAGCCCTGTGCTCCTTTCAGTTCATTACATTTGTTGCCCATCTAATTGTTCTTACAGAAAAGTGCATAAATAACTTCCTGAAGTGAACAAAAGCACTGACTCATTATGACAAGTTACATTTTCAAAGCTCATTTCTAGATATAGAAGTTGCCAAGTTGTGGGTTTGGGGTTTTTTTTACCTTGTGGTGTCTGTGTCCTTTTTTCTCCCAAGCAGCCAGAACAGAACTTGACAGTTGACTTTCCCCATCACAGAGTATGGAGTTATCCTCTTTTCCCCTTTTCTTTTTCAATCCATGCATTTTAATTTTTTGTTGTTGTTGAAATTAACATCAAATTAACATCATGTTATTATTTGTCTGTGCCAAGACCACCAGCTTGTCCTTCCTGGGCTGGGAATTCAGCAGAGGAGCAGCCTGTGGGTCTGGGATCAGGTTTCCCCCATTTCTTTGGGGGTTTTTTGGGCATAACAGGGAGTGAGGAGAGTTGCCCAGGTCACTGTGCTGCTGAAATGTGTGAAAATGTTCCCTGATTGTCCAAATAAATGGACAAATTAAACCTTGAGAGTATCTGGGCTTCATCATTCTGTCCTGCTCTGTAATGCCCAGCCCTTTGCACTGATTATGTTTTTTCTGGCCTCATGAATTTTTGTTTGGGAAATTGCCTTGGCTTCCTGTGTGGAATTTGTGGAATCATGGAGTGGTTTTGGGTTGGAAAGGACCTTAAATCTCATCAGTGCCACCCCTGCCATGGGCAGGGACACCTCCCACTATCCCAGGATGCTCCAAGCCCTGTCCAACCTGGCCTTGGACACTTCGTCCAGGGGAAACTTGGGATTCTATTTCAGGGCCTCACCAGCCTCACAGCCAACAATTCCTTCCCAAAATTCCTATCTATCCCTGCCCTCTGGCAATGGGAAGCCATTCCCCCTTGTCCAAAGTCCTCCCTTTTACCTCATATTTAGGTATTTAAAGCAGAAAAAGCCCACACAGGACACATCAGCTGACAGTTCCTAGACTGTTGTGTCTTGAGGCAGAGGAAACTCATGTCTTAAAACAGGATTTTCCAACCCTGGCACTTGCTCCTTTTCTTGAACCAACTGCAGTGTAATGAGGCCACTCTTTGATCTGCATTCCTGTGAGGAGTTTTGGGTTTTGTGGGAAGGGAATGTCTGGTGGAGAATGATGCTCCCATTGTTTAATTGGCATTGCATAAATGCCAACCAGCCAAACCGATTTTCCTCGTTAGCAGTCATGAAATAATGACATAAGGAAGTCCACAGGCTTTTTTCATCAAGGTTAGTAGAGGAGGAAATGCCAGTACAGAGATGCATGTAAATATATGTAGAATAAATATCATGGAATAGTATGGGTTTGAAGGGACCTTTTAAAGCTCTTCTGGACCAACCCTGCCATGGGACACCTTCCACTAGCCCAGGTTGCTCCAAGCCCCATCCAGCCTGGCCTTGGACACTTCCAGGGATGGGGAATGCTGATATCCTGTCAATTTTTGGGGTGTCTGATGGGTGACCGTGGGGGTATCTTCTTACTCTTAAGTTAGTCCTTGTTTGGAACATGGGCCTTTGAATATTTCACATGATAAAACTGGAACAAATTAGCAAGAAGATTGAATTTCAGTGTCCAGAAGCATATTGTAAATCTTCTTTTGACATTCACACTCTCAAACTGCATGTAGAAATGCAGAGATGCACAACCAGAACACCTGGATTTTTTCCTATAGAAAAGACATTACACACATCAGGCCACGTGAAAATGAACAATAAAAATACTGTGGTGGTTACTGAGATGTGAGGTATCATTTTGAGGGTTTGACAGCTGAGGGGACATAGCCAGAGCAGCAGGATCCTTAAAAATAAAACTAGTTTTGATAGGAGCCACTTGGGATGGAGAAATAAGATTAGTTTCTGTGCGAGTATCTTTGTGCAAATCTGCCAGTATCCTGTAATTGCTTTGTGTTGAACTACATAAACCCCACGTTAACATCTGTACTTCAGACTAATTAAAAGAACTTTTTGGTGGATTCTGCTTTGCAATGTGAATTTTTAAGACCCCTTTACTTACTGCTAAGCGTGCCTTGCAAAATGAGTCATGTTGCCTTTATTCCCCCATCTGTGTGGCTGCAAAGGGAAAAAAAGCCACAAAGCACAACAAGCTTTCTTGTTTTGTTTGCTTTTATTCCTGCAGGCTATGAAATCACCAGAATTAAAAGAACGGTTGGAGGAATCAGAAAAGTTGATTCAGGAGATGACTGTGACCTGGGAAGAAAAATTACGGAAAACTGAGGAGATAGCTCAGGTTTGCTGCTTTCTTTCCTCCTCCCTGCCCCCACTTTTTATGAAAAATAGGTTTGTTTTCTTTGTCTGTCAGTTCGTAGAGGTTGTCTGAGTCTCTCCCCACATTTATGGGTAAGTAGGTCAAGCTTGCTGCCCTTTTGAAAAGCTTCACTTAATTCCTGTGATAGATGGGTGCCTCCCAGATTACCACTCCAGTGACAATAATAAATTGTCACTGTATGCAAATGGAGAAGTTATTTAAAAAAAAATAGTAATCCACGGATGAGAGGATTACAGGGGGTTTTATATTCTTCAGGCAGTAAAATGGTTTGTGATGAGGAATAGGAGCACTGAGAGCATTCAGTGCAAGGGTATGGACTGAGTGCCTCGAAGCACCAAGCAAAGGGCATTCAGAATGATAAAAACCAGAGCTGTTCAGGATCTCTGTGTGTTTTAATACCTCCTGAACTGATATTTAGGGCCTCAGACCCTAACTGAAGATGTATTACATCAGAAAAACGATGCAGGTCACCACGATCATTGCATGACACTCCTGGTCCTTCCCACACAAATGCTGATGGATATATTTGCAGAGGGGAGCTTTGGAGGGGGAGGACTGCTGGAAGGTGATGAATAGTGTGTAATAAATAAGGGGAGAACGG
The DNA here is from genome assembly GCA_024500445.1 of Entomyzon cyanotis. Taxonomy (NCBI): domain Eukaryota; kingdom Metazoa; phylum Chordata; class Aves; order Passeriformes; family Meliphagidae; genus Entomyzon; species Entomyzon cyanotis. The sequence continues at coordinate 72,991,046 of JAKEPQ010000871.1, forward strand.
AGCCTCTGGGACAAAGCCCTCTTGTAGATGCCACAGTCAGAATAGACTCTGTTGACTTTGGTTTTAAAGATCCATTGTAAGAAGTGCTGCCTGGGACTAGGAGGGTTTCCTGCCTTTCAAGGCAATTCCTCCCTGGGTAAGGGTGAAAAATAATAAAATGAAAAATAATGATGTTTAAAAAAATTCTGCTCATATTCTGCACAATAGTTTCTAGGCATTGTGTGTGTGAGGAGGTTGAAAAACTGAAGAGATGGGCTCAGCTCTCCTGACTAAATGTGCCTTGATGTTTGCATGTTGCTGCTTTAGCTCCCTTCTTCTCTGTCCCTAAACTCCCAGCCTGGCTGGATGTTTCAAGAGCCTTGAAAAAGGGATTTTTTATTTTTTCCAGAGGAGGGATAAGGAGAAGTGTTTGGAAACCTCTGTGTCACTGCCCTCCTCACCTGGACAGGGGAGAGAAGATGTAACTCAAGGTTCCTGGGTTGAGATAAGGACAGGGAGAGATCAATCACCAGTTCCTGTCACAGGCAAAATTGATTTGACTTGGGAAAATGAGTTTAATTTATTACCAATCAGATCAGAGTAGGGCAATGAGAAATAAAATCTAAAGCTTCAAACACTTCCCTCCACTTCTTTCTTCCCTGGCTCAATTTCATTCCTCAATTTTCTACCTCCTGTCCCTAAGCAGGACAAGAGGACAGGGAAAGGGGAAAGGGGGCTGTGGTTTGCCAACCAATGCCACAATGCCAACCCAATCCCACAGATTTAGGCAGGTCCAAGGCTAAAGACATTCCTCTCATGTCTCACATCAAGTGATTTCATTTCTGACCAACATCCACCAACATCTGTCTGTCAGATGGTGTCAGGATGGACAGGTAGGATGGAGAGATGATTGTAAATCCATGAGGGAAAGGATGATTCCTCACTAAGAGCAAGGACCATGGAAGAGACATCAAGAAGAGTTCAAAGCCTTAAAGACCAGCCCCATCAACAGGCAATTTTTCACATTTTCAGGGAGTGTTTGACATACTTTTAATGGGGTTTTTTCAATGTTTAAGTTAATTAACATTAGGCCCTGAGAAAAAATGAACAGGAACTGGCTCTTTTTCTCTCAGTTAATCCTATGAGATTCACACTGTGGGCCAAGTTCTCCCTTCTCTCTCTTCTTTATCTCTGTAGATAATAAGGATTTTTGTGAACTTCAGAGCCTGGCACTGGTGATCAGAAGAGAGATCTTTGACATCACGCTGCAGTTTCTCCTCTGTTCTTTGTTTTCTCTCTCTCACACATGACTTTTCCTTACAAGGACATTGTGTTGGGTTTGGAAGCATGTGGGGAGACAGGGAGCAGAAAATCAAGAGCAAGTTGTGCTATTCTTTGCAATTTTAATCTTGATTAGACCTGGTACAACTCCACTGCTGAGCACAGAATGATGCTGAATTTTGTGATATACTCAGTTTTTAAATATAAAGCACACTGATAGGTAAAGATAAACATTCCAGGATTATTCCTGCATGATCTAATTTGGTTTTTTTTTAAAGTCTCAGCAGCATAGGGAAAGCATTGTAGGTCTCTTGAATGTTTTTTTTTACTTACTAGTTTCATCCTCTCCTGTTTCTGCTTCCCCCAGTAATCCTGTGAGAACCCTCCCATATTTATTTCCAATTTTTTTTCTTTTGCTGTTGTGGACAGTGAGTCTCACTCCAATTTCTATCTGATCCTGGGAACAATCCTCAACATTTCTATCCCAGTGGGGTTTTTTTTTTTTTGGTAGAAGAATCCCTTTCTGTTCCTAAGTCAGAAATGTTTAATGTTCCTCTTTCACTGCTCTGGTCTCACCCAAACACTTCCCTTTGAGAGATGTACATTTTTGCACAGTAATGCTTTGTTGGGCATTTCTATGAAGTCTTTTGACAAGAACAAAACACCATCCAAAACGCTGCTATTCTTGTTCAGCAGGAAGTGTTCTTTGCATTACTTAAATAGCAGGTTGCCAGTTTTTTGTCATTTTGATTGCTCTGGAACAAAGGACAGACATGGAGCTCGGCTTGGCAGGGATGTAACTTAACTTGTTGCTTTTTAGCTGGAAAGAGAGAATAAAGGGCTCTAGAGATGGCTTTGTGGTAGCATTTTGCTGTTCCAGTGAGGTCATGGAGAAGCTCTGCAGTGCTGCAGGAGGCTGCTCTGGGCTGCTCTCATTTCCCACTGGGAATATGGGATTGTGTGGCACCAAAGCTCAGAGCCCTCCAGGACCAGAGGGGCAAGGACGGGAAAAATCACAGATATCCCCCATCAAAACTTGGTAGAAATGAGGCTTTTGTGCCTCACCTGTTGCAGAAGGAAGATTTTCCTCTTCTGGAAGTGTCAATCCATCGTTTTTGGCTGGTGGCTCTGGTGGATGGGAATGGATTTCCTGCATCAACCAGGTGAATTTTGATGGCTGCTCTCTTCCAGGAGCGGCAGAAACAGCTGGAAAGCCTCGGCATATCCCTGCAGTCTTCTGGAATCAAAGTTGGGGATAATAAGTGCTTCCTGGTGAATCTGAATGCAGATCCAGCTCTCAACGAACTCCTGGTGTACTATTTAAAGGTAAAAATATATCCTTATATATACAATTTATTTAATGTTAGAAGTGGGCCTCTAATTGATTTGGCAGAGGTGTACTTGGAGAGTTTTATAAAACTAAATCTAAAAATATTAACATTTATATCAGTATAAACTTTTTATTTCATATGTAGTTCTCCATAGAAGAGGAAAAGTTTGGGGATTGATGCTTTTGTTTGGGTTTTTTTTGAAAGAAATTTAGACGTGTTCTTTTTGAGAAACTGTCTCCCATTTTGGGATGAGGTTTTTTTTTTTTGTTTTGGTTTGTTATTTTTGGTTGGTTTTTTTCTGCCAACTTTCATGAGCTTTTTTTACCCAGAAAATTTTTTTATATGAAGGTTGGGCATATCAGGAATCAGCTTCTCCATGTGGAGTCCAAATTCTGACTGCTGTCTTCAGTTCATGAAATGCACTTTTAATCCTCTTCGTGCAACTTAACAAGAGTGAAAAACAAGTTTTGTTCTGCCCTCAGCAGTTCTGATGTCCCTGTTTCTGATATTAACCATCAAACACATGATGTGACTTTTGGGCTCTGTGCTGAAATACTTGGGCAGTTTATTGTGGTTTTTACAGACTGTAGATGGAGGACTCAGGAGGACAAACGAGGTACAAACATTTTAAAGTCACATTTTGGAGTGCAAGCTCTAAAAATTTCGCATTGAACGCTGGCGGTTTGAGCTTCACATTAAATCATCCTCTTCCCTTTGAAGTGGAGTAGGAACTCTCAAAACAGCCACAAAATCAGCAATTAGGCTGAAAGGTGGTTTTGGTTTAGTCTCAGTCCTAGGAAATACGTGATCCTCTTTTTCATCAGCCATCATCGTGGCTCTGCAATATCTCAATAAAAACAAGGGAAAGAACTTCTCCCATGTTGTATCTGCTTAAAAAAAAAAATTAAAAAGGAGAAAAAAGCTGAGGTTTTGGGAGAATCTTTCCCAGCCGAGTGTGACTTGGCTGTCAAGTCACTGACAGATACTGGGGCAGATCCCACTTCTCCCAGTGGTCACTGGAACAAAAAACAAGAGCAAAGCAAAGCCTTGGTCCATCAGTGCTAGCAGTAAAAGTCTCAGGTGGTTCTGTGTTGTTTTCCTTTTCCTCCTTGGGGTAGATCTTGTCTCCTTCAATTAGCCTTTGTTATTTTTTTAATAATTCAGATTTGTCTTGCTGCTGGGGAATTTTGTTGTAAAGAAATCCCCATGCTTTGAAATTATTTTGATAAAATTACTTGGAGCTGTTTTTACTAAAATCCTGAGATTTAACTCTTCTGTTTCTCAGAGGATTTTCCCATGTTCTCTTTGATGCTGAGCAGTATGTGCATCAGGTCCCTCAAGTAGTGAAGAACAACCTGAACTGACCTTAAACTGTTGTATCTGTCCCTCAAAAATTGCTTGGAGATGCCTAAAGGGGAGATTTCTGTCCCAAAACAGGGATCCAGCCCTTGCAGTGGTGGAGTTCCCATCCCTGGAGGGATTTCAAAGCCACGTGGATGTGGCACTTGGGGACATGGCTGAGTGGTGGCCTTGGCAGTCCTGGGGGATGGTTGAATGGTCTTAAAATGTTTTTTCTAGCCTCAGCAATTCTGTGTGGGGTGATCCTTCATCTGCCAAATCCCCCATGCCTTGAGTACTCCAGGAATTTCCTGAGATGTTACTGACCTAGATGGAACCTCTGTAACCACCATGGATCCACCATTGGGAACCTCCCTTCATTCCTGTTTGAAATCCTGTATTCCTTTGGCTTCTACAACATCTCAAACCACTGAATTCCTCAATTCAGTTATAAAAACCTCTTCATAACTGCTGCCTGTAAACCTTCCTGAATGCTCCCTGCTTGTTACTGTAAGACAAAGCATTGATTTGCTTCTTTTTCCCTCTAAGGGAAGCACTGAACAGCTGTGAAATTTTGGGACCAGATGACCCAACACATCCACAAGGAGAAGGGGTGAATTAGACCCCAGTGAACCTTTGCAACCCATTATTAACATCCAAATTAATTTTTTCCCCAGGAGCACACGTTAATAGGCTCAGACAACTCTCAAGACATCCAGCTGTGTGGAATGGGAATTCTTCCTGAGCACTGCATCATAGACATCACCCCAGAAGGCCAAGTCATGCTGACCCCTCAAAAAAATACCAGGTAAAGGGATAAAATGCAGCCCCAGCTGCTTGATAATTGTCGTTTTATCTAGTATTTTATGATTACTGGTGCACAAAGATGCTTGGAAAATAAACTTTTCTATCTATTTTGAAGTAAGAAAAATTCCGCTTCTTGTATCCCTGCTTTTACATTTTAATTGTCACCTGCCCCTCTGTCAACTCATGTTTCATTCCAGTGAGATTTCTCTCAAAGAGGGTGTTTGTAGCCCAAATTTTCAAAGAGAAGATGAGTAAATCGCATGTGCTTTCAGCAAGTAGATACTCACTGATTTGCAGCTGTGCAGATGTAACTCTATCGAAATTTGAATTTATTTTCTAGGAACTCTGTTGATATGCAAAGAGCTGCTGAAGCATTTGTTGCTTTATTCAATTAAGTAGTACTACTTGAAAAGCAGCTGGCACATTCAAATTGATCACAAAATGACATGCAGTGTCAGCATCTCCAATAATTTATTGGTAATACACAAAATCCAAACTTTTCATGTTTACCCTGCTTTGTGGCTGATCCTGCTTGGAGCAGATTGGACTGAGATTCCCTTCAAACTCGAGTTATCCTACAATCCTGTTTTCAAACTTAATCTGACTCTGAAGTAAAAGTAGTTTCTGATTATTTTAATTAGTGTCTTTAAGCTATTTATATAGCAAAGGTATCAATTGCCCTATTCAATTATTTCTATTTTGTGTTTGCATTTCAAAGTAGTGTGAAAGTGCTTTTTTTCCTAGTGACTTTTCTTTTTTCAGACCCCTCATTTTTAAGCTCTAATTTTACTCCCCAGACACATCTGTAGTAATAGCTATCTAAATATACTGAATTTCATGAGCTTAAGAGGTCAAAAGAAGCTGAATTTGAGGTGTGTATGGAACACCACTGGGTAGATCAGTGAATTTTCTGGGGATGTTTTGCCTGTTTGCAATCCATATATCTCTTCTCCTGCCTTTATTTGTTCCAGTAATGAAAGTAATGATGGGAAGGGAAAAAATTGAGCTTTATAGAGATGCATTTGCTGCAGATTTTTGCCTTTTCACAGGACATTTGTGAACGGCTCTGCTGTCGTGTGTCCAATCCAGCTCCACCATGGAGACAGAATCCTGTGGGGAAACAACCACTTCTTCAGGTAACCAAAATCATGAAAGGAATTGTAGATTGGCAACAACTTTGTGTTGGCTTAAGGGACCAGGAAAAATGGGGATTATAAAATAATGCTGATGTTGGGCTGCTTTTCAATGCTGAATGTCACAAGGTCACTGTGCTCTGTGTCCCCTGCAGTCCCAACCATGTCTGTGACCTTCCTGTATCAGACAGCATCACTGGTAGATGTTTTCTGTGCTTTGAAACCCTCTGAAATACCTTCGAGATCAGTGGATTTGATAATCTAAAATTTCATTGCTTGCTTTTATGCTTAAAAGGAGAATTCACATTAAAAAGTGAGATATAATTTGATCCCTAAATTACTTGGATGTGGAATGACTAAAAAAATTTCATGATTATTTAACTGTGTAATTGGTAGTATCAGGTACTTTATTATGAGAGTGTAGAATGGATGAATTAGTTTACCTTCTACTCCCATTTTGCCCTGAGGAAAACTACATCCACAGGAGATCAATAAAATTTGAAAGGAAATTTCAAAGGAAACTCTACCAATTTCGAGAGCCCACTGAATTTTAACAATATTTGAAAGCAACCCCGTGTTTCAGAGCTGAGCAACCAACAGCTCCTTAAAAATTTTCCTCTTCTCTAAAGGCTGAATTTGCCAAAGAAGAAAAAGAAGGCAGATCACGAGGATGAGGAGAGAGACAACTCCATGAAGTGCAGCAACAGTGTGGAGCAGCTGGACGTCGATGGAGACAATTCCAGTGAAGTATCCAGCGAGATTAACTTCAGCTATGAATATGCCCAGATGGAAGTCACCATGAAGGCTCTTGGGAGCAATGGTAAGGAGCAGCAGAAATTATTGGGAATGTGCACAGAACGTGAGGATAAAGCACAGACTTTTTCCCTTCTGACTTCCTGGTGGGGAATTTTTCTTGTGAATGATTCATCTTGTATTTGAGGAGGGAAAAATAACCATGGCAGACTGTTTGGTTTGGCAGTTCTTGCTGAGGGGAAAGCCAGAACTGGAATGCTGGTGGAACTGCAGTCTCAAATCAAAGCGTTTTCACTTGGCTGTTTATTTTTCTTGTGTTATGTCTCACTCAGGCATTAACTGGAGTGATTTCTGTCTCTGAAACCATGTTTTTGAGTTCTTGTGGTCACATGTAGCTATCCCAGAATGACATTTGGGGAAACAGGAGGACTTTTTTTTCTTTTTTTTTTTTTCAGCTTGGGCTTTCCCTTTTCTTAATTCTCCTAAATTATCTGTCCTGTACATGTTTATTTTGCTCCACAACCCAGCAGCACTTTTAAAACACACATTGCAACAAAACCAGAGTCTTTTTACCTGATAACTGTGGTCACATCACGCATCCAGGACGCTCCTCAGCGTGGATTTCACTTTCCTTATCACTTTCTTTATTTCCAAACTCTAGACCCGATGCAGTCAATCCTGCAGAGCCTGGAGCAGCAGCACGAGGAGGAGAAGAGGTCAGCTCTGGAGAGGCAGAGGTTGATGTATGAACACGAGCTGGAGCAGCTGCGGCGGCGCCTCTCGCCCGAGAAGCAGCATTTCCGCAGCATGGACAGGTTCTCCTTCCACTCCCCCAGCGCCCAGCAGCGCCTCAGGCAGTGGGCAGAGGAGAGGTGAGGAACTTACTGTGACCATCATGGGGTTCGGTTAAAGTTCTGCAGTGGATTTGGTGAGGTTTTGGCTGTGTTGGGAAGCTCTGGTGGATTTCTGGGAGGACTCGTGACCGAACTGTTTGATGAGAATCATGGAATGATAGAACAGGTTGGGTTGGAAGGAACCCAAAGCTCATCCAGTCCAACCTCCTGCCATGGGGAGAACACTTTCCACTATCCCAGGTTGCTCCAAGCCCCATCCAACCTGGGCTTGAACACCTCCAGAATAACCAAACCTAAAATGGTAGAAAACATGTGAAATAATGAATTGCAGCTTTGTTAGTAAGAAGCTCTATCCTGCTCAGCAACAAATTTAACTAAAGATGAGGTGATTGGATGAAATGCTGAGGCTCCTCTGTGAGTTTGTTGTTCTGTGGATCATGACTCAGCTGCTGGAAGGTTGTGTTTCCTCTTGACTCAGATCCAGCTGTCTAACCTGGGCAGGTCCTGGCAACCAGAAGAGTGCAAATAAAAAAATGGGAGTAGGAGGATGATGCAAAGAATTTTAATCCAGAGCATTGCAAAAACCATTTAATAACCACAGAGGGGTCACTGTCCTCTCTGCCTCTTCCTGGGTGATGGCGCTGAGGTTATTTACTTCAGCACCTAAATGATTTTTTCCTCAATTGCTGTTAAAAAGAGCAGCTGCAGGAGGAAGGTGAAATCCTTAAGAAATGAGTGTGGTGAAGACATTGTCATGAAAAATGGGAATAAGGATAGGATAGGATAGAATAGAATCGAATCGAATAGAATCGAATAGATGGCTGGAGAAGCAACTTAGGAAGTAAAAAATACTTGAGACAGCCTGACAAGGTGGTAGCTGTGTCCCTGGGTTATTTTGTGGCACCAGATTCCTGAACTGCACCACTGACACTCTCTCTCACACTTGCCAGGAAGCAAGTGGGTCATGTCTGAATAAACCTTTTCTCTGTAACATGGAACATCCACATCTGTGGTGGGAGAACTCTGGAATGAGCCACACAATAGCTGCCTGTTCAGCAGATGCATGGAGAAGTCCAAAGTTCCAAAGCCAGCAGCATCCTCATTTTCATACTGCTAAATTCATACAGATAATTTTTTTCTTCCTGGAAAAATGTAATTTCATTCACCTGACTTTTGTGTTAAAAATGATAAAATTATTTAGATGGGAAGGGACCTGAAAGCCCTTCCAGTTCCACCCCCTGCCATGTGCAGGGACACCTTCCACCATCCCAGGTTTAGTTTTGCTTTCAGTACATAAACCTCACGATTTTTCCTGTCTTCCCTTCCCAATCCCCTTCCTTCAGAGAAGAAATGCTGACCCACAGCCTGAGGAAGCTGCGAGAGCAGATAGTGAAAGCCAATCTGTATGTCAGAGAAGCCAATTTCATCGGAGAGGAGCTGGACAAGAGGACAGAGTACAAAGTGACCCTGCAGATCCCAGCTTCAAGCCTTAATGCCAACAGCAAGGTACAGTCACCCTGACTGAATTAAATGGCTTTTCAGTGAGATTGTCCCTCGGTGTTCAGGTTTCTTTGATTCTGACTGTAATGGTTGGGGTAGTTTTCCAGTCCACTCATGTGCATTAAATATGTCTCTGCTCCATCCTTATCTTACCTTAAACCATGAAAATCCTATAATGTGCCTTAAATTATCAATGTTTTGGTGCAAGACCTTTCCCCTGGTGTTGAAGTTTGCACTTGCTGCTGTTGCAAAGTGACAAAGTGTCTGCAGGCTGGGTAACATCTATTTCAAGTATTTACCACCCCTCTGTGGACATTTGACTTTACATCATCCCAGTGAGCTGCAAAAACTCTGCCATCCCCATTGTGGAGGGAGGAGCTGGAGCACAGAGGATTTGGATTATTTGTTCCCAGGCATCTCAGAAATTTTGGAAGGAGGGAGCTGAACCCACACCGCCACGTCTCAGGCTGGCTACCTAAGCTGGTGTTATTTCTGTCCTTGAAGCCAGCTCAGAATTTTGGTGACACTCACACTGTCCTTTTTACAGAGGATGGATTTTATTCCAGAATTACAATTTTTATCAGTTGTTTCAGAAGTTTTTCTCAGTCTTCTGGGGAAGACACATCCAGAAACAGGAAGATAAGGGGGGTTAAGTGTCTGCACTGGTTGAAAGTTGCAGGCAGTAGTAATTTTAGCTGGAACTCCAGGCTTACTGTAACACAAGGATATTTGTGAAATGCTTAAATGTTCCCATTTCTAACACTTATGCAAGGTGAAAATCCATGGAAACCAGTGCCTGTAGCTGTGATTTGACTTCCCAGTTAAACTGAACACCAACACACTGTGACAGCTGAACTCAGAGTCTGTCATGCCTGGATTTGGCTGCTCAAGCCAGAATGGAGAAAAGAGCAGACTTTTCCCAAAGATAGTCTCAAGTTTGTGTTAGTTTGAAACTAACTTTTTCACTGTTGTGACACGAATTCCTTCTTGCTATCCCATTTATTGTTTCACAGAGAGGTGCAATTCTCAGTGAGCCTGCTATCCAGGTGAGGAGGAAAGGGAAAGGCAAACAGATCTGGTCGCTGGAAAAACTGGAAAATCGACTGGTGGATATGAGGGATCTTTACCAGGAGTGGAAAGACTGTGAGGAAGACAATCCAGTAAGTAAAAAGTACTTCAGTGATTACATTCCTGTTACGTTTTCAGGAGGATTGTTGGGTGGAGGTGGGGAGGGAATATGCAGAGAGCTGAGTTTTCCTGAGGTTTTGCTTTTCCTGGTGCTGAATTGATCCTCAGCATTTCATTAACCCTTATCTTGGCACTCTGATCCCTGTTTGCATGCATAGTTTGCTGAGGGAATGGAGCACAGAATAGGTTACAAAGCAGGAGCTGATGTTCAGGAATCTGACCAAGTTAAGGAGAACTTGCTCAGACAGGCTTCATCCAAAGTAAAATTCATTCCCATTCTTCTTGAGATCTAATCTGGCCTCTTGCTTGAGTCCCTTTTTCTTTCACTGTGTGCACTTTGAGAAGTGTTTCCTGGAAGGTTTGGCTTCCTGACTCTGAATTTTCTTGCAGGTGATGAGAGCTTATTTCAGGAGAGCTGATCCCTTCTACGACGAGCAGGAAAACCACAGCCTTATTGGAGTAGCCAATGTTTTCCTTGAGTGCCTGTTCTATGATGTGAAGCTTCAATATGCTGTTCCAATCATCAATCAGAAGGGAGAGGTTTGGCATTCTTTAGAATCTGTCCTCACTCAACTGCTTAATTACAGCCTGTGGATCTAATTACCAGGGCAGAGTAGCTAATTTCCAGTTTCGTGTGCACAAGTTCTTTGCTAACAACGTGGAATTGTGCAAGTCCCAGGATATTTTACTGCAGTTTTCAGGCAGCTCTGAATCCCAGCGTGGTGATTGTGAAAGGAGAAACCTTTCACAAACCTGAGCACTTTTCTGAGGGAAATAGCCCAAAATAAGTGCTTAGGGTGAGCTAAATCTCCACAGTTTCGCTGATTGCCATGAAGAAAAGAGGTTCTTAAATATATTCTGTAAGAACTTCAAAGGCACACCAGGCAGCATTCTCCATGCTCTGCATCGAGTGTGCACTTTGCAGACTCTCTAGGGACTGCTTTGAGGGTGAGATTGTTCCCAAAGCCACCCCAGTGGTTGATTTCTTCATGGTTTTTGCAATAAAGGCTCTTTGATTCTTGCTCCGGAGCATTCCTCATGTGGTACAACAAATACAGAGTGCAGGAGCAATGCAAAAAGGAATGAAATGTTGGCTGCTTCCAGACTGGGAGGGGATGAGCCTGGCAGTGTTTGCTGGCACACAACTAATTCTGGCTCCTGTCCTGCCAGGTTTCAGGTCGTCTCCACGTGGAAGTTGTTCGAGTGAGTGGGGAGATCGATGAGAGGCTGGTGGGAGGTGAGGACAGTCCTGACTGTTCAACTGAAAATGACATCCAGGAGAGAAAACTCGTCTGCAGGGTGAGTTCCAGAGGTGTCCCAACCTCGCAGCAACCTTTTCTCTTCCAGTCCTGACTCAGAGAGGAATCCTTGGCTTCTGGATGGTGTCTCTTTGTAACCTCATATTGTTTCTGGAATGGCTGAAATAATGCAAGATAATTAGAAGGGATTTGTTCCTTTGATTAACTGTATTTATATGCTAAAGGCTCACCCCAGGAATTTTATTGGAGTTTTGGAAGCCAAAAATTTGTGTGCTAGGATTGGCTTTTCAATATCTATTCCAAAAAGAGTCACAGAATCTGATAAATTCCTGTTGTTCTATGTATCATTCTCTCTCACTATTTTTCTCTTTCTTAATATTTCTCTCTCTCTCTCAATGTTTCTTTCTCTCCCTCAATATTTCTTTTTCTCCCAGTATTTCTTCCTCTAAATATTATGTATTTTGTAAAATATGTGCAGTGTGCTTGTTACTGTTTTTAGTAATAAAAAGAAAACCAGTAGGAAGTATTTACTAGCAGTTTTGTGTTGTAATAAAACTATAAGCTACAGGTAAGAAAAGGGAGAGGCAAAAAATATTAGAGGGCGTGGTCCCCAGCCTTGCTGACGTTTGGACAATATGATCAATTTGAGAGAAATTGTGCTTTTTTTCCCCCACTTTCTATCCTGTCCCATTGAGCTCCATGTGCTTAGAAGCAGGATGGGCATTTTGGCAGAAAATATTCCTGCCACATCTTGAGGATCTTACTGTAGTAAGATCCTTGGTCTTAATTTGACAAATGAAGAATAAAAGTTTATTAAATATATGGTGAATATGATGGCTTTCTTTAGATCAGAATGAGACTTCACAACATTTTTTCTTATTTCGCCTTGATTTTGAAAAAGGGGAAAGGCTGGGTTTGCATTCTTGAGGTTGATTTGGGGTTGTTTCCAGCAGCACAGAGGAAGGACAAGTAGTAAACCAATAATTTTTGGAGAATAAAGGAGCCAGCATGAGATTTTTATTGTATTCCTTTTCAATTGCAATGGTTTTGGTACATTTCAGCATTAAAAATGAGCAAAATGTTACTGCCAGGAAATATGAGCCTGGTGACATCTAGTGACTGTGCACAGCTGCTGCACTCCAAAAGTTGTCTCCAGTGAGTATCAGTGCAAAAATTTTATTTTCTAAATAGTTTTTGGTTTGCTCCTCTTAATTTTTTTGTAATCCTTTGCAGTGGAGCATTTTTCTACATGTTTTTAATTCCATGCCTGATGAATAAGTGCTTTTCATTTCTTTCTCACCTCCTTTCTAGATTAAAATCCTTCAAGCCACAGGTTTGCCCCAACATCTGTCCAACTTTGTGTTCTGCAAATACACATTCTGGGATCAAGTGGAGCCAGTTATTGTTGCACCTGAGGTGGATCCTTCCCAGTCTTCTGTCAGCAAGGAGCCACGCTGCATGGTTGTCTTTGACCACTGCAATGTAATCTATTTTTCTGTTTCATTAATTAAACTTAATTGTATTAATTAATTACTTACTGTCTGTAAGGCAGACAAAAAAAAAAAAAGCAAATTTAGGCTTGTTTAGCAGTTTTGATTGCCATTTTGTTCACATGATAATATTTCATGATGCCCTAATATAATTTGTAATGATGCCCTAATACCATTTCTTGATGCCCTAACACCATTTCTCATTTTCATGATGCTGATACCCCAATACCATTTTTAATAAGAGCTTGAATTATCTTCTGAGTCCATTTAAGTTTGATTCCTCTACACTGTTCACCTGTACAAAAATCACTGGAAGTGAAGTGGGTTAATAAAGGAAAACATCAGTTCATCAGAGAAACTTTAATATTAGAGTTTATCCACAGTAAAATTCACTGTGGATGAGGAATATTTATCTGAGGATATTTGATGTCAGTGACTGAGCTGCTCACTCTGCACTCTGATGAAATGGAGAGAAATGTCCCAATTTTATCCTGCTGTAGATGTAGAAGTTGGGTTGTTAGAAGTGAGAAGAGACTATTTAGGACAGAATATTTCTCCCCACTGGTTTTGGAGCAGCTGAGTGGAGACATCTTTAATAGCAACATCTAAAGTGAGCTTGGATAAATCCCAGCCAAATCACCCCAGTTCTCATTGTGTTCTATCATTTCTCATTACCCTGAGCAATTTATTCCTCTTCCCATTTGTGAAATAGATGTAACACCTTCTGATGAGTTTTGATTTTCTGATTCTGAATATTAGAACACATGCTTTGATTTTTTTCCTCAGCCGTTGGCTCAGGGCTTGCAACAGCCTGTGGTCATTTTTCAGCTCCTTGCAGCCTTTAATCTTTAGAAAATGACATTCCTTTGACTTGCCTCCTGATTTTACAAACTGAGGCAACACTTCCTTCCCCCTGGATTGTGTCTTGGGCACCAGGAGAATTTACTAAGTACCTTGATTAAAGTCAAGACAGCAAAATCTCCCAGCCTGAGTCGTGTATTATCTCAATATATAAATACTGAGTCACAATTACCAAGTGATTTCTCCCTTCCAGGAAGTTTCTGTCAATATTTCTGAAGACTTCATGGAACATCTTTACGATGGTGCTTTGGCCATTGAAGTTTATGGGCACAAGCAGAGTGGTGACCGCAAAAACCCAGCCCTGTGGGATTTGGGAATAATTCAAGCCAAAACACGCAGCCTTCGTGACAGGTGAGTATGGAAAATACACCCTGAGGTTGGAGTTGTGGGGAAAGGACTGTCTGAGGTGCCCAGTTTTGAAGCAGGTTTGGGGTAAGGAGTCACATTTTGAACTCAAGGCCACCAGGTGACTCCAGTTCATTCCTGGCTATGAAATGCCATCCCTGTAATGCTTCCACTGGAAAAGCTGTGCTGCTTATTACCTCAATTTGGAATAAATATGCAGCAGTATGGTAATTCAGACTGAAGGGGGGTGTTGTTTGTTTGCTGGCAGCATTTGTTGTCCCCAAAGTAATCTTACAGCAGCGTTTTCTTAAATGTGAGTTGTTTTGCCTCTTCAATTAGAAGGCAGCTCTGCATCTTAATTTATTGGCAGTTATGTCTCTTTTTACTTCCAGCTCATGATGAGTATTAAGCTGCATATAGGGAAATTTAAAACAAAAGTCAGGGAAATGTGGCAAAGAGGAAAAGGATGCTCTAAAATAGTGAATTATGTTTGATAGCTGAGTAGTGAGCACCTCTGTCCTTTTGAATTTTGAAGTTCTACAGAAGTGACTATTTCTTATTAAGCTCTGGGAAGAATTGAAAAGAAGGCAGTGATACGATGAAGGTCAGGAAAGTGCTCTGAATCTGGAGAGCTTGAGAGACAATGTCATATTTCATTCTTCTGTCTTCCATCTCAATCTGATTGCCCTGACAACGCTGGGCTGCTGTGGCAGGAGCTCAGACCAGAGCTTAAATGTGGAATTGGGGTTTGTACTGGAGTCAGGAAATGGCTTATTTCTGACGTTTGACTAAAATTTTAGTTAAGTTTAGTCAGGAAAATGTAAAAGCACTGCACAAATGATAACCCCATGTGCTCACAAATGATCCATTTATTGCAGTGGTTGTTGCTGCTTCAATCCGCAGTCTGAGCTCAGTGTTTTGATGTTTTAATTCCTTTTCCTCGGGGGGAAAAAACCCCAACCAACCAAAAGAAACAACCCAGTATTTGTGCTGTTTTGCAGGTGGAGTGAGGTGACTCGCAAAGTGGAGCTGTGGGTTCAGATCCTGGAGCTGAATGAGAATGGAGAATATTGCCCAGTCGAGGTCACCCCAGCCAAGGACGTCAGCACAGGAGGGATCTTCCAGCTCAGGCAGGTGAGGAGCTGGAGGAATCCTGCAGCATTCTCAGCAGGTGGGAAGCTGAGAAGCTTTTCTTTGGATGGCCAAGGTGTCCAAGGAAGTGTTGAATTTAGGTACAAAATGTGATGTGTTGTCCCTCCCAGGGAGACAGAACAAAACTTAGCTTAAAGGTGATCCAAGGCTTCCCTGTGCCCTTTTTGTTCTGTCCTGTGCCAGCAGCTGGCAGGAGGGACATCAATCTCCACTGAACTTCATGATTTTTTTAAAGAGGTCCAGAATTTCCCTTTATTTGATCCTTGCAGCCAAGCACTCCTTTGTTGTGTGAATTCTGCCTGCATTAAATTGTTAATGCTTAACTGAATACTCACATTTTGAAATGATAAGCTGTTGATGAGCTTCTGCCCAAAGAACATGAAAAAGTAAAGTTAGATACAGTAAAAGTTAGACACAGGCTGCTCCTCTGACTTTACCAACTTTTTTTTTTTTTTTTTTTTTTTCCTTATGGTTTTACTAAACTCTGCTGCCCTGGTGCCATCAGTGGGTCAGAATTTTCAGCCAAGGAGAGCAGAGGAAAAGTTCACTGAAATTCCAATAGGTCGCCAAATTAGATTGTTGGCTCTCCTCGTTTGTAGGTGGGGAGAAGTTCCTGTTTTCCACCTTCAGAAGTATTAAAATGAAAATCCTTTAAGTGTGTGTTTGAAAACCCTCCTTTAACTGAAAGAAGAGTAAACTGGGGAATTGCTGGATGCTGAACTTTTATTTTTCTCTGTAAATAGATAAACCCTGTAAACATAAATCCTTGCAATGGGAAGGGGATTTCTTGAACCCTGGGTCATTGGGATTGCACTACTTTGTTCTTCCCAAAATAAAAATATAATATTCCTTTCCAACAGCTGCCAGTAGAGGTCTCTCTGGAATTAAACTTTCAGCACTTTATATCCCTTTTTTTTTTTTTTTTTTTTAACAAGCATTTCAAATTGTTCTTTTGGACAGGGGCAATCTCGACGGATCCAGGTTGAAGTGAGATCTGTGCAGGAATCTGGGACTTTGCCCCTGATGGAGGAATCCATATTATCTGTTGGCATTGGCTGTGTTCAAATCAAACATGTCAGGTCACAAAATTATCAGGTAAAACTCTGAATATTTACTGTCAAGAGATTTCAAGAGCTGGAAAGCAATGAAGGGATCTCCTAAGGATGTTGCAGTTGGAGCCAACTCTGTGCATTTCAAGTCTTTGTGTGGTTTTGGGGATATTTTTTAAACTTAAGAACTTAAGTCTATAAAGCAATAGAATTGTCAGAATTGCTTTGATGGTGGGTTCAGGGATTGTTCAGAGTAGTTCAAATCCAAACCTCTGTCATTCAGAAAGTGTTGTGGAAGATCTTCCTCTTAATCAAAAATCATTTTCCATGGCAAAAGCACCAATGTTAAGATATTCTGTGTCTCTTCTGGTTTTGGTTGTGTTTTTCCCCGTCTTTGAAAGCAGCACAACTTTAACACACCACTCAAAGAAGCAAAAAAAAAAAAAGATGCCAAAATTTCTAAAATTCATTAAGAGATTTTACTTGGCAGCAGTTTTAAATAAGGATTCAAATTAAAATAAACCAGTGGAACATACATTCAAACAGTGTCCCATTATAAATGTTAGAATTACCTGAGCCACTTGTTTGCAAACCTCACATTAAACTGCCATCTCTTTTCAGGGATTTTCTTCTTGCAGTGCTCCTGCAGTGAATTTCTGGTGCAGTTTGACTTTCTCCCCAACAGAGCAATTAAAATCCAGTCACTCCCTGGAGCTGGCAAATCCAAAATCTGGTGCAACAGAACAAGGCTTTGAACTTGTTTGATTTGTTGCCCTGCTTGAGACAAGGCCAGCTAAATGGGAAAGTAGATATCCCAAAATGTCCTTATTGACAGAATATTATTCAATCCATGTCTGCTTCCCTTTTTTTTGGTTAATCAGGATGGTTTTTCCTTTGAGCTCTGAAGCACTTGGGGTTTTTGTTGTCTCCTAACCTGAGCAGTCCCTTCCCATCACAAAAAGGGGAATTTTTTCCACCTTTCCAGCAGCATCCTGGCAGATTATTCCTGTTATTCCCCATTATGCTCCTGCTGACTCTGCCTGCAGCTTTTCCATCACAGCAGTCCCTCATACCCACATTTCCTTCCTGCAAAGCAAAGGAACTCCTGAATGGAGCAATTTTCTCTCCTAAGACAGAATGATTGATTCTTGCAGTGTTTCCTTGACCCACAACCTCCAAGCGCCCCTTTTAGCCTCTATGTAGGGACAAATCCTGGGGGAACATCCTGTCTGCCTCACCCTGTTTCTTCCCCAGTGGATTCCTCCACTTCCAGCCCTATCCCACAGAGCTGGCAGTCCCCAAAATAGTACATTTTGTCAAGAAGAAAGACTCAAACTCCACTCAAGAGAGCAGTGGGTTGTGCCTGACACTGATAACCCCCATGGGAAAGAGTCATTGAAAACCAGATTTTATTAGACCTCTTGCTTACAATAGGATTTGGACATCAGCACCTGGATTTTTAGTTATTTTATGATATTTTTTGATTTTTATTATCATTTATCTCAGGTAAATCAGGTGTCTGTGGAATGTGAAAGAAAGACCTTGAACTGAGGAAATGCCTCTTCGCTATGGCTTTTTAATTTTAGCTTAGCTGAGTTTTTGCTTCCATGATTAAGGTAGAAAAGTAGGCTCTGGTGGCTCATTATTACTTAACTAAGTAAGTAATAACTCCAGGAGGACTGGAGCCCTCATTCCTTTTCCATTGCCTCAGAGGAGGGGCAGTTGTGCTCATTGCAAGTGGCTTGGGATGAAGGTCAAAAATTTAAAAGGTGGTGTCTGCCATGAGAAAATAATAGGAATAAAGGTTGAAGGTTGACATTGTCACTCCTGGTGTGGCTGCCATTCAAATTCCTTAATAATTGCAGCAGATTTTTACTGTTCCCCTCCTGTTGGATTGTTCTGGTTGCTGTTTAGGTGAGGAGATAGCAGCAAATCTTTAGGTTGTTTGTTTTAATTTTGTGACCATGCCATTGCTATGATCAGACTTTTATGTAGTAAAATAATTTTGCTTAAAATAATTTGCCTAATATTGCTTAAAATAGTTACACCTTTTGCATTCAGTGTGTTTCCTGCTATCAAAACCAAAGAAAATTAATGACATAGTTTTGTATATTTTGGCCTAGGAAGAAGAGGATGAAATGGACAGTTATCAGGTAAAAATTTCACATTCCCTTTTACAAACGCAGAAAATTTCAGGTTAAAGCATGTTAGAGGAGGAGCTGAATGTTCTTAAGGATACTGAGGTGTTTGGGGCTTTTTTGTGGTTTTTTTGTTTTGTTTTGGGGTTTTTTTGGTTGGTTTTTTTTTTTTTTAAAGGACATGAGCACTTGCAAAACATTATTTTAAAATGTTTATTTTCAAATTCCATTACTGGGGTCAATGGGATGATATGGGGTAGGGATGGATCTCTGATATGAGGCTGCTAAACACTGAGGGGAGTGGTGAGGACTGGGAGTTCCAGCTCCAGTGATTAGTGAGTTTTGGAGTAGTTTGGGGGCAAAGAATTGTATAAAGTGAAGCTTTTTTCATCTGGATAATACAGAAAAACAGCTCAAGAGGTGATGAGCAAAAATACTTCAAATAAGACATGGAAATCTAAAGGGTTTGGATGTGTCTGCTCTGTCTTCCTTACCTGCTTTTTGGGTTTAGGATGAGCAGAAGGGTTGAGAAAATGTGCAATTAGGAACCCTTGTCTTTCCTGGGGAAGTATTTAATGTGATTTTTCCCCCTTTGCAGGACAGGGACTTGGAGAGGCTCCGTAGGAAGTGGCTCTGTGCCTTAACCAAGCGCCAGGAGTACCTCGATCAGCAGCTCCAGAAACTCGTTGGGAAGCCTGGTAAGGAACATGCTCTTAAAGGTAATAATAGGAAAAGAAACAGGAGAGCTTGCATGCACTTCTTATTTAATATGTTGTCAAATTTAGAGAAGTTAATGGAGAGTTTGGTCTCTGAACTCAGCAGTAATTTGCTTTTTTGGGGGTGAAATTAAAGCTAGAGAAGTCTTTATGAACTCATTTCTTGGTTTAGGGTGCTTCTTTGTGTGCTGAATTGTGAGCAGAGCAGGATTTATTCTGTGCTGGGTGTATAAAATCAGGACAGAGACACCCAGAGCTGCTCTGCTGTCCTGACTGACCTCCTGCTTTGCAGATAAAACAGAGGACGACGCGGATCGGGAGGCTCAGCTTCTGGAGATGAGGTTGACCCTCACAGAAGAAAGGAATGCTGTGATGGTTCCTTCTGCTGGCAGTGGGATCCCTGGAGCCCCAGCAGAGTGGTAGGAACATCATTTCCCACAGGGAAAATACAAAAATGATGCACAGCCCATTCCTGCCTTGGATTTGAGGCCATTTTGGTGCTTCCCTCAATCTGCCCTCTGTACCCCTGCGTGAGCAAAGTTGTTAAAATTAGTCCTCTTGCTTAAATTATTTCATTAGCTGCTGTCTCTGAAATCCAGAAATGCTGTTTAGTAAACGATGCTGTTATTGATCAGAGTGTAATTATAACCTGCTGGAAAAAGGAATCAATATTTATTACCACTGCACTCGCCATTTAAAAAAATTAGCTAATATGTTAACTACCTAGTTCATTCACTTAAAAGGCTTCTCCCTCATCATAAAACTGCATTTTGTTGCGCTCCTGGTTTGAGAACAAACTCTGTTTAGTCAGCAAGTGCTCCATGTGATTTTCTGAGCATTAAAAATAGTAGAGAGCACTAGACTGAGACTGCTGTGCTGTATCAGCTGTGAGCAACAACTGCAGATAAGGAGTCAGGGTTGTTTCACCTCAAACTTCCCGTCTGCAGTTGCTTGCAACTTCCTGAATATCTTCTCTGAGCAAATCTGTAAGAGTATTTATTGATGGGATTGAGTGTAGTAGAGTTTTAAGCAGACGTTTGTTAGAATTAGGGCTTCTAAAACGTGAAAAATAGCAAATGTTTGTTGGAAACACATTGATTTTCACATCAAAGTGTATCATTAGGTTAGAAAACAGTGGAGCTGGAGGAAATTTACAGGAAATTTTGGAATTTGAGCACATTTTCACCAGAAGAAATGTTAAGTGTGGTTCAAGCACTTAATATATTACATAAGACTCCAGCCTGCTCTTGTTCACTATAAATTCATCAGTTTTCAGTCTTAAAAATGCATTTTGTAAGAAAGAGTAATAACTGTGTGGGGTGGCAGCATCAGTGTTAGTTTAAAAACTTTGAGACTGGCTTTTCTGATTCTCTCTTCCCCGTTTTCCCTGCCATCACTAAAGTGGAGGGGTTTGCATTTCATACATGTGTGTTTCAGAGTAAATAAACCTAATTTTGCTATTAGCATTTAAGAGGGAGAAAACATTTCGAAAAGCAGAGGTCAAAGAGGATAATAATTCCAAGAGAGCTGATGTAAAAGGAATATTAATTTATTTGAGTCTCTCAGAATCTGCAGCAGCAAATTAAAATCATGAGGTTTGCCGAAGTTATCAATGGTTTGGCTGAAAATTGCAGACTGAATGCAATGTCCTGGGGGTTTGGATCATCAGGGTAAATCTCTGATTTTAATTGCCACCATTGTCCCTGTCTTGTGTTTCAGGACTCCTGTGCCTGGTATGGAAACTCACATTCCCGTTATATTCCTGGATTTGAATGGTAAGTTGTCCTTAAGATGACAAGAGGACTTTGAAAACAAACTTTGTCCAGCCAATGATGTTATGGAATTGAAGCAAGCTCATAAAATTAAGAAATGGCTGGAATGGCAGGTGGATTAATTGGAGAATTAATTTTTCCTGAAACATATTGCTTCATGCTTCAAAATCCACAGTGCTAGATTTTGGAAGGAACCAGAGGTTTTAATAATCCCACTTTTCAGTACATCCCAGTGCAAGATCCAGTCTGAACAATGTGTTTGTGACATTCTCTTAGCAGGGATGGGAAATTGGAACCAGGGAAGTGGCAGCCCCAGAGTGCTCCAGGAAGCCAAAGTTGATCAGTCTAACCAATCCTCATGGGGATGTTTAAAAAGGGGTTATTAACATTTGTCAGGTGAGAAGGGAGGTGACATCCAGCCTGTTGTGAGGAGATCTGGGCTGCATTCTCCTGACATGGTGATTTGTCCACCTGGGAAAGCACATCCATGGATCCAATGGCTTCAGGGAGGACCTGGTTAATAATTCATGGGGAGGAACTCCAGCCAGGACAGGCTGAGCTTCTCAAAACCCAGATGAAGAGGTTTTTTTTTAATTGTGACCTAAAAATGCTGTGTTTTCTCCTGTTCCACCAGCAGCTTATCTTAACAGCACCACACATTTAAATCCAAAAGAGCTCAGTGCTGAAAACCTGTGCCAAGGAGGGGGTGTTTGCCTCAGGGGGACATTCCTGCCCTGAGTCTGTGTCACCCAAATCTTTATAGATATAGATATATAAATATAGGTATATAGATACATCTTTCTGTATAGAAATGGGAATTTTTTTGAAGTGGCACAATGCAGGAACTTTAAATTTGTAGGTGAAGTCTAAGTAGCCAAGCTGGGGAGTTGGGGGTGAAAATGTGAATTCATGACTTTTTTAAAAGGGGTGATTGCTTTGTGTTTCCTCACTTTCCTCGTCCCCTGCTGTTTGTAGCTGATGACTTCAGCTCCCAGGATAACCTGGATGACCCCGAGGCAGGAGGCTGGGATGCTACTCTGGTGGCAGAGGAGGAGGAGGAATTCTTTGAGCTGCAGATTGTGAAGCACCACGACAGTGAGGTAGGAGAAGCTGCAGACCAGGGAATTGAGTCTTTTAATTGCTCTCTTTATGTATCCACATGTGAAAATAACACATCAGATATGTTGTAGAAATGATGCAGCACTTGTTTCTCCTGTGAGCAACTGTGTTTGCAAGGAATATTGACTAGGAGTGTAACCATGATTTGGAAAATAGTAAAACTCCAGGATTTTCCTTCATCCAAATCCAAGCATTCCAAAAGCCTGAGATTCAGTTTGTGTTTAACAAAGGACAATCTCTGAGCAAATTAGAGTAAAAGAGCCCCAGCTGAAAAACCAAACCATTTTAATTGTTAAAATTTTTACCTCTGCATTTTAACACTCATTATCCTCTCTTTTGCCACATAACTCATCATTTTGCAATTACACAATTTTTGGTTTATAATTTCTGCTGTTAGGTTTAGAACCTCTGGCTTATTTTATTCCTTCAAATTTTGCTCCTTTCTCTGAAATTTATTTCTTCTTTTGTTTTTAGAGGAGCTTTATTCCTGATAGTTCTTTTAGGTTTTTTTTTTCCCCTGATTTGTTTTTAAAGCCTGGAAATTGGGCTACCAGGCCAGTGGTCTTATGGCTTGAAGATAAACCATTTAAATCTTCAGTAATATTTATATTTTAACATGCCTGAAGAAAAATTCCAGCTTTTGCTGTATTGCTAGAAATGCTTCAGCAAAGTTATTTCTCAAACACATGAGAATTTTTGTGGTGTGATGGAAGATTTCCACTGCAATCTCTGTTGCTCTCTGGTTTATCTTAATAAATTAGGCCAAACGGTCCTGTACTTCTGCATATTTTACAATTTATTTGCAATGATCCTGGGTATTCAAAGCTCTTTTTTCAAGAGGAAATGTTCCAGAGTTTGAGCAAGTTGGCATTTTTAATCCCAACGTCTTCATTTGGCAAACTAATCTTGATTTTTAAATGGCCTCTTCTAAAGTGCGGGGATTTTTTTTTCCCTCGCGGGGAGCGAAACGGAGAAACCGACTCTCAAAATTTATGTATTATGTATTTTTGCTAATTATGCTTAATTAATTACAGTTAATTATACACCTAATTATGCTTATTAGAGGATACATTTATATGGGTTTTTTTTTCTCCTCTCGCAGGTGAAAGCAGAAGCCTCGTGGGACTCCACGGTCCACGACTGCATCCAGCTCAGCAAGGGCACGGCGGCGGAGGAGAGAGTTTATCTGATTGTCAGAGCCACTGTCCAGCTCAGCCACCCTGCAGAGATGCAGCTGGTGCTGCGCAAGCGCATTTGTGTCAACGTCTATGGCAGACAGGTACCGCTCTGGCAGCTTTTCCCACTTCCCAGGACTCGGATTTCTTTGTCTGTCCTCCCATCCCAGCCTGGATTGAAGTGTTGGATCAGCAGCATCCATCAAGGCTTTGAGCTGCCAAGTCATTTTGCTGGTTTCCTTTAGATTGTGGATGATGGCACAGTTTGGTTTTTAAGGCTCTGTAGCATTTAAATATGATTAATCAATTTTTCTCCTAACTCCTAGATGTTTTCTTGTTGCAGTGAATTACAAAGCAGCATTTTCTCACTGAAAAAGTAGAAAGAGTTAATTTCTCATTAGCTCGGAGTTTGTATTTTGCCTAATGGAACTTCTGTGTTGCCCTAGTCCTATACTAAATTCACACATTGCTGCTAACCATTTCTATTTATACCTCCAGATATTTAGAAATAAACTATATGGTTATTATAGTAATAACTATAGTTATTATATGTAGGAATAGTTGGAGGAGAGATCCCTTGTGTTAACTCATCACAGTTAATCATTCTTGGTCCTTTTTGTTTTCCACTTGGTGCTCTTACAATAATGTGTAGGTGAGAGCAGGGTGTTTGATGAATGGAAAGCAGGAAGGTTGTCATTCCCTTTGCAACATCATGCCCTGGAAATAATATAAATCCCAAGAAAGATGGGGGAGGAAGGAGTTTGTTCAGCATTGTTTCCGAACCCAGCCTCCCCTGGCAGTGATAATGACAAAGCAGAAAGCCTGGATTGTTATTCTGGTTGCACATCTGTAGTTAAAATCTGAAGCAAGAGCAAAGAGAAGAGGTGTGGTCACAGCCAGAAACCCTGGAGGCAACTCCCAGTGCTGGGAATAAAACCCCAGTTCTTGGTGTCTCCATCAGGCAGGAGCTTTTTCTCAGCAGGGGAAGAACGGTGAATTTTTTGTCACATGGAATGGGAGAGTGTATTGAACAGATAAATTGAATGTGCCAATAATCACAATCATGTGAAGCCTTCATCAATTCTGTTTTCTACAGATTTAGTCAATGCTGGTTTTTACTTCCATTCGACACAGAATCTTTGGCTTTCTTGCTGTTTTTCTACCACCCCCCCGTCAATAACCTTTCCTGGGAGTTTGTCTCAGCAGCATCTTTGAATGACTCATCTCTGCATTAATTCAACAGGCCAGTCCTTAACCCTGCAAGGCGCCAAGTCAGCATAAACAATGACCATGCCCCTTAAATCATTCTTCATAACGATCTCTTTGGTCAAGAATTTAATGTCTGTACTTGTCAATATTCAAGACAAGTCACCTAGGGCTCTGTCAGGGAAAAAAAACCCACCTCTGAAAGCAGCTGATGCTTGGTGAAACAGTCACCTTGCAAGGAAGGAAGTGAATCTTTCTCTGTATCTACAACACAAGCAAGCAAATGAGTTTCTCCAAGCTAAAATCTTTGGCTCTTACATATTTATTGGTTAGACTTTTGCATTTGGGCTTCTTTCTTTGTGAATTGTATTTGTTTCGGCTGGAATCTGTCAGTCCATGTTTTCCTTGTGTTTATTTCAATTGGAATCTGTTCATCCATGTTTTCCTTGTGTTTGTTTCAGTCAGAATCTGTTAATCCACGTTTTCCTCACGTTTATTTCAGTTGGAATCTGTTAATCCACATTTTCCTCGTGTTTATTTCAGTCAGAATCTGTTCATCCACGTTTTCCTCACGTTTATTTCAGTTGGACTTTGTTAATCCATGTTTTCCTTGGGTTTATTTCAGTCAGAATCTGTTCGTCTATGTTTTCCTTGGGTTTATTTCAGTTGGAATCTGTTCATCCACATTTTCCTCATGTTTATTTCAGTTGGACTTTGTTAATCCATGTTTTCCTTGTGTTTCTCCCCGCAGGGTTTTGCTCAGAGTTTCCTCCGAAGGATGTCCCCCCGAAGTTCCATCCCCGGCTGTGGCGTCACTTTTGAGATAGTCTCGAACATTCCAGAGGTGAATAAGAAAACCAGAGCGTCTCAAATTGGTCAAGAGCCACCCGATTTTATACTTTCCCCCCTCATTTTGGATCTTGCTGCTGCCAGGATGAAGTGTGGTTTGTAAAAGATGGAGAAGATTCCTTTACACGCCGTGACTTAGCAGCAACCTCTGTCTTATCAGTGTCACTGAGCATTTTGTTGAGTGAGCGTCTATTTGCTCAGGTCCTTGAGGAGGCAGCTTAAAGAGAGAGAGAGGGGAAAAAGAGGGAGGAAAAATGGGCAGGTGAAGTGCCTGCTGTGGGGAGCATGAGAATCCGTGAAAAAATAACCAAGTGGCTTTTTCTCCGTAATGTCTTTATGCAACTCTTGATTCCTGAGCATATTCCCAGTTAGATGCTAATCCTTTCCTTCCAAAGAGCTGCTCTATCAGAGCACTTGTGAAAACATTAACACATGAAGAGCCAAAACTCTGATTGCTGCCTGGCTCTTTTATGTTCTGCTGCATTTCGCACTCTGCGTTGAAAATGCTTCTCGAGCAGTGTTCTATTTTTTTCTTCTTTTCTTGCAGCTCATTCGAAATTTTGTTTTCCTCTCAGGTTAGATAACGCCCCAAATGTGCTTGAGCACTTTTTAATTATGAAACATCTGAATGCAGCCCTTTTGCTAATTAATGGCAATGTCTCGCTGTGAGACTCTCAGAAAGAACCCAAAAAGCCTCAAAACAATAAAAACAATAACCACGTACAGCTTGAGATGTCTGTGACAGTGGTAGGAGCACCCATGCAGGTTGTGTGGCACAATGTGTTCATTTGGATCAAAATCTTGGATTAGGTATTAGGGAGAAATGTAGAGTATTAGGAAAATATCCTTTGCTCTCAGGGTGGTGAGGCAAACAGGTTGTGGACTCTCCATCCCTGGAGGTTTTCAAGGCCAGGTTGGGCAGGGCTTGGAGCAAACTGGGATAGTGGAAGGTGTCCCTGTCCATGGCAGGAGGTGGAATGGGATGAGTTTTAAGGTCCCTTCCAACCCAAACCATTCCATGATCCTAATCTCCCCCTGAGCTTAAGGACAAACAGCACTGAATTGGTGCCGCGTGGTTTAAAAATACATTTTCTCTGGGAGCGACGTAGGAGGTTTTGGGTTTATTTTAAACAGCTGCCACTTCTTTCCGTCTCCCCAGGATGCTCAGGGGGCTGAGGAGCGCGAGGCTCTGGCCAGGATGGCAGCAAACGTGGAGGATGCAGCCTCAGCTGACTCTGAAGCTTACATTGAGAAGTACCTGCGGAGCGTCCTGGCCGTGGAGAACATCCTCACCTTGGACCGCCTGCGCCAGGTCTGCCCCCAGGGCTGTGTGTGTGCCAATCCAAACATCCCCCTGAGGGCACACAAACTGCCCCAAAACACCACTCCAGCCTCCCCAAGTGGGCCTGGGGCAAAGATCTGTGGAAGCAGAGATGTCCTTGCTCAGCTCCCAGCATGGATGGACTGGGAGATCTCTGTGCAGGGCACAGTTCTGGGATGCTTGGTTTGGTTTTAAGGCTGTGCATTGCTAGTTCTGGCTCAGAAAAAGGAGTTGTGTGGCGTTATCTTTAGCTTTCTGAAGCCTCAGCGATAGTTTCTGCAATTGCCAGTAAAATTGTTGTCATTTTGCCCACGTTTTGTCTTGAATTAACCAAAGCCATCCTGCCAATTAAAAAAAAAGGGCATTGATTTGGTTAATTTTAAGTACTAAAACTTGATCTGTTTACCAGGAAAAAGATAGAAGAGAAAAACATTTATTGAAAATTGTTCTGCTGGATATAAATTATGCAAGCACAAAAAGAAAAGTTATGCAAAACAAGCTGGAGCTTGTGCCTGCCCACTATAAATTCACAGGGAAGTGTGATGCACTTTAAATATTGAAAGCAAGTTCCCTGTCATTTATAATTAGTTTAAAGGATTAAAATAGGAGCTCAGCTAGGAAAGAGAGTCTTAGTCTTTGCATCTCTGTCATCTCCTAGAATCAGGACTAGCTCTAAAATCCTATATGTGCCAATCAGCAAAATACCAGATGTTAAAATTTATCCACTCATAATTTTAGCCATGTAAACTTTACAGACAGCAGCCTGTGCCACAAGGCAGCTTAGAAACATTTTACTTGTACAGACAAAACTATCCTGGGACAATCAAGGCTTTAATTCTTGCCAAAAATTCTTATTTTCTTTGTTTTGCTTCTCTCTTTCCTTGACAGGAAGTTGCTGTCAAGGAGCAGCTGATGGGGAAAGGAAAACTCTACCGCAGGAGTCTGAGTTCCCCCAATGTGAATCGGGTGAGTTTTCCCTGCTGGCATCTCCAGCAGCTCCACTTTATTCACAGGTCCTGGAGTCATGGAATATAGCAATGAATTTCCCTTTTTTTTTCTCCCTTTTTTCTTTTTTTTTTTTTTCTTTTTTTTTTTTTCTGGACAGTGGAGATATTTCATTGACTTTCCAAGTTGAAGATTTTTTTTTGGTCTCTTTTTCTTTAGATTTGAAAGCAAGTTGCAAGTTACAACTTAAACTTTGTTCCAGTGTTGTGCATAAGAAAAATGAAACTTCTGCAGCCCAAAATTTGGAAATTTAGAACTTTCATTTTATAGGACATTATTCAAACTAGAGTAAAATTCTGGCTCCTCCCTGGTCAAGAATTCAAATTTCCCCTTTTATTTCTTGGATTTTGATTCTGCTTTAACCACAAAACTGTTTCTTTCCAGCCTTACTAGTCCAGAGGGGTAGTTGTGAATTCTTTGAGTTCTTGCTAAGAAATAATTCTGCTTTTTTTAACTCTTCCAGCTTTCTGCAAGCCGCCAGGATTTAGCTCCCCCTTATAACCTGAGCAGTAACAGGGTGAGTATCTGCAGATTTCCTGGGAAAACCTGAGCAGGAAAAAAAGGAAGTGACTCTTCTCTACCACTGAAAGGAGCATAAATGGGAAATTTCTGTAAAAAAATGGAAATTTCTGTTTAAAAATCTCCTTTACCCTCGGGACTGCTCCTGGGACAGAAGTTGTGCTGCTCTGGACCTCTCTGGGGAAATTCCCAGCACTTCCCTCTCCAAACCCTGTGGGATACACATTGAGCTTCAGAGCTTTTCCAAAGTTTTCACCTGAGTGGATGGAAAAATCTGGGAGAAAGGAAGAAGTTTGGGTCCTTATGTCAGTTCAATTCCATCTCTAGGACAGAATAGAGGTGGAGAAAGTCCCTGACCTTCCAGTGGACCTAAACTTGTGCTGGGTGATAATTCAGCCCATCCCACTCCTTAAAAACACAAATGTAGACCCAAAGCATCTCTTTGAAAAGTGAGAACTTAAATTGAAGCTTATTTTCCAAATGCTAGATCAACTGAAGGATCTCCTCCTGATAGATATTCTGCCCAGCAAGCGTGGAGTCATTTTGAGGGGGAGAATCTGGTGGTGACAAGGCATTTTAATGCATAATGCAGTTGCACAGAATAATAGAATTTTGATGTAGTGCTCCAGCATTGGTTGCTAAATCTGCTACATCTGATCCATGGAGAGAATGCTAAAATGTGTGCAGGTGATGAAGTGCTTGTAGCAACTTCTCTTTGGAGAGTACTGTGGGATGTTTCGATATTGTAAGGTTTTTAAAGCGAGAATTAAAGATCAGGATTCTTAATGATTTCTGTTTTTCTCCTCCCTTGCCCTCGATGATTTCTCTCATTGCATGTTTCAGAGTCCAAAGGTCCCAGCAGAGGTAATGCATTAGGTCCACCTAATGAGTGGGATAATAATTTTATCTCACTATAAAGTTGACTTTGCTCACTCACAACGCTTTTATTTCCTGCTTTGAAGATGCTGCTGGTGGTGCCTCATTTGCATAGCACAGAGCAAACGGGTTTTTTCCATTGAAATCCTGTCATTAATGCAGCGTGAATTGGTGCAAAGCAGAGAACTTTTCTCCTTGGGTGCACCTGATGGGCTCTTACAGAGCTGGAGCTGTTTAGTGCCATTTCTCACAGATTTTTGGACAGGGTGAAGTCATTTCAGAAGAAATAACCCCATCTCAGCTGACAAAAAATAGACATGAAAGCAAGCAAATATATAAATATCTGCCAGTGAATATTAGCCTGGAGATGAGATAAACGTTGAGACTTCCAAATGCTTCTCAGGCATTATGGCTCTGGTAGTTCAGTGTGAGCAACTCTTGATTTCTGTGAACAAATGACTTTAAAATAATCCTGGGCCAATGGGAAACATGCTTCTCCTTAGTTTTGTGTTAGAGGAATGACCCCTTTTCCCAAGCTTTGGTTAACTGGAATTACTGGCAGTGGTTTGCATGAGGTTCTGCAGCTCTTGGCCGTGGCTGTAGTTGCTGACAGAGACTCTGTGCTGCAGGAATGTGGAGCTGAGGTGCTGGAGCTTCTCCCCTTGCTTGCAGTGAGCTTCAATCCAAGGCACTTGTTCCTCAGGACATGGAGATTCAGCCTCCCCATGTGGGAATTCCTGGTTTTCAATGGATTTCTGGTTCCAGGGCCAGGTTGGACAGCACTTGGCACAGCCTGGCTTGGTGGGAACTTCCCTGCCCATGGAATTAGGGTCTTTAAACCCTTCCAACCCAAGCTGTTCTGTCATTCAATTATCCCCATTCCACAGGAAAATTCCATTCAATTTTGTAATCCCAGTGAAATACTTAACAAATCCTTAAACTCACACAGACATCACTGAGCTCACTGGTGAGGTCATCCTGGCCATTTTGGCATAAAGGATCTGAGAATGGCTTGATAGGCAGAGTTTTGGCTAAGCTGGATGTCTTTGTCCCTCAATGAGAAATCTGGTGGCAAAGAAGTCTTCTCCAGCAGTCATGTGTTGTTATTTTATTGTTATTTCACCAGGAATTTGGTGGTGTTTATTATAATAAGCTAATCTGTGAATAATGAGTGGTTTATTAATACACTCCCAGGACAGTTACAACACCTGAACTGGCTGCAGAATATTGATGGAAGCACATTCCAGAATATTCCTCTCCTTAACTTTTTTCCCCTTACTTGATTTCTCTCTCTGATCATTATTCCTTGCATCCCTGCTGCCTTTAGCATGGATTTTTAGCTTTGTGGAAAGAGCTCCTGAGTCTCATTCCTCTGTGCCAAGCACCATCACGCTGGTAAAATTTGGAATGTGGATGCTGCTCCGTTCTCCAGCACTCAGAAGAGCCAGGGCTCATTTCCCTTTAAAAAAATAATATTAAACACATAAATACGAATATTATATGAGTTGCAATAAGAATTAAAGAGAGAGTCCCAGGAGCAGGATGACTCTCACACTGAGCTGTGGAACACTGAAGCCACCACTGGGAATTTTTAATAATAACAATTGCTAAGATCAAGCCTCCCAGCTGGCTGAGAAGGCAAGGAGCTGTTTTCTAAATTTACTTCAGAAGAGTTTCGTGGCCTTTCATATTGTCAGCAGGGCTGCACGTGGCCTCACCTCTGGGTTCTATCTGCTTGCTTAAATGAGAAAAAGGCAATTTTTCCTGCTGTTATCACTGCAGATGTGGTGAGGGGAGAGTGAGATGAGTTTGATTTCTCCTTGCACATCAGCACATGTCAGGTGATGAGAGGGATATCGAGTGTCTTGGTGCTGATTTCAGATACAGGGGATGAATTTTTGTGTTCAAGGAGTTTTTTGTTGGAAGTTTAATTTAGTTAAATTCACTTGGAAGCTGGATTTAAAAATCGAGTTGGCTTAACTGGATGAATCAGAGGCACGATGAGTGGAAGGTACCTCTGACTTGTTTTAACTAAATCACATATTGATGAAAAATATCACAAGTTGCTCTTAAAACACCTCTGCACAAGAGCTATTTTTCCTTGGACATTTGTCCTTCGTTGTCCAAAGCTCCATTATTTGTAGCTCAAAATCCAAGTAAGACAAGATGGTACCATTAAACCTTCAGGTTTTTCTGGGAAACAGAGTTTTTTCCCAGCAAATTGATAACTGCGTGGATGGAATTTGAATAATCTTGCTGTTCATGAGAACAAGTGCCTTCTGTCCCAGCTGTGTGTCCCAGCTGTTTGCTTGTGTTTCAGTGCTACATGGTCACCTTTTCCTAAGCCTTTTCTGAACTGCTGAAATAATAAAACACAAGAACTATTCATTTCTCTTACCCAGTGGCTGCATTTTAATGGTCTGTCAACTTCAAGGAAAGATTTGTCAGGTAAAAGCCTCCAGATGACTTTAGGTAGTGATCATCCCTACCTGCCCTAGAGATTCTGTGCATGAAATTAATTCCCCTGGGGTTTTTCATGGAGGATGTGTGAAAGAAGGGAAGGCAGAGGAGAAGAAGGAGAAGGTGTTAAAGAAATAAACCACTTCATAAACAGCTCTGCATTAAAACACAGTGAGGAACGTGAATTCTTCTGGTGGCTACTTTTGATTTGTTAAATTAAATCACTTGACCTCTGTTTGGTCACTTGGCAGAGATCAAATATGTTCATGAAATGATGACTCCTCTGGGCAAATGATTTACAAGCTTCCTCTCTTTCTCTCACCACCCTTCGTGAGAGAGGAAAGATTCACAGCATTTAAATAATAATGAGAAGAAGAAGAATAGACTGAAAAGTTGTAGTGGTGCAGTTGCTGAATGCTCAGAGCAACGTGGGAGAGTGCTGGATGACATCCAGATGGGAAACTTGGGAACTTCATCAAGTTAATACAGTTAATAATTCCTTTTTTTTTTTAAAATTTTATTGAGTTTGATGAGTTACCTTTCCATCCAGCTTAGTAAAATCATCCATGAATCACCTTTTCCCTCTGCACAATAGTTGATACTTCCAGTTGTCTCCAGTATTTTGTTTTCCAATAGTTTCCCCACCTGTGCCTCTGATTACCCTGATTTTGATGGTTTGTTGTCATCTCTGAGTTGAAGGTCACAAATCTGACCTTCAGGCTAAAATTATCATCTTTGCACTCCCTCCAAAGCAACTAAAAAACCCAACATGCCTTAAGTGAGCAACCACACAAATCCTCTTCTCATTCCTGTTCTCAGGACCTTCATTTTATTAAGCCTGGAAAATACTTAAAATTATTTAGAAACTGTAGTTTTCCATAGTGTTAAAGCTGAAGCAA
Source organism: Entomyzon cyanotis (assembly GCA_024500445.1). Classification (NCBI taxonomy): domain Eukaryota; kingdom Metazoa; phylum Chordata; class Aves; order Passeriformes; family Meliphagidae; genus Entomyzon; species Entomyzon cyanotis. The sequence goes on from JAKEPQ010000871.1 coordinate 73,023,421, forward strand.
AATTTCTGGAAGATCCTAAGAAAAAAGGGCTTTTCCTATGGAAAAAGTCACCAAATGTTGCCATTCTTTCTCCATAGGATGAATATTCTGAAAGTGTTTTGCTGATTCTTACCTACTCCATTTTTTCATCATTCCCCAAACAGGGCTAGAAAGTCAAGATATTTGCCTGAAACAACTTTTTTCTTGGCACAGTCAGTCAAGGGCACTTGTGACTCAACAGATCATGACTCAGAAAATGATTTAGTTGCTCTTTACCTGCCTTGGGTCCCTGTTCTAGTAAGCTACAATACTCTTAGAATTTGTAATAATCTTTGTTTCCTCTGTCTCTGTGCTCTCCAGAAGCACTTAGGCTTGGCTCAAGACATGTCACCCTGATCCATTTGTCTTTGAGTGGATCATCATCCTCAGATCCAAAAGGAGCACTGACCAAGCTTTGTGTCCTCCAAAAATGAAGCTTTCAGATGTTTTCCACCCTTCCATAGTGTTTTTTTTCCAAATCCAATGCCAACATCTACCAGGCTGATGGCAGACCAAGCCAGAAGGCAACAAAACCAGTGTTTCAAGATTGTTTTGAGTCTTGTGCTGTTTGGTTTGAGTCTTCTATTTTTTTATCAATCTCTGCACATTGTAAGGCCACCTGAGAGAAACCTCACTAATAAGAAACACAAAAACAAACAAAAAAAGAATCAAAAAACAACCACAAAAAGGAGTTTTGGGATGAGGAATAGGAAAGACGATTTCATGGAATTATTTTGTGGAATTTTCCATGCCCAGACATGACTGTTGGATGTGTGTAGGACATGAATGAGTTGCAGGTCAAAGATAATTCTGGAGTTGGAGGCTCAAGGCATGGGCTAGAGCAGGAAGCTTTCCAGAAGGGCTTAAACACCAAAGTCCTCAAAAATCCCAAAAATACCTAAATCCCTGGTGTGTTCCTGCTGCTCCCAGGCTGGGCTCTATTCCTCTGGCCTTCAGGATGGATGCCTCAGTGACATCCATCAGTTATCCCAAATTTCCCTTCCCAGCACAGCACTTGTCCACACCTGGAGCAGGACAGGTCCTGCTCTGCCAAAGTGCACTTATTTGCTATTCCAGGCAGGAGAGCTTCCTGACTTATAGATCCAAATGAAAATGATTCTTGCCCCTGGGCTGCTCACTGTGACCTTCCACCCGTTGGAGAAATCTATTCCCCCTATCCTGGTTTATTTATTATTTGTGAAACATTCATGACTTCGAGTTCCAGTTCAGATTAGTTCGGCTGCCTGTCATTTTTATGTTCAAGGTCGGGTTAATTCCTTGCATCCAACAGTGGGAAGCTTCTTGAAAAGGTACATTTCCCCCTTTTTCCTTGAGGAAAAAATACCTGAAACTTCTGGTCTGGGATGCAGCAAGTCCATCCATCCCTTGTAACTCCTTTTTTAGCATGTGCACTGGACCATTTTAATGTGAAAGTGTTTCTTTTCTCATTATGTCTTTTAAAAAACAAGCAAAATTCAGGATGTGTAATAAAATCCAGGTGTTGCACCAGCCATAGCAAAACTCTTACCAAAAAAAAATGGGATCCAGCTTTTGGATCAGTTTGGCTGCACCATCCTTTCCTTGCAATCTCTGATTGTGGAAAGGCAAAGCTTTCCAAGTTTGTCCTGAAAACACTTTACCACCTGAACACTTCTCCACCAGACACTGAGACTTCTTGTAGGGTCTGAGAGTGGACTTTTTTGACCCATCAACGGGTACTGAATTGCCTTCAGATGTCCTATAAATTGAGGAAATCAGAAGGAACTGCTCCTCCCTGGGAAGTTTTCAGGACAACCCTGGGGAATTTGGTTGCTTCACTCAGTTTGGTGAAGCAAAATGAAACCCTGTCCTTCATCCAGGTGAAACTTCCAGCAGAGACACACCCTGGGCCAGGCACTTGGAATGATCATTGCAGAAAAATCTGTCAATTATTTGACCCAGCAAGGTGATGGAATTAGGAAAAAAAAAAGGGATTTGGCCATGTGGATTTTTGACACTCTCGTGCTGATGTGAGACAGTGGCTTGGGGATTCAGGTCTTTGTCACTGAGGCTATTTCTGGCTGTAAGGTTGAGAAAGTTCCAGAACCACAGTGGAACTTTGTAAAAACAGGATAAATCATCCTCCATGTGCAGAAGGTGTGTGGGATCCATGGGAAAAGCCAGCCAGAGAACCCTGGGATCTTGGGAAGACAAAGAGCTGCTCTTTTCTCTGTCTCTGTTTCTTCCTCATGTGCATCAGGCTCTTGTAGGGCTGAAAATAATCTTGGTTCGTCTTCACTAACCTTTTCAAACCTATAATCTGTCCTAATATTTTTTTGTGGCTCCTGCTATCCACAGCTTGTTCCTGGATATTCCAGCTCCCTTTTCCAGGCTTCCTCTTGGTCCTGTCAGCTCCTCCTTTCTCTGACTCCAGGCACAAACATCCAACCTTTAGGTCTTGTATTTTTTGTCTTGATCAAAGCTCTGTCCTCACCCCTCCTCCTGACCCTACATCCACTATTTTTGAGTAGATAGACAAAATATTCAGGAATTTTGGGCAGCCAGCACCGTGTGGTTTTCACCTGGTTGTAACACACTCAGCTTCCAGAACACAGCAGCACAAATGAGTGAAATATTACAGCTCTGAGGTCTGGAAATAAACTTTTTCTATGCCTTTATGCTGAGGGGGCTCATCTTTGCAGGGCTGGGTCTGCCAACTAAAAGCACCTCTTGGGAAAGGTTTTTCCTCACCTCTGGCATTCTGAGCTTTGGGGCTGTGCAGGGTGTGGCAGGATTGCTGTGCTCCTGCTGGTTGCTAACTTGGAAAAAAACACCTTTTTTTTTCCCCTCCAGGGTCGATGGGAGAGTCAGCAAGATGTGTCCCAAGGAGCCACAAACTCCAGTAGGGGCATTAGTCCATCTCGTACCTCCCTGCCAGGCTCTGGGCAGCAGAACCACTCTCCTGATCCAGGTGAGAGCTCTCCACAGCTCAGAGAATTCCCTAAAAGTGGAATGAAGTCCCTGCAGCTCCTGAGTGTCACATGAAGCTGAGCTGCTCGCACAGAGTGCTTTGCCTTGGCTAATTCTTCAACCACGGAAGTAATTTTGGACTAAAAAGAACACTTTTTTACGTTTTTTTAGAGGGGGGTCAGCATTGGGATTTTTTTCCCTTTCCCCAAAGAATAACTGCTTTCATAATACTGTTTTTTCCCAGCAGGTATTGGTAGCCTGGCTGCTTCCTACCTGAATCCTGTCAAGTCCTTCGTGCCTCAGATGCCAAAGCTGCTGAAGTCCCTGTTCCCTGTTCGAGACGAGAAAAAGGGCAGGCAGAGCTCTCCCCTTACCCAGCAGGTAAAGCATTAAATCACCCACCAAATCCAATATCAGTGAGTGCTGCTGGCAGAGTGCTGTTTTACAAGTTGCTGCAGAGCAAACCAAGCTTTTAGGCACAGCAGAGCCTCGTGATCCATTTCCCATCCTGGGGCAGAGATGGTGGAGCTGCTGGAACTTATTGATACTCACTCAGCCCACTTGGCTTTTTGTGAGTGCTAGGTCCTCTCCCAGTGAGATTTATGGGCTTCCCACTCGCTGTAACAGTGGGGAAATTTATGGAGGGCACTTAGTGTTTGTTTGTGGATTGCCAGGAGGAAAATGTAATTCTATTTTTAATTCCTTGTTTCATATCCCATCCCTTCCCAGCCCTCACCCCCAGCTTGTGTCACCGTTTGCCATCTTTTCCTGTGTATTTGTATTTCCTGTGTGGTTGGTTTTGTTCATTCTTATCTATTCCAAGTGTCAGGGAAGAATTTGATTTCCTTTTTTTCTTTTGGGTTTTGTGCTTCAAAGCTCCACCTGCTCCAGGTGTGGCTTCTGTGCTCTGAGCAGAAGGTCAAGCTGAATGAAAAAACACTTCTCTCTTTTAAAAAAAACACCAGGTGAAATAGAAAATCCCATTATAAATAATATAATCTCCTTTATATTTGTGAGGCTCTAGTTTATTTATAAAGGGACATTTCTCTACAGAGTACATTTTGAAGGTTTAACAAACTGCTGTGAAGATGAATCTCATGTTAAAAGTTTTTAGGAGTTCATTCTGCCCATGCTGGCTCTGCTGTCATCCTCTTGCCATGCAGACAAACATTTTAAAGAATATCTTCCTCAAAACAAAGCAAAACAAACCCTAAAATCCCCAAACAACTCAATTTTTTTGTGGTTGGATATCCTGTTCTGTTGTTTGCTACAACTGAACTTGAACATCCCAGGACTACAGGAAGTTGTTTTGACATAGTAGAAGTACAGTAAAATACTCAATGAATAGAGCAATAATAAATCCACCAGCACTTAAAAACATTTTTTTAAAGTGACTTATGGCACAAATAAGAACGAGGCAGATTTAAAATATTTTCAGCTTGGCTGGGGATTCATTTTCCATTTTCATGTTGCCTTTTGCTTCGTGTTGAGGCTGGAATTGTGCAAACCTCCTCCTCTATGAACTGCAGAGAATTAAAATGAAGGTGGTGGCTTTCTTTGAAGGCATTTGGGTATGGAGAGATGCAAATAGGTGCTCTTACAATTGCAGTGAGAGCCTTTCACACCTTCTTGAATCCTCAGTGAATCAGTGAGAGCTGAGTGGAGGAATGAGGCCTCATTTCCTGCCTCTAGTCTAACCACCTGTTCCCACTCCTTTCCTGTTCAAGATCAGTCGTGGATGATTTGTCTAGAAATCAAGTTTCAAACTACGGAGACAACTCTTTAATGAGATTTTAGTTTGTGTTCTGGGTTGCTATGGAAATGTAACCAGGTCATGATCTCAGTGATGTTTAATAGGAGGGGAAATGCTATTAATGCTTTGTTTTTTTTAAATAATAAGAGGAGTATGTGATGCTTTAATGCTTGGTTGCCCTGGGGAGCAACCCAGGCTTTCCATGCCCACTGGATCTGTATAATAAAATGAAATGTTAGAATTCTTCTCTGCTTTTAGGTTTTGCAATGGAACAAGTCAGTTGTGTGGCAAATAGACCTCCCTGGCTTGAGAGGTTTCACATCTTCTTTGCAGCTCTGTTCATAGGGAAAGAGGGCACTGCTGTTAGCAATCCCAGGGAATCATGGAATATCCTTAGCTGGAGAGAGTCACAGGGATCACTGATCCAACCCCTGGCCCTGCACAGACACCCCAACAATCCCACCCTGTGCCTGTTGTCCAAACATTCCTGGAGTTCTGGCTGCTTTGGGAATGTCACCATTTCCTGGGGAGCTGTTCAGTGCCCCAATACCCTCTGGGGGAAGAACCTTTTCCTAATCCCAGCCTAAGGAAAGGTGCCCAGAAAAGAGAAAAAACTGCAGGAACTGCCCCAAAATCAGCTCCAGCTTCTTCTGTGCAGCACAAAAATAAAGAGGTGCAATTCCAGCAGGTCTGGCTTGAGGATCATAAATATCCCATCCCATAATCTCCCATGCTGCTTCTTTCTAGCAGACTGAGGATACAAATGGGGCCAGAGGGATGGAGCTGGAGGTGGTGATGGATGGCTGAGGGACACGGGGCACATGAGGGGACACTGGGGGTCACTGCCTGGCTGTCAGCTTCAGCACCTCATCGCTCACCTGCCAGAGCCAGGCAGGCAGCCTGGAACTCCTGTGCACCTGGAGGAAACTGTGCCACAGAGGGGACATGAAAATGATCTTTCTGAGCCTCAGGGAATACAGAGCAGCACCTCTAGGTGTGTGGGAGAACGAAATTTCAGTGCACAGAGGGCAGGGGATGTAAATGAACGTGCAAGGTGGGGGTAGTGGGTGGTAAACTGCAAAATCATAAGGTGGAGGCAAAGCCAAAAGGACTTTTTGGCTTTAATTGCAAAGGAATCTGAGACTTAACTGGGAACTTCTGGAGTTTTGTTGCTGGAAACAACAATTTGGGAGAGCAAGGTTCAGGAATAGAAGTGACAAAGTGGATGGAAGGATCTGAATCATCCTTTCCTGGCGGAAAGCTGAGATATGGGGAGGGTCAGGTTGGATTTTAGGGAAAGGTTCTTCCCCCAGAGGGTGTTTGGGCACTGAACAGCTCCCCAGTGAAATGGTGACATTCCCAAAGCTGCCAGAGCTCCAGGGGTGTTTGGACAATGCTGTCTGGGATGCACAGGGTGGGATTGTTGGGATGTCCTGGACAGGACCAGGAGTTGGATTTGACGATCCTGGTGGATCCCTTCCAGCTCAGGGTATTCCATGATCCCATGAAAAGCGAATGAGCTGTTTTGTAACAGCAGCTTTTTGAACATAAATACAGAAAAGCCAAGTGGATCCATTTAATGTGAAAAGAGAATGTCCAAAGTCCTTGTCAAGCTCCCCTTTTTGTGTGCTCCATTATTTAAGAGTGCTTAATCATCTAATGTTCTGGAAAAGTGCTGGTGAACCATCTTGAACCACCTGCCTGGCCCAGCCATGGTGTTCAATTTCCAGGAAGTTCCAGATGAATTATCAGGATTAGTGGCTGTAGAGCTCTGCAGAAAGCATCAGATGGGTTTTGCTGCTCCCTATCAGCAGGGCTGTTATTATAGTGCTTTTGGGCATCATTTCCAAAGGAGCAGGACTTAACTTTTGCCAGGTTTAAAGTTCACCATGACCATTCCAAGTGAATGTGGTACCAAATCTCTGATTCTGTGCCAGTAAAAAAGGAGATCAGTCCTGACCAGTCGTTACAAAAATACATTTCTTAAATTATTTTAGCAGCTTTTTCTTTCAATCCTGCCCATTGCTTACAGTGGCATCACCCTTGAAGTGAGTGATCCCATGCAAAATTATCTTTACAAAGTGATCTTCCCTTGTTTAGAGTGGTTGCTTGAGCTTCAGAAAAAAAAAAAAAAAAGAAAAGAAAAGAAAAAGCAGAGACATCCCAGTCAAGGTGGTGGCAGGGAACAAAATTGCTGTCTTTGACCTTCTGCTGCAAGTTTAGTAACTAATCTGGAGAATAATGAACCGCAATTAATGAAATCTGCTCTCGTATTCAAGTGTGTTTCTCAGACAGCACATAAAATAATTGAAAGAACTTCCTGCTCTCTAATTAGTTAGATTGAATTAATTTGGCATAATAGGATTCTTTATGTAACTTGCAGAACGGCTTCCGATGAAGCTGTTTATGTACCTAAAAGATTGGGTTCTGATGAAGCTGTTTATATACTTTAAAGTTAGAAAATGCCTATTTTCTCCTTTATCTGGAGCCTTTAAATTAATTGCCAGTAGTCTGTAAATTAAAAAAAAAAAAAAAAAAAAAGCCAACAATTTAAAGCTTTCTCGATGGCTGGAATTGCTTTTTGTTTTGCCAGGCTGTTCTTTAAAAAAGCTGAGAATCACAGAGTGCAAGATTTTGGAACTGATGGGGAAAAGCTGAAAATCCTTGTGTAAAATATTTTTATTTTTACACAATAGGAGAAGCAGAGTTTCATCTCTCTGTGCTTGATTGTATTATTTAGGACTTGAAATTCCTCTTTTTTTATCCACATGCTGAGGCTTTCCCAGTGTGCATCAAGCAGAATTCCTGTTCTTTCCCTGGTGACTCTGTGGCTCTCCAGGAACTGCCTGTGTAATTACATTTCGGGGCATCGCTGGGTGCTGCCATTAAAAAATGTACATATTAAATTTCAGTTTCTGGGGGTTTTTTTGACATTGCTGTGGCAGAAGGAAATTCCTGTGGCAAATTTGGTGAGTGGATTTTGGTCACCTTCAAGAATCTTGTTGGATGCTCAGATGTCTCTTTGTTAGCACGTGGCTTAAGAGAGACATCTTGAGTCACAGATTTATTTTAAAAAAAGATAATAAACTCTAAATTTCCATATAATTCATTTTTGCTTTATGGTGTAGCCACATGGAAAGGGCAGCTGTCACTCTTTTCCTTTCCACCTTCTGATGCAGACATAGAAATTAATCCTAAAAACTAATGAAATGCAGTTAATGAAAGGCTTTCTAAATAGACAGAACCCCTTTTCTGGCAGTCCATTAAAAAATAACAGTTTCATGGATGGGCCTGCTGCACATTATAATTGCTAGAAATTATATTCCTTAATAAAATGTAAATAATGTGGCCTCGGAAAACCTTCTTTAACATCTTGAAGGCTTTTTTTTTTTTTTTCAGAGTTTCAAGTAAAAAAACCATTTGGATGCTCCAATCAGAGCTCCACAGCTGAGCTCGTGTTGCTCCTTGTGACTCAGTTGTTGGTGTTTTGATTTCTTTCTGAGCTCAGTTTTCACTGTCATCCTCAAATACAAACAGCATTTGATGAGAATGAGTGTGGAAAATGGGCTTTGAAAGTCTCAAACTGCTCTAACTTCTGTATGAACTAACTTAAAAATGGGGATGGATTACTCATTTAATCTGCCAGGACCTAGGAACAAAGTCATTTAGCTGCATAGGAAATGGTGTGGTTAGTTTTGTATAAATTATACTGGAAATGGGGAATTCTGAAGTCTTATGACAGGGGGAAATGTTCCACATTGGGAAGCTGGAATAAGAGGGGGTTTGGGTTAATATTTCAATGTTTGGGTTAATATTTAAATGCAGAGTGTATTTAGAGAAGAAAATGAACAAACACCAAAAAACCCCAACAAATTGACTTGCACTCGATTTCAGATCTCCTTGTGGAAGGCCGGAGATTTTATATTTGAGTGATTAATGACTTTGTCCTCAATTTAAAAATAATTGTCAAGAAGAATATTGCTGGGGGGTTACATTTTAAAAATTAATTCCTTTTTTTGGGCTATACATCAGGGAATTCAAAATTCTTCCTGCATTTCTTGTGGAAGTATTTTATCCTGAGTGCTCCAAATGGATTTAAATCTCTGTTTAATGAAGCAAATGCTGTGTCCTGCTGCAGAAGTTCCCAGCAGCTGCTGTTAAATGGTGATGGAACCATAACTCCGTCAGTGGGAGAATCCCTGAGCTCAGTCACTCCTGTCTGGGGATGGGAAAGCAAAGAGAAGAGCAGTGGAAGTTTGGGATAATGTCCTTTTAGGATTGTATCAGCTTGGCTAAGCCATTCCTGGAGCTCCCAGGGTGATTTTTGGCTGCACTGGCCTGATCTGTTGCCTTAAATGCCACTGAACTTTCTGCATATTGGGTGTTAATGCTGAAGGATTTTCATCCCAGTGACATGAAATCAAAGGCTTAGCGCTGAAGCCATCAGTCACCATGGCCAGAGGCATTTTACAAAGTGTTTAATGGCACAGAAATACCAAATGTGTTCTGCTGAGCTCTTGGAAGAGGTGGCCATTAGGTACATATGGAATATATGGAATGAGAAAATGTTCATTCAGGATAAATGTTGGTGCCTCTGGAATTGGGGAGAGGCACAAAATTGCTTTTCCTTTTCACGCTCAGGAGAGTGGCAGGTTGGTCTCTCTTTTGGTCACCTCAAAGAATGTGCCAAGTGACCTCTCAGTGACCAGAAAATGTGCACTGTTAGAGATCAAACATTGGAATCACCATGGAATCATGGAATGGTTTGGGTTGGAAGGGATCTTAAAGATCATCCAGGTCACCTTCTGCCATGGGCAGGGACACTTTCCACTATCCCAGGGTGCTCCAAGCCCTGTCCAGCCTGGCCTTGGACACTTCCAGGGATCCAGGGACAGCCACAGCTTCTCTGGGAATTCTATTCCAGGGCCTCACCACCCTCACAGCCAACAATTCCTTCCAAATCTCTCCTTTTCCAGTTTGAAGCCATTCCCTGTGTCCTGTCCCTCCATCCCTTGTCCCAAGTCCCTCTCCAGCTCTCCTGGAGCCCCTTTAGGCACTGGCAGGAGCTCTAAGCTCTCCCTGGATCCTATATTCTCCAGGTGAACACCCCCAGCCCTCCCAGCCTGGTTCCAGAGCAGAGGAGCTCCACTCTTGGAGCATCTCTGTGGCCTCCTCTGGATTTGTTCCAGCAGCTCCACATCCTTCCTGCTCTGGGATTCTAGAACCCCAGAATTCCCCCCTCCCCTCTGCCCAGAGTGTGGGGTCATCCCAGCACACAGGGATTTTTGGGATGTGAGTGCACACTGTCCAGGTTCTTTGTATCATCATCATCTCCCTGCACAGAGCAGCAGCTCTTAGGAAAAGACACTCAGAGATGCTTTAGAGGGAAATGCTTTCATGTTCTCCCTCACTCTGTGTTTGGTCAACTTGGCTGAAGGAATTCTGCCAGAAATCCTCCCTGTGAAAGGGAGTGGATAAATGGATACCTCGAGTTTAGCAGTTAAAATACAAACATTTAATGGCAGAATTTGGCTCTGGATTGAGAAATACTTTCCATCCAGTGATGTCTTCCCAGGTAGCCCAGTGCTTTGTTTGCAGTGTCCTGCCCCCCTAAGGAATTTGACTGCATTTCATCCCCCAAATCTGCTGTGGTGCCCTCACTGCCCCTCTGAGGGTGTTCTGCCCCTCTGCTTCTTGTCAGCACCAAAGCTGGGCAAGTGCACCTCTCATAATTGCTTTTTTTCTGAGTTTTTCTAAACTTTGCTTGGCAAAGGTGGTGTAGTTTGGAGATCTGTCATCCTTTCAGGAGGAGAACTTGATGAGGAGTGACTAAAGCCTAGTGGTTTTCTTTCTTTTGCTGTGTGATACCCACTGGATTTTTAGATTCTTGTGGATTTGCAGGGTGAAAATCTGAATTTTTTAGATTTTGTGGATTTACCTTCATTCAGTAAGAATGAAGGTTTTGGAGAGATAAAAAAACTCAAACAAACACTTTCCTCTTTCTGTTTTAAGGGGAGAAAAGGGAATCAAAGGAACTGAGAAATAGCTTTAAATACTTACTCCAATTCTGGGTGCTTATTTCTGGATAATAAGGCTGGACAAATTCTGTAAAACATAAAATTTGCAGGGTTTCTTCCCTGGTACATTCTGATCCTTCCTGGAGCCACAGCTCCTGTCCCAGTGAGGATCTCAAAATGCTCAAACTTGTGCACCCAAAACAGAGCCACTTTGCCCTGAACCCCATTGCAGTGGTGAATTTTCATTTAGCAGGTTCAGGAACAAGCAAAAAACCCTCCTCTCCTCTTTCTCTGATTGAGCTGGAGCTTTTATGTCTTAAAAAAATTTATTTGTGTCCACTGTGACCCCATTGGGGTTTTGTCCATCTTTTGTCTTACTTTTTACCTTGAACCACTTTGGTTTCTTGATGCTTGGAAATTTCTGTATAAATAACAACTGATCTTTTCTCCCATGCTTATTCCTCTTGGGAATAAGATTAGTCATATTCCTGCTTTGCTGGGAATTAAAGAGAAGATTCCTAACTCTTCAGCTGGAAGGTTTCAGTGCTTTAAACAGATTGTTGAATCTTGGGAATCTTTTTCTGGGAGTTGAGCACTGCCTGTGTATTTGTACAGGGGGAATTCTCGAGTCACTTGGAGAAAAAAGGAGTAAAAGCAGACAGCTCCCAAATTCTGGAATGTCTCCTTTAAAGAGCTATTTCCCTGGAAATCTGAACCTGCACTTGCAATTCGTTATTTAACAGTGCTAAAGAGACCTCCCTGCCTTTTTCTCCTTTCTCCTCCTCTTCCTGCTTCCCTTTCCCAAAGTTTTCCAGGGAACTGGATCTCCCTTCCCTCCTGTGGGACAGCCCAAGCCAGCAGTGTTGATATACTTAACATATATTATATATATTAATATATATATTTTATATATATATAATATATTATATTAATATATATATATAATATATATTCTATTAATATATATACTTAATATATAATATATGTTAAGTATATATATTATATATACTTAACATATATTATATGTTGCTATAAACCTGAGGCTTCAGGTTTATATCAAGTGTCACAATGTGCTGCTCTGCTCTCAGGAGAGGAATTATTTCAAGTTTACAACATAAAAACCTGAATTTGGAGCAAGTGAGGACTATTTTTTGTCAATGCCTGCATGTCCAGCAGGCAGTGGGAATGCTGTCATGGAATAGAGGATGCACAGACCTCAGTTCCACCTTGCTTTTTGAGTTAAAGCCAATAATGCTCCAATCCAAACTGAATTAAGAGACTGGAGATGGAGAAAGAGTTCTGGAGATCAAATCATGGAATCCTAAAGGCCTTTAAGATCAAGTGCAGCAATAACTCAGCACCACCTCCAGGCTCAGGACCAATCCATGTCCTCAGGGGACACATCCATGTGGTTTTTGAGCTCTTCTAGGGATCCCACAGCTTCTCTGGGCAGCCTGTGCCAGGGCCTCACCACCCTCACAGGGAAGAATTTCATCCTAATACCTAACCTAAAGCTTTTTTAGCTTAAATCTATTCCCTCTGCCTGTGTAAAAAGTCTCTCCTTCTTTTTTTGACAAACTCCATTTTCAAGTCCTGCAAGTCCAGTTTAGTCTTCCATCCTTTCCTGACAAAAGCTTGCTTAGGATCCCAAAATTTCAAATATCAGCTTTAATGCTTTTCCACCCTGACAATATTTAATCCTTTCACCGAATAATTCTCTCCATTTCCTTCCCCCCAGGCTGTCCCACGAATTATGGTTCAGTCAGCCTGTCTGGATGCCAGTGCTGCAAGGATAAAACAGGTGAGCAAATCCCAGGATGTGAGGATACCATTTTTATATTCACCTGCCAGAGGTGGCCAAAGCATCAACTGCCTAAAACCTGTTACACTTGTGCTGCTGCCTCACTGTGAGGCAGTGAAATGCAGCCTGGGTTTTCTTCTAGGTTTCCTGCTAAAATCTGCTCTCCCATTCCTGGTTACACTTTTAAATTTGAAAGCATTAGCAGTTAATTAGCTGAAATTCAGCTGGTTTGCTGCTTTAAAAAGGAAAATTTCTAGCCTCTGACAGTGTCTGTGAGCAGGACGTGGCTGTTATTCTGAGTGTGGGGCTTAATTTTCCGTTTTGCCATGATATCAGCATGGAAAAACTTGCTAAACTGGAGAGAAAATAGACCCTGTGATCTCCCACTTTTCAGCAGAACTTCAGTCTCCTGAGCAGCACATCCCACTGTGCTTTTATTGTCTTAGAAAACTCTGTGTTACCCAAAGGAAAATCCAGAGAAAGAGCAAAGCTCCCCAGTCCACATGGACACCACCCTTGCTATAGGAAAGTGAAAAATATGGCTTTAATCTGCTGGAATATTTTAAAAAAACAACTTTTTTTTTTTATTATTACATTTTACTTAGCGAGAGCAAACCCTTGATTCTGAAATTCCTGTAATCCAGGAAAATCCTTCTTTCTTCAAACCCTGCTTATGCTTCCAGTAGAAAAGGCACTTGGGAATAAGCTGAAAATCCTGTAGTTCAGGACACTTAACCACTAGATGGGAGAAATCGCAAAATTGGGAATAATAAACAAAAATATACACCTGAGACAGGATTTGTTCAAATCTGCCCTTCTCCAACATCTTTCTTTTTTTCCCCCCTTCCTATTAGCACTCTCCTCCCTCCCTCCTTCCCAAAGAGATTTAGAGACATCCTAATCTTTTAGAGTACATGTGCTGGCAAAAGATATTGATCTATCAGATTTAGTAAACTTTACAGCCAAGAAATACATCACTGGAATGGGCTGTTAATCTCATGAGGTGCAGTTAATTTCATCCTCTGGAAGTGCGAGGTGCTGGCGGCACCGAGGTGGGAATGGCATTTGGAAATGGGGACAGAAGTGACAGTTTAGGTGCAGAGGGATGATTTATCCACCCAGAGGGTTAAGCCAAATAACTGTGAGAGACTTATGGATCACGGCTGCTTCCCATTCCGTATAAATCCTGCTGTTCAAACAGCAAATGACCATTCCTGTAATATAAATAATTTTTCAGTAAATATTGGGGAGTGAACTTCTCGGGGTTGACACTTCCGTGATTGATGGAAGGAGGGAGCTGACAATCCTCCCAGGTTGGCAGGGCTGACTCGGGATCAGCTTCCATCTCCTGGAGATTGCAGCTACACAGGGATTTAGATAAACTCAAAACCTTGAGGTGTTCCCCAAAAGCCTTGGATCTGCACTTTTAGCCCAGATATTTTGGGTTGTTATTATTTGGATCCACACTTTTAGCCCAGATATTTTGGATTGTTATTATTTGGATCCACACTTTTAGCCCAGATATTTTGGATTATTATTATTATTTAGATCTGCACTTTTAGCCCAGGTATTTTGGATTGTTATTATTTAGATCTGCACTTTTAGCCCAGGTATTCTGGATTGTTATTATTTGGAGCTACACTTTTAGCCCAGATATTCTGGATTGTTCTTATTTGGAGCTACACTTTTAGCCCAGGTATTTTAGATTGTTGTTATTTGGATCTGCACTTTCAGCCCAGGTATTTTGGAGCCCCACATTCCCTCTCTCCTCTGTTCCAGATGAGCCAAGAGGAAGCAGGCAAGCAGCCCCTGGAAACCGCGGCGCAGACGCCCGAGGCGGACAAGAATCTGGAAAAAACACCCAAAGTGCCTTTGCAGCAGCAGCCCACAGGGGACCCCCAGGCCCAGGACTGCCAGGAGGGACCCCCAAGCCCCCTGAGCGAAGCCTCCAGTGGGTACTTTTCCCACAGTGTCTCCACAGCCACCCTCTCTGAGGCCTTGGCAGCGGGGAGTGACGCCGCGGCTCAGCCTGGAGGGCCGACACCTCCAGGGAGTGACCTCCCAGCCTCTGCGGTGGCTCAGGTCCCTTCTGAGCTGCAGGGACACTCGGACAGGGCTGCTGAGAGCTGTGTGGGCACAAAGAGGGAGAATTCCTCCTCCTGCAGCCTTCCAAGTGCTCCCCCCAGGCCGAGGGAAGGCCCTGAGGTGAATGGGAAGTCCTGCGCTTATCCCAGCGAGCAGGGAAGCGATGCCTCTGCAGCCACAAAACTCCTTCTCTCTACCTCCTCTCCAAAGGAGTCGATATCCAAACAATCCGTGGAGGCAGCAGGACAAGGCAGGAGGAAGGAGACAGCTCCTGGGCCTTCAGAATTGGGGTTTCCCAAAGCTCATCCTGAGCAGCCCAGCACTGCGGCCTCCCCCTTCAAAATCCAGAAGGTGAAGACATCAGAGCTGAAATCCTTCACCAGCATGCTGGGATCAGATCCTGCGGGTTCCCCGAGCTTGGAAGAGCAGCAGGAAGGAGAAAAGAGCACATCCACTGCCCGGGGAGTGAACCACAACGGGTCTGAGGTGGCAGAGGAGAAACTGGAGGTGATTTCCGACTCTGAAGATGCCAACGAAGTTCCCGAGTGGCTGAAAGAGGGAGAATATGTCACGGTTGGCACAAATAAGACAGGCATCGTTAGATATATTGGACCCACAGACTTCCAGGAGGGAACGTGGGTTGGTGTCGAGCTGGATTTGCCTTCAGGTAAAATATCCCCTGGGTCAGGGGGGAAGCAGCCAGTGTGTCCCATCCTAAAGCTGATTTTTTTTGGGTTTATAACCCACTGGGGGGTTTATTACCCATTGCTGGAGGCATTTTGGAGAGGGAAATGTAAAAAGTCTTCCCTGCTGTCATTTTTTTCCAAACCTGCTCTCACTTCCAACCCCTTCAAGATCCCAACCCAAACCATTCTGTGATCCCTGACTGTCCCTTTTCATTTCTTTGGCTTCTTATACTCAAAGTAGGAATGAGGATTCCTTTTCCATGCAGTTTGGTAAGCAGCAGCTGCAGGAGACAGGCCTTGTGTCCATGGGATTCCCTTCTGGAATTCTGCTGTGAGGATAAGGCTGTTTAGAGCACAACAGGCGTTGTGGGATTTAGCTCAAAGGGACATTTAGGCTAAATGAGTTGCAAAGTCTCTTAATAGGTATTAAGAGGTAATAGGATTTTATTTCAAAATAAGCTTTAAAAGTGCAAAAGACTATTTCTCTCTCTGAGTGTATATATATATATATAGTGTGTATATATATATATATATGTATATATATTCATACATGCCTGTATATATATAAAAACCAGTGTGAAATAGTCATCCAGGTCATACAGAAAATTTAAGGTTTCTTTCAGCATCTCATTTGTCATCCCTGCCTGACTCTTACCTGTACAGGTGTGGAATTCCCAGAATTTAGGGTTCCCAGGATTTTTTGGCAAGCTGGGGGCAGTTCCTGGGCAGGCTGGTCCTGTTCCTGTGCTGTTGGTGTGGGAATAAGATGTGGGAAAAGGAAGGTGATGGCTGGGATTTGATCTCTGCAGGAGTCCCAGGCTCCCCAGCCCCTCTCCTCTGCATGTTCCTGGGATTACTTTTCTCCAGGAATTTCCTCTGCTTTCCTGGGATTTATTTCTCTCCAGGAGCAGGCAGGACTGGGGGAATCCAGGAGAGGCACAGTGACAGTGAGAGGATTTGGGTTACCCAGGGCATGTAAAGCTCCTTATTCCAATCCTTTTAGCCAAGCTGCAGCATTCCCAGGCTGGGTGGTGAATCAGCACATCCCAGGGAGCCCATGCTGCTCACTCCTTCCATTTCCCTGGGATTGGAGCAGCTCATCCAGCAGAACTGTCCAGGATCCAGAGCTCCCATATCTGCCCTGTGCTCATCAGAGCTGAGCTGGGCAGTGTTTTCCCAACTGCTTTCAGAAAATTCTCGAGAGTTTTCCATCCTCGAAAGCAAACTGGAGCTCTCCATCCTTTTGAAAGATGCAGTAGTTCCTCAGTCCTGAATTTGTGCTTCATTTTAAAAATATATAAATATATGTTTACATGTTCATTTCAGTTTTCGAGGGTCACCTTCCCTCTGTCAGGCTGCTCCAGAGCTGATTCTGTTTGCACATCCCAGCGAGCAGCAGCTTCCATGGAAAAGTCAGGAGATTTTTGGCCTGCTGAGGACTCAGCTGCTGATATTACTGGGATTTTTCTTTTTTTCCCCTTCTGTTTCCACAAGGATTAAGACTCTGGTTTCTTGGAGCATAACTGGCACATCTGGAATTCCCAGGGTGTGGAAATCCAAGTCCTGGCCACGTTGAGGATACATTGGACCCAACGTGGTGATGGTGGAAGGGAGAAGGAAACACCCCAAAAGCAAAAGGGGTGACTTAAGGTCATTTAAAGAGCTGTTGGATGTATCCACATTCCGTTTACAGATGGGAGCAATCCCTGAACAGTGATCCTGAGGACTTTAAATGATCTAAAAAGGGAAATAGAAAGATTTCAACAGCGTCAGCATAGAGAAATTGTCCTTCCTGTTCTGTGGAGGGTTTATGACGTGGAAATAGTGACAATCCTCAACTTCAAACAGCTCAGAAAGCCAAAAGCTCTTTTAAATTCTGTTTTTCCTTCCTTCCTGATACCTTTACTAATGGAACAGATTATTTACCATTTTGGGAGAAATGACAGAATTCCTCTGAATAGCAAGTGGGGAGGAAGGACAAGGTGGAGTGTCCCATTCAGAGTCGCTCTCCCTGCTGGGGTTCAGCAGGCAAGTTTGACCTCCAGGGAGTATTTTTAGGGTGTAGTAGTTCTCCATCTCAGCATTTTTTTTCCATTCTTCCTTCTCTGGGTGCAGCAGCACCAATTTGCACAGAATAAAATCCATTTGGTAGGAAAATGTCCTCCCCTGGGAGGGTGGCACAGAAGCTGTGGATCCCTGGGAAGTGTCCAAAGCCAGGCTGGACAGGACTTGAAGCATCCTGAGATAGCAGAAGGTGTGGGGTTGGAACAGGCTGGGATTCAAGCCCTCTCCCATCCCCAAGCAGCCTGTAATTCCCTGATTCTCTCACCCCAGGGAAGAACGACGGCTCCATCGGAGGGAAGCAGTATTTCAAGTGCAACCCAGGCTACGGATTGCTGGTGAAGCCGGGCAGGATCCGCAAGGCCACGGGAGCGGCGCGGCGCAGGAGCTCCGGGCTGAGGCTGCAGGGAGCCGAGAACAGGAGGAGTGGGAATTTCTCCGGCTCAGCCTCCAACCTGGCCTCCCTCACCGCCCTGGCCAAGGCGGAAGGAGGATCCACGCTGAGGCTGGAGAAGAGCCAGAAAAACGCGGAGAATAGGAAATCCTGGGCAAGCTGAGCGATCCCAGCCCAGTGAACACCCTGGGATGAGGCCAGGGGGAGCTGGAGGCTTCGGGAAGCGAATCCAACCATCCCAACTCGCAGCTGGGATGCAAACACTAGTGGAGGGTTTGTTCTCTCTGCTCCGGGTGATTGACACGGTGATCATGCTTTGCCTTGTCGTGGTGCTGGATCCTTCGTTTCCCGTCCCAAATCCGGCAGTGGGTGGGTGTAATGAGCTCCTTCTCGTCCTCCTTCCTGAGGAAAATTGGTGAAATCATGGCACAGCTTCCCAGCAGCCACAAAGTCCTCCCCAAGCCTTCCCTTGGTGTGGGGAAATTCCTGAAGAATCTCCCCAAAATGACAGCTCTGTCCTGATTCCCTAGGAGCTGTGTCAGTACCATGTAATCCACAGTGGAAGGGCAGGGTGGGAATGATTCCAGACAGGCAGAGCAGTGGAATTAGAACTTTGTTTAGAAATAAATAACCCCCAAAGTCCCTTTATTTAAAAAAGCAGCAGCCCTTGGGTTATGTGGCTGGGACCAGTGCCTGTTTGGATTATTGTCCCGTTATCTCCTGAGGAAATCAGCGTGGTTTTTCCAGCTGGTTTGTTGGGAATGGGAGAAACCCCATGTCCTGTTTTTGATCCATTTAATATTTGCTCTCCCCACAGCAGGATCCCCTCTCTCACTTGCCCCAGAGTGGCAGCACCTTCTTGGTTCTCCCCTTGCTGGGCCAAGAGGATTTTTGCAGAGATGGCAGCACTGAAGTGCTTCCCTGTTCCCACCCAGCCTTTGGAGACCCTTGGAATTCTGCCAAGCAGGGGTCGCTGTCCTTGTACCAGGATCAATCCAGTCTATTTATTTTTATTTATTCTTTTAAAACCATGAAATGTTTGCGCTTTACAATCACACCCCGCCCGGCGCTACGCAGAGGAGCTCTCCCAGCGCCATCCCGAGTGAGGAGGTGCCTGTCATCCCCAAAACCAGCCTGTCTCTTGGAAAGGGGGTTTGGGCTGGCTTTTTTAAAACTTGATTTTATGTGTGGCTGGTTTTTAGCTGCCTGTGGCCCAGGGGACACATCCCTGTCCATGTGTCCGTGGATCGGCCGACACTCGTTTTCCTATCAAATCCTGAAAAGCCACGGATTTTTCTATCCTGAGCTGTTTATATCTTGTTCAGTCATCACGGGGGTATTGGACAGCCTGAGCAATAGATGTTTTAGCTACGTGGGGACTATTTAGGATGCTAAATTAATGATTAAACTTTAATATCTCTCCAGTCGCTGCCCGTGGGTATCCAAGTGCCTTAACCATCTGGTTCCGAGGTCCAAGGGAAAGCTCCGTTGGCATCAAAGGAGCTAGGGATGCTTAGTGAAGGAGATAATTATGCTGATTTACTGTAATTAATATCATTTATGCAGAAGGAATAAAATTAAAATAGAAACTAATCTGTAGCAGAAATAAGCGGGCTGGGTTCCGATGCAGCCCGCGTAGAACTGCCAGGGATTCGTGTATCCTTCCAGCTCGGTGTAAGTAGTTTCAGTGTTTCCTAAATTTTCCTCGAGAAATCTTAATATAAAATGTACAGAGCAGCTTTTTGAAGATATTTTTAGTGTACAGTTTTCCCTCTTTTTCCTTTGCACGAAGCTCCTGTCCATCCAAGCCACGATGGGGGAGGAATTTGGTAGTAAGGAATTCGGGTGCCGAAATCCCGGGTTTGAAAATTAAAACCGGTTTTATGGACACAACCCATGCAATGAGACGCTTCGTTTTGGGGTCTGAGGAGTCTTGCTGATGAAAGACCACCCACTGATTAACTTGATGCCTCTTACACTGCCTTGCTGGTTCTCTGAACTCCTCCCTGGCTGTGTTTTTAATTGCACTTTGTTCCGATGTGCTGCCGGAAGGAGCCGATGCGGAGCAGCTCCTCCCCGGAGTTGTGTGTTCTTTAGTCTCAGCATTTCAGATACTTGGATTTAGGGATGTCTTTACAACTCCTCTGTGTTTGCTCAGTGGTCCCTTTGTGGGGAGATGTGAAGGGAGGAACCTCCAAGTCCTTTCGAAGCCTCTTTTCTTGCACTGCTGTCCAGGAATTTGGGATTTCTGTGGGATCCTTGGAAAGCTGTCCGGGCTGCAGGAGGGATGGGGAGGAGCAGAAGGCAGCAGGGTTGATGATTCCCTATTTCTGCTGCTGGTTAGGAACTCCTCTGGCTGTGTTTTGGTGTTTGCACCCCTGGGATTCCTGGTTGGAGGCTGATCTGACAGATCCAGGTTGGATTCCCTCTCCTCCCACCCTCGGTTGTGTTGTAGAACCATGAGGGGTGTGAAGGATGGTTTGAGCAAACCTCACGGGCTGCCTCCTCCTGGAAGCAAATCTGTTCAGTAGGGCTGGGATGATTCCAGGAATTCCATGGGGATGAGCATGAGCATCTCGCAGTGCCTTTGTGGATCTTGCTGTGAGCTCTCTTGGTTTTCACCATCTCCTCTGACTTTGGAAACAAAACCTCTCCTCAAATCCCACCCTAAAATCACCCTGAGGCAGCACAAGCTCCACAAACACAGCAAATTCAGCCATGAGGGTGTTCCTGGAGGATTCCCTGACTCTCTCCTGCTCCCTCCCAACTTTTCTGGGCATGTGAGGTCTTTTCTAAAGGTGTTTCCCAGATTTTTGGCACAGCAAGTGCACATTCCTCTGCTCAAAGCCATCTGTTACTTTGCACCAGCTAAGCCAACTAACCAGAAAAGAGGTAAAGGTAATAATACATATTTTTTATTGCTAATATTAGAAAAACTCTACTCTCAGCCTAAAGGAGGAGGTGCTCTTAACTGGAACCGCCCAGCACTGAGGCTGGTGTGTGAATAGCTATGCATATTTTTCCCAAGATTTTCATGCACTTTATACAGGGAAGAAGAATATTTAATGCAGGAAAGTGTAATTCGTAGCGAGTTATCTCATCTTTGGTGTCTCCCAGGGGTTCAGTCTTGCTGGCTGTGTCCCTGAATTGTGGGTGGGTCTGGGATTCTTGGAAAATGGTGTTGGTGGGTTGGAAAGGCTCCAAATCCATAGGGCTGGGGGTCCCTCCTCCCCACGGGGTGGGGAGCCAGCCAAGAGGAGGCTTCTCAGAGGGACTTCTTGGGTTTTCTCAAACCAAGCCAAGCCTTTTCCCCGTGTTAGGTTCAGCTCTCAAGGTGTTTTGATCCCCATGTCCCAAATCAAGCCTGTTCACCCTGAGGGCTTTGGCTCTTCGCTGTTGTTTAACTGAGATGTTGTTTAACTGAGGAAAACAGAAACAAATTCTGTGTGGTGACAGCGCCTGGCTCCTTAAGCAGAGGGTTTTGCCCATGGCTGGGGTGGCAAATCCCATGAGGAAGAACCCCCTCATCCCTCCCCAATCCCAGCAGGGCCTGGGTGTGTCCAGCCCCATCCATGCCCCGTGGAGCCACCAGACTCTCATCCATGGGGATTCTCCCGTTGTTCCTCCGCTGGTTCCTCCAGTTCTTTGCACAAGATTCCATGTTCCCAGTGCCTTATCCCGGGGCCAGCAGCCCGGGCAGCCTCGGGGTGCCTGGATTTTAGGGAATGAGGTGGTGAGGAACGGTGTGGGCTGATCACACTACACAACACCCTGAGCGGGGTCACCATCAAGTGTCTTGTTCCTCCATCTCCCGTATCCATCTTTATTTTTGTTTCTGCCCTCTCCACCTTCCTCCCAAACCACGGTCCCGTTGGGTTCCCTGGGAGCCTTTCCCAGCTCGTGTGTCCCTGCCAGGGGCTCTGTGTACTTTAAATGAGCTGAAATCCAAAGAGACTTTGTAATGAGCTGTAAAGTTTTTAATTATTTCTGTACCATACTAAATGACTGTAATATTGTATCATACGTGCGATGCCGCCTGCAGGACCTGAATAAACGTCTTCTTTAGAGCTGGGGCCTCTGTGCTTTGTTGTTCCGGTCAGTGGCACTAAATGCTTAGAATTGGAATGGTTTAGGCTGGAAAAGAATCCAAGATCGAGTTCAGCAGTTCCTCAGCACTGCCAAGCCCACCACTGTCCCATGTCCCCAAGTGCCACATCCAGACAGCTTTTAAATCCCTCCAGGGATGGGGATTCCAGCACTGCCCTGTTCCAATGCCTCACCACCTTTTGGGTAAGAAATTTTTTCCTAATATCCACGGTGGGATGAGGATCCCAGGGATTTTCCTGCCTTGTTCCAGGTTCTCTGTAGGGAGTTTGGTGCCTCATGGAGCTGCCAGAACCAACCCTGCCAGCCAAAAAGGCCTTGGGGTGATGAGATCCCCCCAAAATTTAATGCTGTCCTTGAAACCCCTCCCTGGGCCACATCTTTGCCTTTCTCTTTTTTAGCACTGTTTCTCTCCCAAATGCAGCTTCATGTTGGAAACAACAGGCAGGCTTTGACTGGGATTATTTTGTGGAGTTTTTTAGTTTATCTTGGCTTTTTTTTTCCAAGCAACAAACGCTGTGCTGATCCCCCCCATCCCCACTGAAACTCAGCGAGCAAAGGATATTTTTATCAACACCGTCTTGCAATCAGCACACGAAAACAGCTGCTTTTTTTTTTTTCTTTAAAGCCAATTCCCTTTTATGTTTTACCTTCTGAAAGAGGAAAAAAAAAACCTCTTTGGCTGAAACACAGGAGCTGTTTGAAGTGGCGTCACTTTGTTCAAACCTCGCTCTTCCCGGAAGGTGCTTGTGGCACCTTCCCCGCTCTGCCACGCTCTGTTCTCCAGCCAAAGCTGGCTTGAAAAGGCTCCCATCAAAATGAGCAGGAAAAGAATTTTTTAAAAACCCCCTAAAACTAACGAAGAACACCTTTTTTTCCCCCGTTTTCCTTCAAATGAATGCCGCTTCCATCGGCCTTGCGTGGCTTCAAACATCTTGTTACGGGAGTCAAGAGCCCCTGAGTGGAGAGAGGAGCTGCCCTGCCACGAGCTGGGCAGATTTCTGTGGGGTTTTGCTCACCTTTGGACACCAACCTGTGACAAATTATTGTTTTTTCCCTGGTCATTTGGTTTTTCACCAAAACAGGCATGAAATGGGCTGGGAGTGCAGCTTCTTTGCAAAGCATAGGCCTCCAGTGTGGGTTTGTTCCTCTTTTTTTTTCTTTTTAAACATCTTCCAGTGGAGCTTTTCTGTATTCCTGGTTTTCAGCTGTGATTCATCCAGGATCACCTGCCCTGGGTAGCAGCAGACACCCCTGAAGTGTTTCCCCCATTCCTGGAAGTGTCCAAGACCAGGTGAGATGGAATTTGGAGCAGCCTGGGATAGGGGAAGGTGTCTCTGCCCATGGTGGGGATGGAACTGGATGAGCTTTGAGGTCCCTTCAGCCCAAACTGGGATTCCCAATTCTGGGATTCTATGATGCCCAGCCTCCCCCTTCCGGAAAATTCCCTCTGCAAACACAGCAGATGATGGGGAGGGTTAGGATAAATTTTATCTCCCTCTGTGATGCTGAAGAGGCACAAGGAGCATTTTGAAAGAAGTTTCCATCCCTGAAGTTCATTATTTTTTATTATCTACAGCTCCAACACCATTGGAGTTGCCCTTCCCCTTGTTTTGGGATGTCCATCCTGAACAAACCCACAGTCCCAGCTTTTAACCAGGATGGCAGAACCCAGACACCCTTTCCCTGAGTAAATAATTTCCTGTGACTCTTCTCTGCCACCCAGCTCATTCCTCCACATCACCTGCAGGAATTTCTCCCCATTTTGACGAAGCTTTTCCCCACCCACACCCCAAACCCTCTTTGAGATCCACCCAACCAGGCCAGGATCAAAGGGTGGCCACAGCCCCCTCCTGCCTTGGGTTTCTCAAAATTACACCTGAACTCAGCAATTCAACATTTTTTTGGTTTTATCACCAAGTGGTCCCAAAAGTCTGCTCCCTCCAGACCTTCAGCTGCTTGAGAAAAAGACTTTTATTGTTGGGATGGAGCTCACAGGGCTTTCCTGAGGCTCCAGGAGCCTGGTGGGGGATATTTCCAAAGGGAAGGGCACCATCTCCAAGGATGTGACATCGTTGTACATCAATACCTTTACCTGTGACAAACAAAACCCCAAAGGAGGGAAAACTCTACTCTCAGCATCTCCTATTAGTGGAAAGAGCCTCAAAAGGTCTCTGGAATCAGTCCGTGGCTCAAACTCCAAGTGATTCTAGTGGTTCAAATCATCCATCGTCATGTCCACCACCTTCATCCTTTCCAGAGATTGTCCTTATAAAAATGGAGTGCACAAAGAATTAAGTTTCCCCCAAACAAATCAAAATTTTTTCACATTCACTTACTTCTCAGGACACATTTTAGGTGTCACACCCAAGCTCTCTGCAGAAAAAGGATGATGGAAGAAAAGGGTCAGTGTTGAGTTATACATTTTTATTTTCTAATAGGTACAATACTAAAATAAACACAAATTAAAAAAAAGTTTTATTAAAACAAAACTGTACAAAAAAGCAGTTATACTACATTTTAATTACAGAACAGTCTACTGTCCAAAAGGCACTAATCCAGAATAGGAGATACAATGATACAGGACTCATTTGAACTATTTTAATCAATACAATAGAGCACTTGTTTCTCTGTCCATTCACATACAGAAACAAGGACTTTTGCTACAGTCATTACACATTGTTATAAATATGAGCCCTACGTGCAAAGGTGCAGTATCGCTCTCCCCGGGCCGCGGGTCGGTTCTACCAAAGACAGGGATTAAATTTAAAAGAAAAGAAAAAAATTAAAACCATTGACCCTCAGCTGCATTTTGGATGGAGGCTGAACCAGTTTCCTCAAGGCTGTGGTGGGACTGAAAGTGGATTTCCATCACCTCCTGCCCAAAGCTTTGCATGTTTCTCCACTACATCCTCTTCTATCCAGTTCTCCTTTGGCCCCTCCTGTCCCTGGATGGTTCTCTGTGATGGATAAATAATTCCCAAGCACACCAAGGGCTCTCAGGTTTTCCACACTTAGTCCTGAGCCATTGGCACCTTGCAGATAAAGGCAGTGATTGGGAGAAGAGTCTGGAATGTTCTTCTGGACACTCAGTGCCTTCACTGCAAGGGTGAGCAGATGGATTCCTCTCGAGGCTGCTCCAATGGGCCAGGAGTGCCCCAAAGCCACCAGGGATGCTGGGATGGATGTTCCTGAGGGGCACAGGGAGAGTTACAAGCCAACACCTCCCCAGCCTTCCTGCCAAAGCTCCCTCATGGGGAAGAGGAGGTGCCTGAGGCCTCTTCCTCCATCCCCCCTGGTTACTGAGGTCATCCCGTGACTTCCCCAGCACTTTCTCCTCCATAAAAAATTCCCACCACGAAGATCTGCTCATCCTCTCTTCTCAAACATATCCAATCCATTTTTTTCTCCCCCAAAAATGTCAGGCTGAGGACCAGCAGCAGACCACGGTAGGGAACAACCACACAAAGAGGAATCAACCAGCACACGAACATTCAACTTGAGGATGAGGAGCAGCGACACAACGCGCCCAGGAAATGAAACATCTCGTCTTTAAGCTGAACAAGCAGCCCTTAAGATCAAGACCAGGGTGGAAGTGAAGGGTTTGATGATTTTTGATGATGATGATGATGATGATGAGGGGCATCACCTGACTCGTTCCCCGTGGAGGAAGGAGGTCAGACACGCGGGCAGGAGAGGGATACTGCACCTTTGGAACAGTGTCATACACATAAGACAAAGACAGGCATCTGGATGTTAACAAAAATAAGTAACAAAGAAATATGATTAAACAAAATCTCTTCTCACATCATCCTATACTACATCCTCCTTCTGCTTAGCAGAAAATTGTACGTACACAAAAATACAAATACACAATTTTGTAGAACAGTCTGATTTTAATATATTTATATATATTTATATTTATATGAGTGGCAGGTTAGTTCATTATATAGAGCTTTTTGCACTTTTGGCTCATATGCAACAAGGCTTTATAAATTCAGCTTTAGCTTTCATTCAGGTTTTTTTTTTTTTTATAGCTTCTTGAACATTTGTTT
The DNA here is from genome assembly GCA_024500445.1 of Entomyzon cyanotis. Classification (NCBI taxonomy): domain Eukaryota; kingdom Metazoa; phylum Chordata; class Aves; order Passeriformes; family Meliphagidae; genus Entomyzon; species Entomyzon cyanotis. The sequence continues at coordinate 73,049,344 of JAKEPQ010000871.1, forward strand.
TCACATTTAAAGCAGCATCCAATTTGCAAGAGGAGTCGGTGGTGGCTACAGCAAGGATCAGGTCAAGAGGTTATTTGGGGGCTGGGGGGAGGAGAATATACATTCCAGTGTGAGTGTGAGTGTGAGTGTGTGCGCTAGTGCTCATGGAAAAGTGCCCAGAGGGTGAGCACACCACTCCAGAATCCCATGGTTACCTCTTGAGGTAGGCAGGACACCTACAGCAGATGAGACACAGAGCCCAGCTGGGGCCAAGCTGGGTGGGAGATGCCGATGAGGAAGGGACAGGGCGGGGTGGGACACGGCTCGTCTCGGGTGGCACTGATTTGGTGACAGGGAGGTGACAGGAGGCAGCTGGAGCTGTGCCAGCACAGCCCAGGGAGGAGATGCAGGGCTGGCAGCCACCTCCAAGGTGAGGTCACGGCAGGACAAAGTCAGGACACACAGAATTGGGATGTGAGGAAACTCCCTGGCTGTCACAGCATGGTTTCATTCTGGTTTTGTGGCTCTGAGGTTGTTCCGCTGTCCCCTCGCTTGTGGGTTGGCAACACTCAGCTCCAGCATCCACCTCCTGTCACCAACATCCCCTGCCAGTGACAAGCACTTTGTAGGGAAAATATCACTTCAAAAAGGCATCTCGGAGCAGGGACAAGTGGCCTTGTGTGCCACAGGCTCCACAGACAGAGGAATTCCATCAGGAAATGTCCTGATCTCCACGAGGACCTCAGCAATGGATTCCTACTCCTTCTATCAACACCCATCCACTCCCTAGAGGCTGAATTTCTGCTCTCTGCAGAGATGTCCTCACAGCTTTCCTTTGCCAACAGTCCTTTCCCAGGCTTTCCCACCTCTGATGTTGTCAGAGTGAAAACATATTGTTGCTAATGAAAAATAAAACATCTACACGTGGATTGCTTTCATTTGCTGGACCCTTAAGTGGTGCTAAAACACCTTCATAGTGTTCTGTCACCTCCTTTCACTCTGGTCAGAAGAAATCCTCCTTTAATGCAATTTTTTGAACAATCACTGATACCTTTTTCCTTTAAAACCACATAAAATTCTCACCTTTACAAAATTATAACCACCTGCCAATAGTTAAGGATTATTTTGACAGAATGTTTAGCAGGTGCCACTATGATAAACCTAGAAATAAGTAAGAATATAGGAAGAAACTGCCTTTGGGATTCCAGAGAGGTTTTGGCTGCTCCTGGATCCCTGGAAAATGTTCCAGGCCAGACTGGACAGGGATTGGAGCAACCTGGGATAGTGGAAGGTGTCCCTGCCCATGGAAGAGGGTGGAACTGGATGATTTTTAAGGTTCTTTCCCACCCAAACCATTCTATGACTCCAAAAGAGGTGGTTAAAGAAAAAAAGAAAAGCTTTTCCCACCCAGACCTGGTTTTCCAGAGGTGGATGTTTACCACACAAAGCTCTTTGTATCTGCAATCCAAAAGGCAGTTTGCTACTGAATTCCATCCAAGCTTCCCCCCTCTCTGCCATCCACCCCAAACCAGAGATTGCAAACGTTTGGCTGAGAAATGAGATCCCCCAAAAGACTGAGAACAAGGGGGGACAGCACAAGGAAGGAGCAGGGAGATCCTTCCAGCCAGATTCTGCCTGGAGGGATGTGCAGAGAGATGCAGGGAGAGCTCTTTTCTTGAAGAGGGAAATGAGGTCTAATCCTATTCCTCCAGCTCACTCCGGAGTCCTGTTCCTCACTTAGGCACTTTTTAAATTGACACTAAGAAAAAAACCCTAAAATTAAAGAAGTACTGCACGTATCTCGCTCTTCCCAGGCTTTCGGCAGCCTTGGGAAGATCATAAAGACCAGGAGGAAAGACAGCCAAGGCAATTTGTCAGGAAAATAGTGCTCCCCATGGCCACAGCTGACTTTGACTTGTCACACAGAACTGCTGTGGAACCAAACCAAGTTTAAATCTGTTCCTCCTGGATTATCTTGAAGGGCACAATGACATCATCCTACAGGACCTGATTTCCAAGGGGACACAGAGCTCTCCCAGCCCAAACCAGCAGCACTGGTGGGAGAAGTGCTGCCCAGAACCACCCAGAACTCTGGCAGCAAAATCAGATTTTGATCAGATTCAGGACATTCCTGGAGCCAAAAGCAAGGAAAAAGGGTTTTTTTGCTTTTGGGTTTGTACTGGGGGATGGAATGGGAAATCTGTCCCTTCTGAACGACCCCACAGCACCCAGAAAGCAGTCAGCAGCTTCAGGTCAGCACAAGGCTCAAGATGACACCCAAATTCACACAGAAGCCCTAAAAATAAAAGAGGAAAATCAGTGGACAACACTGAAAGATGGGAAGCTCAAAATTCAAGCTCTGCTTTCATTGTGATTTTTCATTTGGAAAAGCGACTTCAAGTGTTTCCAATGATCTTCAAACCTAAATATAAACCAAATGAATAACACTAAGAAGCTACTCTGGCTGCAATGAGTGATCCCTAACCCTGGATGAATGAAGTGCCAAAGGGAAGCAGCACATTCCTGGGAAAGCTGTGCAAATCCAGGCATCCTGTCCCAAACACCCACATGGAAAGCAGGCACCCAAACCAGCAAAATCCACTGCTCCAACTGAGGTTCCAACAATAGGGAAAGAAATAAAAGGTAACAAGAAAGGCCAGGTTGGGTGGGGTTTGGAGCAACCTGGGATAGTGGAAGGTGTCCCTGCCCATGGCAGAGGGAGGAACTGGATGAGGTTTAAGGTTCCTTCCAACCCAAACCATTCCATGATTCTATGGAAAAAATGCTTCCACCTTGTTCCTCTCTATGGTCCAACCACCTCATTTCACACAGGGTGGTGCAAGTGAACAACCTGCTGGAAACTGGCTGAATTTGAGAGCTGACTTTTTTTAAGTGGCCAAAATAGATAAAACTGTTATTTATTCTATATGTACTCAGACTTCAAGTAATTAATGGATACAGCACCATCTAGAAGGCCAAAGGAAAGGGGAATGTCTCCTGGCAAACAAATCTTCCCAGTAAAAAAGACACAGTCCAAATAGTAATATGAAAAAAATATATACTTCAAAGTTACTATTTCTGTGATTTTCTAATCATCCAAACTGCAAGGAGGGAAGGGAGAAGGATCTGAGAGCTGGGAAATCCTAGAGCAGAAAGTCTGGAAGCTTCTGCCCTGGATTGCTTTTTATTAGGGTGGAAACAATATAAATCCCTTACTTGGAGGCTGCAAGGGCAACAGGTTCAGGTCAGAGCACTTGAGAATAGGAAAACCATGGGCAAACCAGGCAAAATGGGATTATCAGGGTGGGAAGGAGCTTGCATGGAAGATAAAAGAAATTATTTCTACGAGAAGCACTGAAGTTTGGGAAAAATAATACAGGACAAATTCAGTACCAAGAATCAACTTCAAATGGCTCAGAGCAGCTGGAGGAGGGACAGATCAGAAACTCCACAGGAATTCCTTCAAGGAATTTTCCATTTAGGAATTTAGGAGACACCAGTTTAGCAAGAGGACTTGGGCTGGCTGTGGGATTTTTCAAAGCCCTCTGACAATGTATTTGTGAAAATCAGCTGCTGAGGTACTGCAGCCCAAAGAAATGGTTTTGAGTGCTCAAATTCTGTTTATGCTGAATTTCTGGGGTAATGGCACAAGAATTTTATCACATGGAACTGGAACTGGGGTTAAGAGACATAAGGCACGATGTGTTCTCTGATGGAAAGTTCTTGCTGCAGAGAAACCCTCCAGAACTCAAATCTCTATAAATTACTCAATATTCCCAACAAGTTCTAAAGGTAAAAGACACATTTATCTCTTTGGAGTCATAGATTTACAATTAAGGCCAGCAGGGACCAGTCTGTCACCTACAAGGAGACCCTGAATGTTGGGTGGCCTCCAACAATCCTGATGCAAACTCCCTATTCCATCTACTTCATAAAAACAGAAAATTAAAATAAAACCCAAAACCAAACCCTAACTGAAAGTGTCTCTCTATTCTCTATCACTCTTTACAAATTTTATCACTTATATCCAACGGATTTTTAAACATTCCCTCACCTGAACAGCATTTATCTCCTCCAAGGCCCTGCAGAGAGAGGACTGAGACTTAAAAAGCTCTAAAGGAAGAAAGATTTGTGTAAATAAAGAGATCTAAAGGAAGAAAGCAGTGAATTAAACTGCTAGAATTGAATTAGGTGGGAATTGCCAAGGTGGGACTGTTTGGCTCAAATTCCAGCCACAGTTCCTAAACCACTTCAAATCTCTCATCAGTGAAGATCCTAAGATGTTTCTCCTTTTCAGTGAACAATTTCAAATCCTGTGCAATACCCCTGGGTCATTCCCAGCAACATCTTGAATTCCTTCACCATTCCAAACCCAAACTCATCCCACTCCATCCCATACACTGGAAGTGGAGATGCTCCTGCTGCTGTTTTCACTCCGTAATTTTATAAATTCCCTTCCAGGTAAGAACAGCTTGAATGTGTCAGGGATAGTCTGTGGCATTTTGGGCTTGAAAAGATCTGCTCATAATGCATAAATGAAATGGAAAATCTGGTCAGTGAGTTGATATTTGGAATTCCTGGCTCTGGTTAGCTCCTGAAGGATATTTTCCATCCCATCCCTACAGCTCTGTCGAAGAGAGAGCAGCAACTTCATCAGCAGGAAGACTTTAAAAAAAAATTATATCCCAAGTCAAACGTGCTTTGAGGAATGGAATAAATGCTTAATATTCTTAATGGAATATACTGGGTGAGAAACATTAATTAATAATTTACTTTCATTATCTCTTTGCCCTCCTTGAGCGATCTGACGGATAAACTGTGTAAGTAAAATGTATTTTTAAATCTCAAATGATGTCAAATATATCTCAGAAGGCTGAATCCAACCTCGTAATTAAAGAGGTGGGTTATTTAAGCTACATATGCCATCTTGCCATAACATGGAAGACTTTAATTAGTTAAGGAGAAGGGAGAGGAGAATGAGAAGCTGAATTGAGGCCAGCGACAGCAGCAAGTGAATATCTAAAAATGTATATTCTAAAAAAGAAGTTGTTCCCATTGCTCCTGTGAGTGCAGTGGTGGGAAATGTGCAGGAAGAACTGAAGTACCACAGGTCTGCTCTGAACTGGGATTCACAAGGATTTCAGTGCAAAGAAGCTGAAAAGTCACTGGAAGATTTAAATAAGAGCCTAAGGAAGTTCATAAATTCTTTCGTGAATTTGTTGATGAGAGGAACCTGCTAGTGTCACTGAATTTGACTCAGAGTCCCTCTAAGCATCTTTACATGCCAAAAATATGTGAAAACCTTCCTGGTAAGTGGAGAACAGCATTATGGAAAAATTTGGTCAAGGAACTTAGGGGCAAAAATGGAGCAGAGGCTCTGCAGTGCTCAGTGGCCAACAGATACTGACAAAAACAGATTTAAAAGGCACAGAACACCCCATGGCAGATGCTTTTTGAGAGTCCAGCAACAGATCAGGGGGAAATGATGATGTTTTGGGTCACCACCAGATATCCTGGGTGAAGGGCAAGGATGGTGTCCAGCCAACTCTCCAGCTGCAGGATATTTATGAGATTTTTTAAGGAAAAAGAGGAATTAGCTCATATCACTACATTGTGTTAATTGAGAGAGCAGAGAACTCAAGGAGAACATGGCATTAAGTCTTCCAAACTGGGAATGGGTATTTGGGGTGGCACCCAGGAACCAGTGACATTCCCTGCTCCAAGGGACTGGAATTTAGGGTGACACCTAGGAGCCAGTGACATTCCCTGCTCCAAAGGACTGGAATTTAGGGTGACACCTAGGAGCCAGTGACATTCCCTGCTCCAAAGGACTGGAATTTGGGGTGGCACCCCAGAGCCAGTGAATTCCCTGCTCCGAGGAACCCTCCACCTGCAGACAGGTAAAAACATGGGATGAAAACATGGAATTAATTCATGGCTCATCCTCCTCAACTCCACAAAGAGGCAGAAGAGCTAAACCAGGCCCTGGGCACTCTGTCCCCACGCTGTCACACAACCAAATGTCCTCTTTGTGTCCCCAACTCCCTGGGAGTGACACACACATGGAGCAGGGAACATAAAATCAGGAGGGGCAGCTTTGCATAGAAAACTGAACTCGGCTCAGTCCCTGCTGTTCGAAGTCACCATTCATGGAGGTCATTATTTAAGTTTACAGAGGAGCTGTGTTCCAAGTGTCACTAATAACACTGGTATTAAAGAGAATTAGGGGGCGGGAAATCTTCTGTTTTCACTCACAGAAAAGACAGAAATCCTTTTAATCACGGCCATGCCAATCCCCCTCTGCTGCAAAGCTGCTAATTACACGTCAGGGACACCCAGCCATTCAAAAGAGCTGCCATCACTCCGACTGCCATACTCCCATGCATTTATCCTGCCCATCCCAATTACCCTGGCTGCAGCCTGAAAGGATTGAGCACAAGTGTGCTGCGTGTTTTGATCAGCAGAACACACCCGCTGCCATTGAGGAGAGAGGGAATAAATGGCACAGGGAGAATTCTGCCAAGGCAGCTGAGGCAGAGATGCTCTGCACATACAGAAACATCAAAAGCCCATCAGCAGCTCAATGGTTTGGTTCACTGCTGCTTGAGCTGTTGGCTGGAGCTCTCCAGACCTTCCTGAAAGGATGGGGGAAAGCTCCACACTGCAGCCATCAAACCCATTGGGTCCTTTTCTGCATCAGCCTGATTAAAAGGGGCATTTAAAATGGTTTGGGAGTTTTCCCCTGTGTTTCAAATGGCAAATGCTTTTCTAGTTCTGTGACAGTTGTGGCTGCTCCTGCATCCCTGGAAGTGTCCAAAGCTTGGAGCAATTTGGGACAGTGGAAGGTGCTCCTGCCCATGGCAGGAGGTGGGACTGGATGGGCTTTAAAATCCCTTCCCACTCAACCCATTCCATGATTCTCTGATAAAAAAACAACACAAAACCAAACAATTCCAGGCTATTTTTAAGTGACAAAACCTAAGGCCAAGGATACAGCAACAAACTCTCACTAAAGAATGTGAATTTTTCTTCCTCTGCCTCCCTGCTGCCACTGAGATAAACTTCCATTGGTTTGATTTGATTTACATTTGTTGGACAAAACCCAACATCAAATCTCTGACACCTTACTGACAGTCCTCAAAACACCCAACCACGCTCTTCTAGTTGTAACACATTTCTCACAAAGAAAAAAAGATAATTTCAGTGTATTTTGAATTTGGATTTGTAGCTGCCATCTCTAGAATGCCTCTGGTTTTCATGAATGTGCAACACCTTCAATCAGACAGTTTAAAACCCATAAATTTGACAAGAGAAAGAGAGGCTGAAATGAAGGTTTTAGGGCTGCACCAAATCCCTTTTGGCCAGTAACTGATCCAACATCCTGAGTAAATATCCCAGCTGCCCAAAAGCTCAAGGGGAAATGTTTTAAGTTGAAATGTCTCTGTAACTCTTCTTGGGAACTGCAAGGTATATTTTTTTGGTCAGGCCATCAACCTTCCCTTGCAAGGAATCACAGTGAAAACTCCACAAAACTCCATTAAAGCAGCTGGGATCAGGATCCAACCCCTGACTGCTGCTACAAACACAGAAAATCCATGTAATGAACATACACTGAGGTCACTGACATGTTACACAATTTTAAGACCAATCCTGTCAGCAAAAGATTCCTGACAAATGCCAAAAGCTGCACCAAACCAAAGATTATTGCCTACAAGCTTAAGACTTTGATCAAAATAATATCATCAAGTTAAGTAACTTCAAAGAGTGCAAGAGCTACTTGAGTGGGAAAACGTGGCTAAAAGAAGAGCAAAGTTTTGACAAAAAAACTCTAAAATTTGCTGGTAATTATAGAATGAGTTTGAAAGGAGCTGATGAGCACTGAGATGTGGGGGCTGCACCATGATGGAGCTGGAGTGGGAGGAAGAACATTATTAAAAATATTAATTAAAATGAGTAAAATTCCAGGGATAAAGAGGAGGGGAGGAGGGGTTGGAAATCATCTCCAACTGAACACCCACAGCTCAGGATTAAGGGCAAAATCTGACACTGAATTTAGTAATTTGCAAAGGAAAGTGGGATCCCAGCTCTGGATTCCAGTTAGGATCACACATTAAGGCTGCATTAAGGCAGCAATTTTGAGTTTGGAAAATTCTTACACTAGTTTTAGTGGGTTTATGAAAAATAAAACCTATTTCAACCACCAAGTTGTTTTTCCTACAAGTGGCCAACAGCAAACACTTAAGGGAAGGAGGATCCAAGTGAGCATAATCTGACTTTTTCCCAGTCAAACCCTTTCAGCTTCTGATAATCACCAATTTGTGATTTACTGACCCAAAATTTCTGGCTTATCACAGTAGTCACCAGTGGGGTTTGAGTTAACCACATTTTTTTCTGAAATTGGTTCAGCCATGTGGAATTTTTCATTTGCACTCACAGCAGCAAGACAAAGATAAATCTTCACAAATGAAGGCAAAAACTGATCTACAAATCACAAATGTTACAAAAACATGAAAAACTTACCAGTCTGATGTTAGGCAATGAAACAAACAGAGTAAGTCAAAAATCCCTGAAGAACTGTGTAAACAGAGCAAATAATTAATGAAATCTCTAACTTATGGCTTGATTGGAGCCTGGAGCCAGACCCTGCAAATAAAGCTCCTCTCTCTATTAGTAGACTAGAAAAGATAATTTTGATGAACAGCAAGACAGAAAAAACCCTCAACAAATTAAGAGAATTTCCTTAAACAAGTCAACATGTACAAATCAGAACTAGGGAACACCTCAACCTGAGCAGGTCTGCACGGAATCAGAGAATAATTTAGGTCAGAAGAGACCTCTGGAGGTCTCTAATCCAACCCTGTCCAGTTGTGTTTTGAGTATCCCCAAGGATGGGAATTCCACTGCCTTTCTGGGCCATTGTTCTACCACGGAGAATGAAAATATTTCTGTTAATCTGGGATTTTCTTTAATGCAACTCTAGCCCTCTGCCCCTCAGGTTTTTGCTGTGCACCTCTGAGAAGAGCCTGGCTCCATCTGCTCAGAATATCCTGAGCTGGAAGGAACTCACAAGGATCATCAAAGTCCAACTCCTGATCCTGCACAGGACCCCAAGTTAAAAGGAATTTATTAAGACAGCGAAACCCCAAAATCTGGGATGTCCCCAGAGCCAGCCTGGATAAACAGTGGTCCCACAAATGATGCTCAGAGGGGATAAATCCCTTTCCATGACCTCCTGAAGGCTCTTAACGAGATTCCTTAATTGCTGCAAGGGTGCAATGCAGACTCACATCCAACACAGGATTTCACTGTAATCACAGGTGTGTCTACAGAGCATTTAGAAGATCAACAGAAAACAAATCTGCTGATTTTGATCAACTCATAAGGCTTTTGCTAATGTTTGGGATCTCATACTTCAGGACAAATGGTGGGGGAGCTGAAAAAACCCAACATCAAAACAATCCAGAAAAGAAGTGGAGGTAGAAATTGTTGTTTTAACAAGACGGAAAGAGACAACAACTCAAGTAAAAGGACTTTATGAGGGACAAAATATCACTCAGAACTCACTCCATGAAAGTAAAAGCAATCTGTGACCATCACAGATGAGGAGCTTCCTAAATTCACTTCTTCTCTGTTCACAGAACAAGGAGGTGGCTGTGATTTGCCACCAGAGCCACTCCAAGGGAACCCACAGAGAACAAACTGCAGTGACTCCACACTGGCTACACCAAACTGCCACTCCACTGCAGGGCTACAAAACTGAGGCTTCATTTCCAAGGAAAACCACAGACAGACAGACAAAACAAACTCCCATATCATGGAAAACCCCTCAGGCTGAATTCCTGGACACATCCTCCAGCAATTCTTTCACTTACTCCAGATCTCACCATCACCTGTCCCGTTACAGCTCCTCCACCTCAAACCAAAAGGGATTAACCAACTGCAAATGGCTCACTCTGAACTTGCAGATGAAGGAACAGCCTGCCAGGAAAACCCTGGGGACAGCTGAGGTCCCACTCAAAGAGAAGCCAGAACAGACACACCCCAAACAGTGACCCCAAGGAACCAAGGGCTCTGATTCCCCAGCTATTTGTTATTTTCCCTACTAAGATGACGACATGGGAAAGCAGAAAACTGGTATTTACCAGGAAGCTACAGCCCAGGAGGATCAGCCCATCTCCAGTCGCTCACAAGGAGTTTTTTACCTGTTTAACCTTCAGAGAACACTGGTGTGTGATGTCAGCAGCTTCCTGACAGTGACAAACAGAATTAAGACCAGATTATTCTACATTAGATGGTACAGACACAATTTCAGTGGTGTTACTTTGATCCTGCATCACATGAACCTATAATCAGGATACAGAAGTTCCAATACTATTTTTATTCTTCCCTATTGCTTTAAAAAGGCAAAGCCTCAAACAATGCCTTTTTTTTTTTTTTTTTACAGATACTATAGTAAGCAATATTTCTTTTAAAATTGCAGCTGTCCAACAGTTTGAGTCTGTTCTTTTTAAAATGAAACAGCCAGAACAAATGGTGGTGGCAAGCCCAACGTAAAGAGGTCATCGATTATTAAAATCTCCTTACTATAAATCGTGGATGTTGCTTGTCAGCTCAGTGTGTGACTGTGGAATGAATAAGTAGGTAAAATTCCACTAAGGCTCGAGTTTGCTCGATCATTCTGCTGTGCAAAAATAGAAATAAAAGCTCTCCCCCATCCTTTCACTCCTCAACACCAAAACATTCATACAGGCAGTAAGAAAATAACTGCAGTGGTGCAATGGTTGCTGATCCAAGTCCTGCCTTTCCTGAGTCCACCCTGATGCTACTCGTGAATTTGCCTACTGAAGAAATGCAATAAAACAGACAAAAAAAAAAAAAAAAAAAAAAAGACTGCTTTCTTCTGCTCCAGTGATCTGTATCTAAGGAAAGCACATAAATTTTCCAATGAAATCCATAAGTGCAAGTCGAGGCCAAGCCCTACCTATAGATCTTAGAGGGACAAAGAGGTGACAAACCCTCTGAGAGCACAGGATCTCCTCCGCTCTTGGGGGAGCAGTTTGCACCAGAGGGACAGAGGGGAAGCTGAGCTGGAGGGCTCAGCCTGGCTAAAATGCTGCTGAGGAGCCACCCTGGAGGAGACACGATGCTCTCTGGGAGTTAAGAGGGAGGAAGGGATGAGAATGAGTCGAGTGACAGCAAAACTTCCTTTTGCTCCCTCCGCCTCGGAAGTGGAGGGGAGAAAAGGGAAACTCATCCTTCAGACTGAGCTGCTTCCCCCTTTTTAAGCTATTCCCACACAAACCAAAGTGGGAAGATAAAATGGAAAGTGGAGGAAAGCCTATGCAAAGTTTTATATAAATGTATCTCCGTTCAGAAATTTCCATAGGTTTGTGATTTGTTCTCTGTTAATGTAACACAGCCCTGCCCGTCTCTAACACTTCCCGTGCTGTTTCCATCAAAATGTTTCCTCTTACCGGCAGCAACATATCATTTTATCAGGATGCCAGGAGATCATTTCCACACAATGCTAGCAGATGTAATTTTCTTAGATGCACACACAGTTCATCATTTAGATACTAGATGACAAGGTGATCGCAGGGTGACTCTGTAATGCAAGTTTGCTGTTTGGTATTTGGAATTCTCAAATGATAAAAAAAAGACTTATCAAATATAAATATCTTTAAGAAAAAAGTAACAAAAGTGCTACATATGATCAAGGAAAACAATTCCATTAGTTCCTGCTACTTAGAGTAGGTTTGCTTTACAAATATTACCACATCCATTATCAGTATGGCTTCCAATTATTAATTAAATTGCTCGTAGCAGTATAGCTTTCTCACACCTTAACAAAGACAGAGTAAAGAGAACACAAAACATTCACACCCCATTTCTCAGGTAAGAGATCCTCCTGCCTTTAAACAAACAAAACAAGTTCATACTTAGGAGAATATTTACGCTCTGATGGTTATCTAGCAAAGGTCAGATGTAGGATTCTCCAGTAACCTTTCAGGCTAGTCAGGACGTAGGCATTACTTACACAGACGTGTAAAAATCCACTCACCCATTTCATGACCTTAACAACCTTCCCGGAAAACATTGCTTTCGAAAGTGGCAAAGTGGAGAGGGGAGTAGGGTGGGGACAGAAAAGGTGAGAGAGGAGGAATAAAAGGTGAAATCGTTAATGACAGATGGATAAGAGTCTAGACCTCTTCTGAGCAGGCACTGCCAGCCGTGCCAAGAACGAGCAGTGGTTCTGAGAAGTGGACTGTTGTCCATTAGACATTCAGCTCATTTTTTTCATTTGATCCCAGGCTGGGTTTCAACCACGGTCCCAGAGGCAGAAGGCAGCACTTCTCCACTAAGCCACGCAGCTTGGAGAGCACAGGATGTCTGGGTTGAGTATGTGAACATCGACCGAAATGTGGGAACGAATTTCCAACGGACATTCTCAGCACAGCACCCGAAAGTAAACGGAGTCACTGTATGACCAGTGAGGCACGGCTTATTGCAGCTGGAAATCATTTATTCCCATGCTGGAGTGGGGTTTCTAAGTGTTCTTTTTACTCTCTGTTGATACTCCCGATGTGGTGTCCATCGACCCTGTGCCACTACCTCAGCTTGCATCCTTTCAGTCTCAGGGAAGGGGGAGCATACGGACTATTGGTTTCGACACGATCTCTAAGGTTATCCAAGACTTTAAGTGTAGCCTAAGACTTGTAATTGAGGGCTGTCTAAAATACCTGGAAGCACTTTGAATGCTAAGACAGAGCAGCAAGATTTTTTTTTTTTTTGTCTTTTTTTTTTTTTTTTTAATCTTTCTAGCCACTGGGGGCCGGGAGAGGGAGGTTGGTTGGTTGATTGATTATTTATTGGGAATTAATACTGAGAGAGTATATGCAAAGGCTGAGGGCACCATGCCATCTTCACAGAACAAGACCCTAACAGCTAACTGACGTACAAGAAACTGCAAAGTTATACTGTAAGAACACATATTAAGGACCGAGGAAAGTCTGCTAAGGTGCTACGTCTAAAACTAAGTTACTTCTTGCTTTGACCCTCCCCTCTCTTGGTATCAGTCGTCGTCGAGAGCCTCTGTCTTGATCTCGTTGGCTCCTTGCCGGGCCAGCGCCAGGATGGTGTGGTTGACTGCTGCCATCTCCACGGCTAAGGAAATGGGGTCTTGGTGGTCACTATGGCTAGTGCTGTCATCCTGGGAACCATGCGGGAAGGAGCAGAGAGAGGCAGGGTTATTGCAGAAGTACAAAACCACAGCGGGGTGAAGAAATGCGCCAAGGGACGGTGGGGGGACAGGGTGGGGTCAGAGCGTGGGTTTAGGACTGATTTTAGGACTGAGTTCCTTCACTGTGCAGACAAAGGTAAGGAGTTTGGGATGCAGCTTTGGAGGGAAATATTGAATTATAAAGATAGAGGTGATACATGAGGTCAGTCAGCAAAGTCAGTTAAGACAGGAATTGCTGCCGCTGCGCAGGTTTGTGGTTGTATTTGGAATACACAGCTCTGGTCACCCTATTTAGGTCATCCCAGTCCATGGCAGGGGGTGGAATGAGATGAACTTCAAGGTCCCTTCCAACCTAAACCACCCTGTGGTTCTCTGATTCTATCTGATGCCACAACAGAAGTAGAAAAGGCAGAGAAAACAACATCCCAAGGGGAGAAGCTAAACAGAGTCAAGCCCTCCAGTTGGGGAAAAAAATGGCTGATGGTTGATATGATAAATGTTTATTACAAATAATTGGAAAATAAGAGGACCATTGTCCATGGTTTTTTATGATCTAATAAGAAAAGGCACTCGCTGGAATGATAATGTGTTCCAAGGCAGCAGTGGGAAGCACTGCTTCACTTACTGCAGTTCAGCTCAGGATTCACTGATTTTTACATCAGACAAAAGTAAAAATGGCTTTAAAAGTTGGGGGTTAGACAAATCCAGGGAAAATTAGTCTGCTAGAAATTATGGAGACTCAGGAAGCCTCTCAAAACTAGTGACTTCCAGAAGCTGGAAGCTACTACAATGAAATTCTATATATATTAGAGAAGTACTTTAACTGTTACTGCTGACCTCGCTCAGAACCAGGATACAAACTGAGTCTGACCCTTGGTCCAAGTCAGTATCCTATGAAGACATTGAATTCACACAGGTATAGGGAAAAAGATGCTGAAAAACTCTTGGAGTGCTAAGAAAATCAGCACTGCAACAACTGAAGTGTACTGGAATCACAAGAATTCAAATACAGAACTTGGAGAAAAATCATGGGTGCCTTCCCCTCCTTAAAACAAGGCATTAATAGTTATCCCACTGAGATCTTGCAGGATTTTAAAATTATTATTATTTACCGTAAGGATATTATAAACATTTATCAGTCTCCCAACAGCCTTTAAGTGATGAACTTGTGTGATTTAAAATTTAAAACGTGCATAGAGCATTTTTAAATCAAGATGATGGGTGGCAAATGTTGAGGAGGACAAAAAAAGTGCCAGGATTTGGTAAAATCCTGAGGTTATTAAAAAAGACTAATTTATTTATAACAAGGGTCTGGTAAATACTTTGATTTGCACACACTTTTAGGGCCTCTCAGAAATCTTTACCATGGCACAAATGCCCTAAAATCTGGGGGTTTAGGCACTTCATTAGTACTTGGATGAACCTCATGTTTTACAGTTTATTAAAGTGTTGCTGTGGATAAGAGAATTTCTGGGTTTAGCAGCTAAGGGATGTTAAATGGTCATCAGGAGAACTTGCCATTTAATCTGCTTTGCTGCTAATGACTAATTACACCTCATAGAGAAGCCCAGCCAGATTACTGAGAATTGTAATTTCTCAGGCCTCTAAACAAATATCTTTGAATTTTAATAACCGATTTATTTCTCTCTTCAAAGTATTCTGGTTAATGCACAGAAGAGAAACATAGTTTGGGAGTCTACAGCACACTCCAACTCAGTATTCTGGTCCTGTTTCTCACTGACAGGGAATTTTCTGGGCTTGGCAGTGGTTTCTAAATATTTTATGGCAGACACAGAGCAGCTTCTCATCCCTGAGAGCCAGAAAAGTTGGTCCCACCAAATCTGCTGGTGATGACCTCTAAAAAGGGTCTCCAAACCCATCAGGAGCAGAGCAGCTGAGGATGCCTCTGCCAGGGATCTGCTGCTCTGGGCCACAGCCAAGTGTGCCAGGGATTCATTCCAGGACACTCAGCTGCAATTCCACTCCACCAGCAGCTTCTGGAGAGGGAGAGCTCCCTGCTTCTCCTGAAAGAGGCACTGAGAAGTGATCCAGCCCAGCTGCTGGGAAATATCTATCAAATATAGATTTATATAGAAATATCTATCAAATCCAAATGAGTGAGCTGGTGGAGTCCCTGGTGCCAAGAAAACACAGCCCTGGGGGGTTTGGCCAACACCGGGAAAAGTGGGAATGCAATAGCTGTCAGGGAGGTGTGTGAAGGAATGGTCACCAATTTTAGGGTAGGTGAGGGCTCAGAGTGAGGGAAGGGGTGTTCTTTTGCTGGAGAATTTAAAAAAGAAGTTGCTGTCAAGGGTTAAAAACAACCAAGGAGAAGAGAGAGCAGGTAAGAATTAAAATGCAAAAACAAACAAATGAAAAAAAGGACAGATAATATGTAAATAATCCAAATAGGAGCACATGGCTGCAGAACAATATGGAAGAGGCCAGATGAAGGTCAGAGTTTAGTTAATCAAATCCTTTCCCCCCACCCTTCATCTGTCAGTGTCTGAGGGATGATCCTGAGGAGCTCCTGAAAAGTTCTCCCAGAGAACACACAGAGGGAGCTCAGGACATTCCAGGAAGGTGCTCAGGGCTCAGGATCTGCTGGCACAAGGAATTCTGGAGTGACACTCCTTCCTGCTCTGCCTGGGCCAGGTCAGCAGCTCACAGCAGGTGTGGCCCTGGCTAGAACAGGGTGTTTTTGCAGAAAGAAATAAGAATTGAAAGGGGTGCCCAGTTTTTCAGGGATAATTGTTAGTGCCTGTGAGATACCCAGGCCTGTGAAAAACCTGCCCATCCCTTCCTGAGGGAGGGAAACTCAGAGTGCCAGGGCAGGAGAGTGCAGGGCCCTGGCTGAGGTGAGGCTCTCCTGCCATGTCTCAAACATTGAGTGTGGTGTGAATGGTGTAACTTGCTTGTTTGGAGCAGATCCTCCTGTCTTCTTCTACCTTCTCTGCTTCTCTGCCTCCCTCGGAACATCTTCCCTCCTCCTCGCCGTTGCGTACTTGCCAAGTGTCCTGTTGGGAGGCAACAAATCCAGGGGGTGAGTGCTGGATGCTCACCCTTTCCCCATCAAAACCAAACAGGAATTTCAAGAGGTAAAGAGGTTTTTTTTGTGGGTTTGAGTTTCCCCTTTTTGGCTCACCTGCTCCGAGTAGTCATTGCCATCCACGTCGTCGCTGTTGGAATGACCTCCTGGACTCTGTACATCTATTCCATGGCTCTCCAGGATTGCTGCTTCTTCGAAAAAGCAAATGGATCCCTCATTTATCTGATGCATTGGAGTAATTAAAAGCAACTAGGTTTTGGTTTTTCTCCTTTTTCAAGAAGTTAGAATAACGAGGAGCAGGGCTAGTTCTTAGCCCCTTCCTCTTCATTCTTCATTTTTTGAGCACAGGTATAAACACTGGTTTTGCCTGAAATCCTTTCCTACCAACTTCCACACTTGTCTGTGATCAAGAATCCCTGTTTTCCAGCCATTCCTATTAGAAATCAGTGTAATTCCTAAAGTACTGGAGTGGCACAGTATTCCCTGTAATTCTTCCCCCACAGTTTGGACTGGCAGGACTTGAGGGGGTGGGGAGTGTCTGAAAATAGATGGGAGGAATTTCTGAAAGCACTTCAGGGATTTGAAAACACACATATCCATCTTCCAGGAGGATCCATGTATCTAAAGCTCCCTTTGGTTCTTTTTAATCTCTTTCCAAACCTCCTCCCCAAACACGAGACTCCACCCAGCCTGGACTGAGTTTGCTTTACTCCCCCAATCCCTCTGAGAATTAATTTTACTTGTAGAAAAATAAATTTAGCTACACTTCAGTGATGTGTTTAATAACGTAAAAGAGCTTTTTTTCTTATTCATAAATATAAGGCAAAATAGTGGAACATCTGAAATAATTAGAAGTACTGGTAATGGGCAGGTATGGATCTCTGTTCACCTATGTGTTGCAAAAGTAATTCTGCATAATATCTAAGTGAGGGCATCAAGTTTTTTATGAATGGCAGTAGTTTGTTGAATCCTGGCCACTAAGATGAGTTTATTCTCCTTAGAATGTCTTATCCACATTAGAGGGTCTCTTTCTTACAAGTTCAGAGTCACTTCTGATTTCCTTACGATCAGCTAAGAACCCACAGGGTTAACACTGAAGTGACTTTTGTTTTATCCTGATCATCAGCAAAAAACAGTGTTTTTCCCAGCCACTTGTCCCTGGGAAAAACCTTGGAAAGCTGTCAAGGGCAGAGGTATAACCAGGATAAACACCACACTCCGTTTGTGAACCTGCCAACATCCCTTATTTACAATTTTGATGTTTCATTTCAGATTTGAGTTTGGATACTCAAAGGAGGCTGAGCACTGGGAAATAAAACTCTCCTTCCACCCACAAAATTCTCATTTTGCTTTTTAAAGCTGACCTTCCAGCAAAACTTTGCAACTGCTTCGCTTTGCCCGCACTGATGACAGAATCCTGCAAATTACACGTATTTGACAAAAAATCTGGAACAGCAAGAGCCTCATTTTCATAATTCCTCCACATTTCTCCTGAGGCTGTCAGCACCTCTGGTGTTTTCACTAATTTATTCTTACGTCATTGCCACCTCTCCTGAGCAAGCCCCAGCCCTTGCAGGCAGGCTCTGTGATACATTACCGATATTGGCTCTTCTCTTGATTTCCTTCCTCCTGTTGGCAAACCAGTTGTACACTTTGAGGGAGGTAACTCGCTCCAAATCCGATAATTTTTTTCCTAGGAAAGCAAGAGAGGGAAAAATCATAGTGCAAGTGTTGTTACTCACTGGCTTCCAGAGAAGCTGTGGCTGCCACATCCCTGGAAGTGTCCAAGGCTAGGCTGGATGGGGCTTGGAGCAACCTGGGATAGTAAGATGTCCCTGCCCAGGGCATCCCTTCCAACCCTAAACATTCTGGGATTTTATGGGATAAACTCCCAAAACTCAGACAGCATTGAAAAGTTACCAGAACTGAGAATAAAGTGAGTTTTCTGTGGATCGAAGTCCTGTGTCCAGGTGCTATGGCACTAACTGCCAAATATCTCCTTTCTTCTGCTTTTTTAAAAATCTGAAACATATGAACTTCTTTGCAGCAACTAAATCCATGGGAGAATGAAGGGCTGCTTTGCTATTTTGAGAAAATCTCAAAACTGAGATTCCAAACACTGAAATTCCATCCCCAGCCCTGCCACAAACCCCAATCTTGGGGCTCATTCTCTCACTAAGTGTCACAAGGATACAGTTCAGGACACTCAGGATCTTTTGGGAGAATGGGGTGGATGCTGGAAACCAAATCACTGGATTTTTACACTTAAACCAGCAAAAGAATTTCTCAACAACCACAAGGCAACTACAGGAAATTATGCCTTTTTCTGGACATCAGTATAAAAAATGGAAGACTGGAGGGATTTCAGTTTTCCAAGGATATCCTGGAAACCTCTTCAGTTGCCCTTGACCCCATATAAAATATTCCCCATATCGGCATCCTCAGCCCTCTGCAGGCTACACAAGGATGAGCCTCCCCTGCTTCTGACTCCTCAAAGTTTATTTATTCAGCATACAAAACACTCATGTAATTGCAGCAATCTGCACACTTAAATAAGTTAGGAGAGATGAGACAAGTGAAAGAAAGAAAAATCTGGAAATTGATAGCTTGGCTGCTGCCTAATGCTTTGCATCAGCGCCACTGACAATATTTTACTGCTCCTTGACACGGAGTTGCAGCACTTTGCTCCAAGTTGCTTCACAAAGCAACAGCACAGCCAGGAATCAAATACTGAGCTCTTAGCTCCTCTACCTGATAGAAACGACCTCAGGTTGTGCCAGGGGAGGTTTAGGTTGGATTTTAGGAACAATTCCTGCCTGGAAAGGACTGTCCAGCCCTGGCACAGCTGCCCAGGGCAGTGCTGGAGTCCCCATCCCTGGAGGGACTGAAAATCCCTGTGGAGGTGGCACTTGGGGACATGGGTCAGAGGTGGCCTTGGCAGTGCTGGGGGAACAGTTGGCCTCAATGATCCCAGAGGCTTTTCCATCCTAAATAATTCTGTGATTCCATGTGCATGACTCATGCCTTAGTTGCCTTCTCATTGATTTTTATTCTGGTTGTACGAAATCTAAATATATCCAAAACACAAGTTCTGAAATCTATGTAAATGTTTGGTTAGCAAAACTAAGCAAAGGCAGGTGCATCCACTAACACTACACTGAATATTCATGCTCCTCTCCCAAGCATGATTTCTCCAGGAACAGGGAAAACACAAGTTGGTGACCTAAAGATAAGGTCCTCCACTAACACACAGGCTCTAATATGAGATCCCTGACTGGAAGCTGTAGAATATTGAAAAACAGGAGAGCTGAGCTCTTTCCTCCACCAAAAACCGGCTTTATCAGGGAAAGGTTGATGAGTTTGGAGGTCTTTTCCAACCCAAACATCATTCTGAGAACCCAAGATGCTGAAACCTCTTTGTTTTTGGGAAGGAAGCCCCAGCAGCTGCTCACCTGGTTTTTGTATAACTGCATTACAGGCGTTGGCAATTTCTTCTCTCTTTGCCTCGTCGGGATATTGATTCTCATTGAAGTAACTGAAAAGGGGGAAAAAACCAGATTTTTTAAAAATAAATCAGAGCACCAAGGTTCCAAAGCAGCTCCACTAAAAGGTGTCAACTCCTAATTTATGCACCACTCTTCCAGAGGTATCAGTGAATTTTATGGATAAAGTAACATCAACCTGCACTTATGCCCATGTGGAATGAAGGAAACTTCCCAAATCCCTCAGATAAATGAATATTATGTCAACATTTGGAATATTGTACTAGAACACCCAAAAAAGTAGACAATTATATGGATTTAAGACTGTCAAGTGAAGCATCATATCTGAGATGCCACAGGCCTTTGACTTTGTTGATTATCATTTATTTATTATTTTGCCCCTGACACACCCCCCAGCTTAGGTAGAAGGAGCTGTTTTAACATTTATTTCGATCCCTGCTAATATATATTTGTAAATATATACAAATCCATCCATACTTTTAATATATATATTATGCAAAACCCCACAAATACTGCATAGACAGATATGGTGTGGAGATGATAGGAAATTACACAGGACAATTTCTGGAGTCAGATTATTTTTTTAAAACCACAATTTAAAATTTTTCAATCTTCCCGACAACGACACATTGAGTACAGCACGTTTCTAACAGTATTTTTTCTGGAATAATTGTGATTTTATTGTACTTTATATGCAGTAAACATCCTATAAAAGTTAAAACTGTTTCCTCTTTTACTTGCACTGAACCGCTTTGCAAATTTTAATGAACGGATTTACATTCTACAGAGCTTATCAGATCTGCATTAAAACCAACAAAACGTCCTGTTTACTTCAATGGACTCTGATAATCACACCACAAGCAGGGACTACCACTGTTTTTTCTGTAGATTATCCATAATATATAATCCTAGGATTTCTTTTATCAACTTTGATCAGCAGCAGGTCCGGCTGTTGGACAGCTGCTCTGGATTTGAAAAAAAAAAGGTATTTCCTTAGCTGCAGATCATTTGGTAGCAGGAGATTCAGACATATTGAGGCAATTATTATTTTCCATGCTTATATTTCTCATCCAGTGGATTGGCCTCAGTTAATTTCTACAGAAATCTGGATTCTGTTCCATGCAGCAACTGTTTCTGCCCAACCTTTTGAACACTAAATTTGAATTTTAGGTGCTACTACTTCCTCCCACTGTTCAGAGAGTCATTTAGAGTGGCAGCTTTGGCCACAAATGGGGTTCTAGTTCAAAGCTGAGTAAGAAAAATCACACATCAGCTCAGAGAGCAAATGGAAGCACAGAAATAGCTGAATTTCCTCAGAATGAAGGGCAGCCTCTGGCTCAAATTTGAGTTAAAGTGTTGGAAAAGTTGGGAGTTTGTCAGCCAGCACTTCTGCTATTACAGAATGAACTAATTGCTGGGATTAAGGTGCTGTGTAATTAAAGTTCTCAGACACAGGAGTGGTGTCTTCCCTCAGCTTGATGAGAATTCAGAATGAACATCAAACCCTCTGGACATGATCATTTTTATGTATATTCTCCCCCCTTCCATCTCTATCCCCTTTCAATGATTTCAGCCTTTGAAGTGATGTGTGTCTATCTCAACTTGCAACTTCAGTTCAAAAGGGTCATGTTCTGTACAAAGGTGCATTTTTGGGGAATGGAAAACAGAGCAGAAAACGCTTTTTCCAGTAGTTAGTGATGGAAGCAGAAGCTCAGGATCCCAACTCAACAACCTCATGACAATATTTCAGCTCATGCTTAGAATTCACTGGGATGACAGGAAAAATCCATGTGGAGGAGCAACCTTCCACACCTGGACAGTGAATGAGACACCTCTTCCAGCAAATGAGGAAGCTTTGTGTATTCCAATCATTTTTGTGAGTCTGTATTTGCTGAAACAGCAATTCTTATCTCTGAACATTTTACAACTGCGTAAGTTATAAAAAATTCATTTGACTTCATGTATTTTTCGTAACAGCGAAACATTTTCTTTAAATTCAAACACAAATTTCTGATCCTTCCACGTCAAATGTCAAAAAAAATTTCTACAAGGAAAGCGATTCTCACCTGAAACTCTGAAAATCTTCACATCCTAAAGCCCTGATTTACGAAAAAGAATCAGAACTCTCAGTGAGAAGTTGTCAGGCACCTGGTCAAGGTGACATTTCTGTGGGGATCACAAAGCCAAGTGGGAACCAGCTGGAAGGGCAGCTACTGGAGCAGTTAAAACTCTGTTTCTGCAGGGGACACAGTAATTTCAGAACCTGCCTCTCCTTCCCCCTGCTGGATTATTCCTTATCCCCATTAATTATGTGACTTCTCCTTCCCCCACACATCCAACCTGCTTATAATGGCTGGAATCAATGATCTCAAAGGTCTTTTTCACCCCTAACTATTCTATGGTTACATGGTTTCATAATTTCTGGAAAGTAGGTGAGAACTGAGTTCTCCAGATAGGGAAGCCATGGAAAAAAATTCAAGACTTCATCACTGGCTACTTTGTTTGCTCATGCAGAAGAAGTGAAAACACTGTGATTTTTTTTTTTGGACTACAGTTCTTCTTCCAGTAAATTAATTACTCTGCCTCTAGTTCTGTTTCTTATCAGCCAGGTACACAGGGAAAGAATGCAGGCTATGTCTGAATTTCCCTTCAGAGCCACAAACCTCACAGTCTTAAAAGTTCCTGAAAGCTACAGATGAAAAATATGAAGCAATATGAACTTAAAAGGAAAGAAAAAAAGCAAAGGAGCAGGCACAAGTAACTCCTGCAAAGGCACACTGCTTTCTAGACAAAGGGCAGCTGTCAGCTGAATACCTTCCATGAAGAAACCAAACGATCTCTTTTGTAGAAAATGACAGTGGAGGATTAAAATGAAAAGTGGCCAAATAATTTACATGAGATGAGAATCCATATGATGGTAAAGAATGTAGATATCCTTGAAGCCGTTTCATTTCAATAACACTGAAGCCTGGAAAAAATTGCAGATTCAGAGAAACCCTCTTTCTTTCAGGGATAATGTGCTTAGGACAATGATGGAGAGGGAATCCATCTCAGCCCAGGGCTCTGTAATGGAAGAAGCCTCCCCCCAACTCTTTACCAAGGTGCCCCTCTCTGAATTCCTGGAGGAGCTGCCAATCTTTTTTATTTATTTTTTTTTTAACTTCTGTTCTCGAGGCTGAGATACCAGATGCATTAAGCAATGCCTCAGTAGTAGCATTCCTGATAATCCACAGTGGAAGTTTTGTTGCTTCCTATCAGCTCTGCAGCTGCCAAGGAAGTGTCTGAAACGACAACCACGGAGAGGCAGAAGGACAGACAGGGTCGCTGCTTTTCCAGAGGGCTGGATAAGCAAAGAGATAAAAGCCCCCCAGAATTGATTAAAAGAGCCCAAGTTGGGGAAATGCTCAGTTTATAGCATGACCTAATGGTTAAAACTTCCAAGTGTGGCAGTGGTTCAAAGCAGAGAGGCTCAAATGTGCTGCAGGGTGACAATTCGAGCTGTGGCTGCAGCAGAATCGCTCTCAGGTGAGGTCGCTCAGGTGTGGGACACAGGGAACCCTCACTGGATGAAGGATAATTTACCTTACAATTCATGTGAAGCAAGAATACACAGATGGGTATTTAGTGATGAACAGATGTGCTGCAAGCTCACTCTCTCACTTCCCCTTGTGTTTGCATCCCTGGGCTCTCACTTCCACCCATGCGGGAGTTTCACCTGTGAGTGAGTGAAGCATCCTGGCATTCCTGCTGGGGATCTGACTCCTCTGCTGGAGACCACAGAGCCACAGAATGGTTTGGGGTGGAAGGACCCTGAAGACCCTCCAGCTCCCACCCCCTTCCACCTTCCACCATCCCAGGTTGCTCCAAGCCCTGTCCAACCTGGCCTTGAACACCTCCAGGGATGGAAAATTCATCCACCCCAAAACTCAGGCTGCAGTCCAGCTGAACACAATTGAATCACAGCCCAAAGGCAACGATCCCATCCTCTCTCCTCCATTCCCTTTTTGCAGGAATGCTCTGTGCCTGGCTGCTTCCCTGGCCCAGCTCCCCACACGTGCCAAGAGCAGCGGCTGTGCAGCCAAGGGAGGCGGGAGGACACGGCTGAAAAGGCAGCTGGGCTCAGCTCCTTCCACAGCAGCTCCCAAAGATCCTCTCCAAGGGATGCTGGAAGCACAGCCAGAGCCACAGGCTCGGCCACCAGCCCAGGGATGGATGGAAAAGCAGAACTGCCCAGCTCCCAGCCCTGTGGACGAACAGAAGCTTGTGCTGTCCCCAGGGATGGAGCTCCCTGCCAAACCCTCTGGTGGCTCAAAATACTCGAGGTGAAAGCTGCTCCTTTGGCTCTGATAAGATGCCTGTAATTTCAGCTCCCTATCTGCTTTCCCTCCCAAGAGTTTCCACTGACAAGGTACAGAAAACACTCAAATGGAGTTACCTATTTATCTCTCATTAGTAGGTTTATCAACCTAGTATCACCCAGCAGCCAGAGGTCACTGTTCCAGTCTTTGTGGCTTTTAACAGAACTATTATTCAGGCTGTCAAATCAATGGAAATATTTCTGAAGTCAGTCTGTCATCTGTGCCTGAGATCTTATCTCGGCGTGGCATGAGGCTGACTGTCAGAGGAGTGACATTCAGAGCATAATCTCATCAGAAAGTGTAATGACTGGTTTATTTCCCAGTAAATAGTGGCCAAGAATATCACTATGCCATTCTCAGCGAGGTCAGCAGATGACACCCCCAGTTTTATCTGCTGATATTTCTACAGATTCTCTAGCAACGACATGGGTGTCAACTAAACCCATGATATAAAGCTATTTTTATTTTTGACACAAAAATTAAAGCTCAAAGATATCCCCTCCACACATAAACTCTGATGGAGCTGAGAACTCCTTCCATCAGGACTGCAAAACATAACTAGGCAAGGATGGGAAATGAAGCTCTCTGGATGCAAGGAGATGAACTTCGGTTGAGCATCAGCTCCACCAGACTTTCTACCCAGCAAAACAAATCTAAGAAAAAATCCCTAACCCAGGAAAACCACTGAAAAACACGATGGCTGCAGCTCTCTGCTGTTGTTTTTTCCACAGCACCATCATTTAGCCAATGGATTCCACAGGTCTGTGGATTTGCAGGACTGGAGAAATCACTGCAGGACTGTAGCTTGACCTCTTCTACAGCACTGAAAAGAAGTTTCTCAGCAATTTTGGAATTAAGCCCAGATCTTCTGTCTGACTTGCAGAGATATCCAGTCCCAGCATAAAAAACTGGGGCTTTATCCAATGCAGAATCTACCATAACTTAAAATCAGCTTTGGAAAAAAACTGTAAGACTCCTGATTTTTTTTAAATCTGCCTCTTGTTTCCTGCTTGAGCTTTCAAGCCCAGGGTACTGCCACACTCTGCCCAGGGAGTGCACAGTTTTTAAGCCTCTCAATCTCAGAAATGTTTCATTCTTGGATTTCTTTTCATCGCAAGTGCAAATCTGGAGGAGAGATCTCACCAGCACTAGCTCACTTGGAGCACCAGACACAGAGAAATTGCAATTATTTCACACCTCAGGATGTGTTTGTGTACATAAATTCCAGAGCCATGTCAGTACACATTAAAAACCTTCACACAACAGAGCTGACTCTCGATTCTGGTTTTACAAATCGGTGTCTGAACTCTGAGAGAGTCATTTTACTGATGTTTCTTAGCAGGAATCTCCTCTGCCATGCAGATTAAAATGCCAAAAATACACCTTGCACTGGAGTGGGTAAAGCTGGATGACCTTCAAAGCTAATAGAACAACGAGGTTTTCATTCTTTAAACATCATTTCCTCAGTATTTTGACAGCAGTCTCGAGGACCACGATCCTATCAAGCTATTAATATTATCCTAAAATTTGTTTAGAAGCAGAATTAATTGATAATAGCTCTGAAACCCTCGCACTTGCAAAAGATAATCTGTGCCTCCTAATCTCTAGCACCCTACCGTCGAGATAATTAACAATTAAAAAAAAGAATAGTTAAGACATCCGAGGTGGCGATTTACTTTTCCTCGTAATTGGATTGGGTGATAAGAGCATTTATGAAATTACACAACAGGCTTCTTCTGAATGGCAAGATTTGGAGTTTGTAGCCATTTGAAACACACAGGTACCTCCTGCTTAAGGCACCTTGAAGACACTGACAGCAGAAAACAGCTGAAATTTTGAACTATCCTTAAACTTATCCTTAAACCTAACAGTATCACAGACTCCCAAAGTCAACAGAGTTCACTGAATTGTTCATAAAATAAAAGCAGAAATTTTTGGAAACCAGCAAGGAACCAACACATCAGGACATGATCAAGTGAGAACTGTTCTGTGATATTTCAGCAAGCGGTTGGTGTGAGCAAACAGCACCTTCAAAGCTCTTCCTAACAGGGCATCTAAGCATGAATAATAGGATCTCTTGTTCTCTTTTATTTACTTGAAATATTTAAATTGAGACCTCCACGCTGCAGGGATATTTATGTGCATTAAATCCGCCGGACTTCACGAGTGATAAACAAGACCTTTCTGCAAACAGCTGTGAAACAAACATCTCATCTTCATTTTTTTGATGTTGTACAAGGGAAGAGTTATTTCAGTTGTGTTTTGGATTATCTGGTCCTCACAAGCAGGGTCAGCCCATGGGTGAAACATGTCCAGTGAGGAATCAGCCCTGGCCCACCCACTGGGAAAGGCTGGTGAGCCACAATTCCAAAAAGACAAACTAATCAGTGCTGGGGGTAATTAAAGATCCCACTCACAAGGCAACAGAGGATTCCAAGGCTTTATATGGCAACACAAATAAATAGCAAAACTTGGATTTCACATTACTCAACGCAAAACATCTTTCTTTGCTCCCTGGAAGGAAATATTCCACTCGGCTCGGTTCTCAGCTCTTCTGGTTGGATATTCCTAGAACAACCTATCCCTGCCTCAAAACTGTGCTTTTGTGGGAAGTTCAGCCCTGGGTCACAGCAAATCTGTGTAAATGATGTCAGTGTGAGCACCAAGCTCCCTCAGGTTATCCTCACTTTAGCCCCAGGTAAGGTTCTCCTTCTTCTGGATGGGAATTTTGGAGCTTCCCTCTGTCCCAAGCCTCCAGGAGAGGAAGAACACCACCCATGAGCTTTGGGATTAAGCTGAGTATGAACTGACAGCTTCCAACATCACCACCAGCATTTTCCCTCAGAAATCCACAAGTTTTTGATTTCAGTTTCCAGTCCTGGACCAGACTCAGTTCAGCTCAGCAGAAGCCCTGATGCTGCTGCATTTTCAGAAAACAAAAACTGATTAAACTAAATGAAGGGATCCCACAGGATTCCAAAGACAAGGCCAATTCCTGCAGGATATCCAACACCTAAAGTCAAGATGAATCTGACTTTGGGTTCATTACATGTATTTTTCCTAAAAGCTGGAACCTCCAAGATCTGGGCCAGAACTGTTTTCCCACTTCCCATTTCTGGTGCCAGGTAGCAGAAAAAGGTATTTAATTTTTTAATATTCAATCTATTCTGTTCCTTGCAACCTAAACACAACACAACAGATGGACAGAGGCAGAAGAGAATGAGAAATAATGAATGAAGCCAGGCCAGCAATGCCAGAGGATGAAACCACTGCAGTGCCAAGACTAACTTCAGGAGGTTCTTCATGGACAACACAGCAAAGGAGGAGATTTAAGGGAAGTTTGAAGCCATCAGGAAACTTTAGAATCCTTCAAGAATATTTCTCAAATCTGGCAGCAGCAACATTGTTTTCTTTATTTGCTGATGATTGTTCAGTGACCATCCACCATCCATATTGTGAGAAAATCCTGAGTTTATCATACAAATTTTTACAATTTTTTTTTTTTGCCTACAGGATTGGGAATAGTTATCTTGGAAATAATAAGCTCCAAAGACTCAAAAGATTATTTCCTTTACCAACACCCATCACGTTTCATATTTCAAGAGCACTTTCTATACCCAGATCATCAACTCCTTTAAAAGTATTCTGAAATTGTATTTTTTCATCTTATTCTTTCCCATTATTAGAATTTACAGGTACAAGAACAGCAAAGTCGAGACACAGACCCAAGAAACAAGATGAAATCATCCAAATGGGAAATTATTAATGATTTTGGAAAAGACCAAGATTAGTATAATCATGAGACAGGGTAGATAGGAAACATCTAACTAAGAAGGGGCTAAAAAATTAAACAAATATCTTAGAAGACAACAGTCAGGGATAGTCCTCAAGTATCATCTTTGGAGCATCTTAAAAACAAAACCAATTAATGATCCTGCCAGGAAGTCTGCCCATGGTGATGAATCTGCTGAGGACAAAGTCAGAAGCCACGTCAATACAGTGAATTGAAGCACCATAAAAAGTAATAGAGAATCCTAAGGGCAAGAACTAAAAAGAAATTTAACAGTGCAGCATCCAAGGTCACCCACTTTGGGAGGAACAACTTTGCAGGCACAAAAAGATCATCAGCTGGAAAGATCAGTTTTTGTGAAGTCACTGTGACCAGAAGATACAATGCAACAAAAACACCAAAAAGGCCAAGCCTGACATAGCTGAGGATGATGCTATTCCCAATCCAGAAAGAAAAGCATTATAAAAGGAACGTTTTCTATGCTGTTGACAGAGCTCCTCACAAACAGCAAAGTATTCAAAACAAATTACAGTTTACATGTGTTCTAAAGGAAAATCAACCAAATAAGAAAGGTCAGCTGTGCTATCCTGGATCACCAAAAACCCCCCCCCCTAAAACAGAATAAAAAAAGAATCTAGGATGTGGTAGTGACTTTTGTGGCTAAAGCCCATATGGCTCTCTGATAGAACATTCTTTTTAGTCTGTTTAAAGTGCTCCACAGTCTGACCAAGAGCCCATAAATACATGATGCAACAACTTAAGAGTTTGACTTCGGAATTTTCCTGCCTCACTTCTCCTCGTAATGACTCTCTTTATTACTTGTATAAAGACCTCACATCTGTTACTTGATGGCAGAGAATTTCCTCTCACTGAGGTAGGGTTGGACTCTGTTCAGAGCTGAGCTGCAGTGAGAGTCAGCAGGAACATCCTGCACTGTTCTGCAAAGCAGGAATGGGAAAATCCAACCACATTTTGGGCTGGAATGATGATGCTCCCATATCCTCCTCTGACAGGAGCAGCAAAGCCAGAGGTGACAAGGTGCCAGCCTGGTTCTGAATTCCTTCTGAATGCTTTCCAGATCACTCAGGAAGTTAACTCTGTCATTCCCTTCAGTGGGTTTGTTCCAGGGGTAACATTACACACAGGGTGGGTGAATCCCAGTGTGAGGGATTAACTATTCCCTCAGCTTGGATCTGTTCTGGACAGCCTGGTTTTTAGGAACAGCCACACAAAATGCAGCCTGAACAGTTTGTGTGACAGGTTTGTCATGGCTTTCCCTGCCTCCTGAATCCATGTTAAAATAGCTAAGAAAATAACCATTTAGCTGATTAATGCAGCTTTTTGTTCCTAATTCCTTCTGTGTCCTTTAGACAGGACAGTCAAGAAAGCTCAAAGAGAG
The DNA here is from genome assembly GCA_024500445.1 of Entomyzon cyanotis. Taxonomy (NCBI): domain Eukaryota; kingdom Metazoa; phylum Chordata; class Aves; order Passeriformes; family Meliphagidae; genus Entomyzon; species Entomyzon cyanotis. The sequence goes on from JAKEPQ010000871.1 coordinate 73,078,662, forward strand.
AGAAATCACAGCACCAGACTTGTATTTTCACACTGTCCTTACAGCAAGCAGCATCTAGAGGTCTCAGCGTGATTGTGAAGAGCAAGAGGTTCTGTGCCTGAACTGAGCACAAGGCCCTGGACTCACACAAGCTGTGCCCTAAAACGACTGGAACTAATAGTTACATTAAATCAAGTTCTGCAAGGTGAATTACTTATACTGGATACAAATAAAGCTGATATTTTTGAAACTCACAGCAATTAACACTCCCACGATTGAACTTCAGTTGTTATCTCTGCATTAAGCAAAGCACTGCACGTGGAAAAGAACAAATTCCAACTCCTCACGTACATGACCAGGTCTAAATCTGTTGTAGTTCTTCAGGAAAGACTATTCCAAGAAAAGATACTGTCAATCAATACACCAAAGTGATCAGCAAAAAAACCCAGATGTTAGGCTGGAGGTCAGAGAACAACAGGACTCAGATGCAGCTGCTTGTGTAAGGTGGAATATTCACCCTGGAAATATGGAAATCAGCTCTGCTTGGGTCCCCACTCACCTGCCCCAGGCCACTAAAAATTGAATGTAGGAACAGAAAAGGTCCAGAGAAGAGTGACAATTAATATTATTAGAGGCAAGGGAAGCCTTGGTGTCTGAGAAGAGATAAGAGAGTGACTGTTAAGTTCAGAGAGCAGATAAATGAGCAGCACATTGATAGCAGCACATTCAGAGAATGATCCTGGATAAATGCAATGCTCTGTTTTATTCCTTCTCATGATGCTCAGGCCAAAGGGACCTTTGACTTTTTAAACACATTTTAGCATAGAAAATGAAACTAGGTGTAATTAGCTCTCCGGAAGTACCCTGAAGACCTTAGCAGGATTTAGAAGGAATTACATATTTATGTGCATAATAAGAATGCCCAGAGCTATAATAGGAGGATTAAAAATACAGGATAGGAGATAAGAGCTTTTGTCCACAGCCACATGGCTGCTGGCCAGGTGTGAGCTAGGCACAGGTAGGAAGAATGAAAAACACCACCAGTTTCATCATCATCACCACCTGGGAAGAGGTCCTGCTTGTCACCTTCATGAGCAGGGGGACAGAATACTGATGATCCCAATTGCTGGAATGCAGCAGAATATCTGAACTGGAGAAGAATTCCCATTCCTAAAATGTGGGTTTGCTGCACCAGCCAGAGCTGTTGCAGGTCAGACTGACAAAGTTGCTTTTCGTAAATGTTGATTTCAGTTATTTTGACCTTGGCAGATACAAGAATTTTATCTGAAGTCTGCTGCAAGGAGCTGCCCCTCCCACGGATCATCTTTTTTATTTTTTTAAAAAAGAGAAAGAGAGAACACAAAGATACAAAAAGCACCTGAGCTCTCAAGAAAGCAAAACAACTCATGAGGTGCTGGATCCTTGAAGAAACCAGAGTCTGGCAAGGCTTTGGACAGACATCCTTGCATTCTATTTTACTGCCTGCAATCTGCCAAACAACTGGGATTTGCTTACAGCTGATTAGAATAGGAAGCTTGTATATTATGCATGTCTGAGAGGGAACAGAGCTTGATCTAATGCAAAATAAGGCAGATCCTGTGTGCCAAGCAGAAAATGGCTGCTCTTGCATTTTATGAAGACACAGAGCAGTGACCCTGAGCCAAACCACTTGAACCTTCACACAACCAGATGATCTTGCCTGTGTCTGAATGGTAAAGTGAACTTTGCTGGGTGCCTTTGCAAAGTGCCTTCAGTCAGATCTCGAAGCATTTCAGGAGCATAAACAGCAAAGATCCTAAAAAAAAAACATTCCCTGCATCTCAAAGGACTTAATGAAGTTGAACCTCCCCCTGGAAGTTGCTGACTAACAAACACCTTATGACAGGATTGAAAGAGCTGGAAAAAATATAAAGAAATCACCTGATGTTTCTCTCTGCATTAAGATCAAATATCTCAGAACCATCCTGACAGATTTCAGCTAATTTGCTCCTGAGAAATGTTCTGCAGCTCCTGTAGATAACCTGCTTAAAGCTCCACCATGCCTGAAGTTAGGAATATTTCCTAACACAAATATTCCTTGGTAATCCAAGAATTAGAGGTTTTTGGCACCACGCTCACCCTTCCCTTGGCTTGGCTCATCTCCCAAGCTGGTAGTGGATATTTTACAGCTGAGAACAGCGAGTCACCAAAAGGTTCAAGGACACCTGGGGGTCACAGGGCCAGCAGAGATAATTCCCAGCCCTCCTCACCTCCCAGCAAACCCAGGGAAGACAAACAGCATTCCCCAGCCAACCTGTGGCCATGGTTATATCGACGAGAAGCTGCTGCTCTGCTTCTAACAATGTAGCAGCCTAATGGAAGAGGCCAAAGGACATTACTTCCTGCTCTGTTGTCAGCTTGGAAAGGGAGAAACGCAATGAATCCCAAACTTCAATCTCCTCCAAAGCCTCGCACAGGAAACTTAGATCCCCTGTGGGGCTGGTATTAAGGTTCTGCTGGAAGACATAACTAAGAGTAATGGGATGAAATTAACTAAGAAAATTTCCTAACTGAATTTCAGGAGCTAATAGAGCTCTCCTTTTCCCCAGGGAAGCCGTGGAAGCCCCGGCGCTCAGGAGAGCTGCAGTAAAAGCGCTTTCACAGTCGGAAGGATTTCTAATAAGGCACGTCAGGCTTCATCTCACTCGGGGCCAGGACCATGCCCAGGGCACTGCCTGGGGATCAGGGTGGGATGAGGCTCTTCCAGCAGGGAAATGAGGCTGAACCTTCCAGAGCCACAATGGGAATGCAGCGGTGAGTGGTCGTGGCATGGAGATGACCTTCCTCAGCTTGGGGCCACTTTGAAGGGGGAACAAAAAACTGGTCAGAGCAGAGTTTGGCAGTGATGGAATAATAATCATGGGATTATGGAATGGTTTGGGTTGGAAGGGACCTTAAAGCTCATCTTGTTTTAAACCCTACACCTTCACTATCCCAGATTGCTCCAAGCCCTGTCCAACCTGGCCTTGGACAATTTCAGGGGTGTGTCCACCCTTCCAGCTTCTCTGGGAAATCTGTGCCAGAGCCTCACCACCCTCACAGCCAGGAATTCCTTCCCAAAATCTCATCTCTCCCTGCCCTCTGGCAGTGGGAAGCCATTCCCTGTGTCCTGTCCCTCCATCCCTTGTCCCAAGCCCCTCTCCAGCTCTCCTGGAGTCCCTTTAGGCACTGGCAGGAGCTCTAAGATTTCCCTGGATCCTTCAACAGGTGAATACTCCGAGTTCTCTCAGCCTTTCCTCATAGGAGAAGTGCTCCATCCCTCTAATCATCACGGATTTAATGCATTCCTGTTCCTTGGAAAAATCAGAGGACTCCTCTTGCACAATGGCAGCACAACTGTCAGTATAACCATGATTATAATGAAACCAGAAACTCACCCAACTCAAACCAAACAAAACCAGAACAAAACCAAGCAGATCACAAAACCCCATGGAAACACCATCTTTTTGTCACATTTCCCCTTCCTGGTGCTCTAGCTGTGCATTCCTGCCCTTTGCCCCAGGACAGTCCTGGCACAGCCTCAGCGCACAGCAAGCTGAAGCAATTCAGGAAAAAGCAGAGGGAAATAAAAAGGATTTATTTTTCCTGAACCAGGCCGAATTGGCTGCTATTTCCATCAGACAAGAAACATCTCTGGCACAGCACAGGGTGGCAGGAGCAGGGAAACTGAGGAGGAGGAATTGAGAAGGGTGGCAAGGCAGGGTAACACCTAAGGATGAGCTGGTGACAAACTGTTAATTCAGCTCAGCTACAGCACGAAACTGAACCCCCCTATCTTGGGAAATCTAAACCCATTTCTCTTCTGAATAAAGCCAAGTGAAACACCTGACTCTGTTTTGCCACCTGTGAAATGGGGATGATGGGGATCTGTATCATCTCAGTCTTATTTAATCTTATTTAATCTAAATACACCTTTACGAAAGGAGCTTCAGAAGCACAGACAAGTGTTAAAATAAAAAAACAGAGCCATAAAATCAAACCAAATAACCCTCAACCAGAAAGCAAAGCCCCTGCTCCCTAGACAAACTGAAATACGTTTAACTGATGAATTATTCATTTTTGTTTAGGATAGAATTTACAGGTTTTTTTATTTTATCTTTGGATAAAGCACATACTTAAAAAACAACACTCAACTCTCCCCCCCAGTCTTTGATAGCACTCATGAAAAGTGCCTTAAAATGGGTATAAAATCACTGATTCTGCTGCCAATCTTAGTTATTTTTTTGCCTGAAAAAGAAGATAAACCTCAACTCCAACATATGATTAGAGGAGAAGTACAAATCACTGGGGGGAAAAAAAAAATAAAAAAAAATAGACTGACAAGACAACACAGCTTCATTAAAAAAAAGAGAAAGCCCTGTGGGAATTTTCAATTTCATACTTCTAATGAGAAGGGTTGAAAAGAAGAAGCAAAGCTAGAGAAAAGAAAAAAAAAGAAACACAACATTATCTGTGGGACAAGACGTAACAAAAAAAGAACACGAAAGTGAACCAGAAAGAGGCTTTCAAGTTTAACCTCGGGTTTTGCACAGAAAGGACTCTTGCAGTCTTAGCTCTGCTCCCAAAGGAGGGCAAAGCCACACAACAACATCGAGACACGCTCAAAACTCAGCATATTCCACGAGCAGGAGGCTCCAGAAGAGAACAGGTCAAGGTTGGCATCAGGAGCACTGCAGTTGTCTGAACCACACCTAGTCTGCAGTTAAATATAGAATTTTACTTTCTGGAACTACTGCTCTTCTTAACCTTCAGAGCATAAATATTCAGAGACATAGCTAAAAAAAAAAAAAATATATATATAAAAAAATAAAGGGATAAAGAGACCTGAATCTATTGTCCAAAAAATCTAAGACTGGGGATTAATAAACTACCCTGGGAGGATTCCAAAAAAGCAGTAAAGGCTGGAGAATTGAATTAGAGAAACCACAAGCAGCATCCTGGAAATCCAGTATAAACCAATTAGTTCCTTTAATACACATACCCTGTATTCAGACCCTTAGGTACATCAGACATCCCAGGATAAGGCCCTAACTCTAATCTTCATTCTACCAGGTTGGCACCAATATAATAATTAATTGCACTGGAATTTTTGTTGATTTAAATCTTTTTTAAAAAGAGAAACTACCCCTGCAACCCTCACTCTGCTCATTCAGTTCATGGACCAAATCCTGACCAGTGCTGTGCATTTTCAATTGCAGAAGCAATTCCTCAGAAGCAAATCTCTCTGATTTTTGCAATCACATTCAGATTCTTCCCTTGAAGTGCTCTCAGCTGGTTTGACACATCAACTTTTAATAACTCCAATTTTTACCAACTGAATCCAAGACAAAAGCAAAAGCAGGGGGCACAATTAAGTAACAGAGCAGGTCAACATCCTCATCCTCACCCAAAAAATGTTTATACAGCATCACAGCAACATTTCAGAGGGAAGGAGGAGTTTTGCAGAGATTCCACTGAGGTCTGGATTCCACCCTCTTATCTTCAGGCATGAAACTAAACCACCAAAGTTGTTCTAATTGCAGGAGGCAGCCAGAGGGGAAGGTGCACAGAGCCTTCATCTGAGTGCATTAGTGGGATGGAATTGCCTTCTGGATCTCTGTTTCTCCTGGCTGGATAGGTATCAGCACTTTACTGATGTTCCCAGAGCAGCAGCTCAAAACCAGGTCCCTAAATCCTTGTGTGAACCAACAGCAGAGCCAGAAGCTGCAGGACACACAAACACAATGCACTGAAACTTGCATTTCCTGAGGGAAAACTCCTTTAAACTGAGATGTCTCCACTCAGGGTCAAAACTTAATCCTGCAGAGGAAAATGCAAATTACCAGACAAATGGCACCAGCCTGCAGGCAATGCCAAACACCATTTTAGTGGCCAAATGTTTACTGCTGACCCTGGGGCATGAAAGGAACCTGATCTGCTTGGGCCAGAGGGGTCTGGTTACCTTCATCCTGCTGCTGTTATGAGTCACATCATTGGACAAGGCTGGAAAACTCCAGTGACTTGTAAGTGAAATTAGTGACTTTTCTCCAAGGGCTCCCAGAAGAGCTTTTTTCTCCCACTCTTTTCAAAAGTTGTCACATAAAACAGCTCATCCTTACAGCTCAACTAGGCCTATTAAAGCACAACAGTTAAACAACCATATTCCCAGCTTGCTTTATGGTGTAGTTTTATTGTCACACAACACTTTTACTGTGTTCCTGCCTCGAGTAAAAACCCTCAGCTTTGCTTCCCAGTCCCCCACAGAAGGTTGTGAAACCCAGCAGCCACAGTGACCTAGCCAAGGGCTTGGCAAATTAACATTAAAACCAGGATTAAGGCAATGTGGCAGCAGCAGAAAAAGGAGAAAACCCCAGCAGCAAATACCTTACAGAGCACAAGACACAGAGAACAAAACCAAGAACAACAAAGAAGAAGAATTTAATGAAAAACTAGATCAAGTGATTATGTATCTTGCATTCCCAACTGGATGATTTCCAGCATCAACACCAACTTGCTTCTTTCAATACCCAAACCCAAATCTCACACCTTTCTGACAGATGTACCAAAACACCACAGGTTTTGCAAATTTTTAAGTGTCCCAGCAGAGACAGGCTTGAGGGGAGAGGTGGATGAGGAAAGGGTGGCTTGCTCAGCTCTCTCTCTCTCTCTGCTGTTTCCCCAGCAATGGAGTCTGAGGCACAATCAGGGTTCAATCAGCAAGTAACAGCAGTTATTGCACTGCAGGCCAGACAGAAACCAAGAAGAAAAACAGCCATGCCCAAAGAGCTCTAATTCTACTCCAAATAAGCATTTCACACACAGAGGGTTGATCAGGAGATGGTGCTGCCCTGAAGGCACACAGAGCTGGGGTGGTTCTGTCCTTCTGCACACACAATCAGAACAGTCAGGCGAGCATGTCAAAGTGCTAAAGATCCTGTCCTGCCCCTTGTACTGCCTCTGTGGAGGGAGACACTAGAAAAACACAGACTCCTGCACTGCCAGATCCCAGGACTCTGCATTAGTTGGATCTAATAAAGCAGAACAGATTTCAAACATTTACAGTATTTCTTTTGGGGAAACATCTAGTTAGAGCCAAAAATATCAATGCAGTGCCAGGCCAGAATAGGGAAACAAACACTGAAGTTACTGGTTCCAGTTCTGCAAAGACACAGAAGTGTGTCCAGCTGGTGTTCCTGAGGGAGATCAGGATTTCAGTCCTAGCTCAGGCAGAAGATGCTCTCTCCTGCTCCTAATCAGTTTCTCTTGCTTCCCTGTGCAAGCAGGAGGAAAGGAAAGCTTTAAAGAAATGGTAAAAGCACATCCTACAGATCTGCTGGCTGACGTCTCACTGGGGCTGCAGACCAGGGGGAGTGCAGCACACACAGACATCCTGTCCTTCCATGGAAAGGAGGTTCCTCATGAGCTCAGAGGGAAGAAAACTCCTCCCAGCCACTCAGCCCTGGACAGAAATAAGCATTCATCCCTAAACTACATCCAAGTCCACCAGCCCTTTGCTATTGTACAACATTATCCACAGAAGAGAGATTCCTGTAAGCAGAGGGAAAGGCAAAGCATGCCTGGGCTCAGAGAGGAGAGCTGGGAGCTCTAATGATCACCTGCCACTCTGCATATGGATTTGAAAGGTCCACTTTGCTCTGTTCTGCTCCCAGCTCCTGTAAAAGGGTTCTAAGAGCCTTTTTGGACCAGGAATGTGCTGCTTGTTAGGCAAAGTTTGCATCCTGAACAGTTACAGCACTGCTGAAGTTGGTATCCACTATAAAACACCATGAGGCATCAGGAGGACAAATCAGGTAAGCGGGAAAGGAGAAATGCAGAATGTAAAGAGCTTGCAGAACCCCCAAGGACAGCCTGGATCAGGACAAGTAGAAAAGTTTCTGCAAAAGCAAAGGAAGAGCTGAAAACCAACACTCTCAGACTGAGCTAAGGACACGATGTCCTGGGGGATACAAAAATAAGAGATACTGTCCAGAGCAGCATTACAATTTTTTAAACAACACAAGAGGCAAAACAGCTCCTCCTACTCCATCACCAACAATCAAATCATCACAGGCTTGCACGAGGCTACAGCACATCCACAAAAACAACACTGGGGCTCACCAAAGCAGCAAAAATGACCCTTGTGTTGGCTTTAAAACTCCCATCTCCAAAGCCCCTCCACGTACCTCTCCATAACAGCCAGGCACTCCTTTCTCCACGTGAATCGACTGCCTCGCCGTAGTCTGAAGGTCCCAGAGGTAGCTGTGACTGGGGGGAGGAGTCTGTCTCCATTCTGGCTCTTCTATTGGGATGGGAGCAGGTCTCATGCTTAGTGTAGCCCCTAAGGATAACAAACACTGTGTTTCCCAGGGGGTTAAAAGTCAGGCCCATCCTCTCACTCCTGCTCGTGGAGAAAAATAAAAAAGACAAGGCAGGTGATGAAACCGTTCAAAATGAAAAAAAAATACAGCATTGTCAAACAAAGACACTTGAAAGAACCACCAAGCCAGCTAGAATTCCCATTCCCAAGCTCCAGTGTGGAAGGGGATGACCATGGAAATCTAAGGAGGCACTTAGGAAAATCTGCCTTGTCTTCATCAAGAGGAAAAGGATCACACAGAAAGGGTGAGCTATGCTCCAGCTGGGATTTATTTAGGTGGTGCTGCCACCTCAGCTGTCACAAAATAGGAAACAGCAGTTTCTATTTAATTATGCAGCAATCTGAGGAAGCAGAATGAAAATTTATACCCAAAGTATTTCAGTGTGCCCAAAGAGCTGAGGAAATACCTGAAGCAGCTCCATCAATACAAACACCCTGTGGCCTGTGCAAGCAAGGGCTCACGAGTGCCAGGGGGCCTGAAAAAGTCACTGAAAGCAGATTAACATCACAGCCTTCCTCTCCTGCTCCCCTTCTATGGATGTATTTCTCCCTTCTGTGAGTCTGAGCTGGAGAGCATCAGGCATGAGACAGGATTTGGCAAGATGCCTCCAGGAAAGGCCCCTTTGAAACTTACCCCTGATCCTTTCCACAACAGCCTCTCAGCTAATAAATCAAGATAAATCAAGACACGCTGGGAGATCGATCTTTCCTACATCCCTTGGTGAGGATGGGAACCTGGGACAGGACACGAGGACAGAAAGCAGGGTATGTTCTGAAGGGCAGCTTTGTGCTCAGTGACTTCCCCCACAGGGAAGAAAAAAAAAAAAAAAAGGAAAAAAAAAGTTGTATGAAAAGATAAATCACCACCTATATCCCCCCATGCACCCTGAGCTGCACTGGAATTCCTGCACTGAGCCAGCCTGGACAGACCCAGGAGAAGCAGCAGTGTTGAGCACACTTAGGGATGTGACAGCAAACCCCTTTGGGTGCTCAGGCCTGATCAGAATGGTTGGGATTTAATCACCAAAAATCTGTGATGGTGAAACAACACTGCTCCTCTGATACACAAGAGAGTGGAAGGGTCAAGGGAACCTAAGAGTTTAACCAATAAACAAATTCCTACAGCTGAAAAGCAAGAAATGAGCTATTTAGGCACTTGGCCGTGTTCCTTTCCAGAAATGCACACGGAGTCTTTTCCTTCCTGCCAGGGGTTTGCATCTGTGTTAGGTAGTGGAGCCCAAAATAATTTACAAATGTTACCCAGGAGAAGCCAGTAGGAAGTGAAGCCCACAATCTCTGCCTTGCACACACAACGCACGGCGCCTCTTCCTAATTCCCAGCTAACGAGCCTACACAGATTACTTGGTTCCACTGAAACATGAAATATTTCCTATAGTGCCAATTTACTGGGAGGCCATTTCAAGGAAAGCTCCTTATCTAGTCTTTCTGCTACTCGCACAGTTCAGGGGGCTGGGTGGCTATCAGGTTGCCAGGCTTTAAATACACTTCAAAAGCTTAAAAAAGAAAAAAAAATTAAAATTTTAAAAAGAGACAGGAGAGAACAGGGAAAGAATTTGCTTTCCCTGCATTCTCTTAGCAACATACTTTATTTTATTTCACAGGGAGAGTATAGGAGGATCACTGATGCCTCACATCAAGGTAAGAGATGCAGAGTCCTTCCATTAAATGTGCCTGAGATTTTCCAGACAAAGGTTGAAAAAAAATCTGCATTGAAAGCATAAATTTTCTGCTGCTGCTACAGGTTATGTTCATGTACTGAATATAATACACTTTTTTTTTTGTTTTAGTAGCCTTCCTAGATCAATTTACCCATTTCTCTTTTCTATGGGGTAACATCAATATCAGCAGCAGATAAGAGAGGAATATGCTGAGAATTACAAGCAAGTACCCCACACAGCAAGAGAGGAGGATCTGAATGCATAAAGAGGCCCAAATTGGGCTTGGATGAATGTGGGGAAAAAGGGGACATGGGATACTCTGAGGGCACTTCCAGTGCCTAAAGGGGCTCCAGGAGAGCTGGAGAGGGACTGGGGACAAGAGATGGAGGGACAGGACACAGGGAATGGCTTCAAACTGGAAAAGGGGAGATCTCGGTGGGATATTGGGAAGGAATTGTTCCCTGTGAGGGTGGTGAGGCCCTGGAATAGAATTCCCAGAGAAGCTGTGGCTGCCCCTGGATCCCTGGAAGTGTCCAAGGCCAGGTTGGACAGGGCTTGGAGCAACCTGGGATGGTGGAAGGTGTCCCTGCCCATGGCAGGAGGGTGGAATGAGATGACTTTGAACCCGAATTTATAACGTGTGATATGCACATTTGGTAAGGAAATTGTGGAGCTTTTCCTCATCCCCCTCTCTTCAGAGAGCACCTGGGGATCCTGTTTATTCTGTTGTTCCAACACTCCATCACAATCTTCTCGCCACGCTGCTCCACTTCTTTGTAACTTAGCAAGTTCCATCCTAGTCACCAGTTCAGTTTCTTTTTATAAATCCCTCAAACAGCTTTTAAGGAGAAGTGAAACTTCTCTCCCTGAGCAGACGGAGTGGAGAAAATGCAGTATGAGGTTTTCAGTGTGTGCATCAAACAGCAAGACACCTCTGAGGGGTGTAGAGGTGAACCGCCTGGGAAGAACTCCTTTCACAGACAGAAATGAAAAGAGACATTTCTCACTCCCTGCCAGCACTCAGCACCTTTTCCTACAGCTCTGGGGTTTCTCTGTGAATTTTTTGTGTGACTGAGGAGGCTGGAGTGGTGCTCTCCAACTGGAATGGAGAAATTCAATGCTCAAGATTCCTCCTGGCCAAGGGCTGCACATCCCAGACTTCCTGAAGGAAGAGAGTTGCTCTAAAAGCATCCCATGCACTTGCTGCTCCTCATCCCAGGGCTCAGGCAGGATGGTCACAGGAAGCCTCAGGCCATCTCCCAGCTCAAATAAACCATTTCCTGGCAAGTTTTCATTTGCAGCAAGTACCTACCGTGCATTATCCTGATAAGAACAGATGTCTCACTGTATTTTCAGCCAGGCTGAGCCCAGATCACACAATAAACACCCCTTGGTCAGAACTGAAATCAGCAGCAGCTCCAGGTTCCCTACAAAACCCACGGCGTGGATGAGAAGGAGCAGAGCAGGGACTGTTTGCTCTGCAGGTCTGGGGAACAGCACATCACCAACCATCCCTTCCCAGTGCAAACCTCATGGGACAGCCAGCCCCTGATTTCTGGTTGGCTTTTCTTTCATAGCTAAACAAGAACTGCTATGGAAATAACAAAAGAGATGCTGCATCTTGATAATAACTCCCTTTCATTTTGCCTTTTGTTCAAGGAGGAAGAGCCCGTGGTTCTCTCCAAGGTGACCACAGCTGCCTTGCTATTAGAGAGGACTGGCAGGAATAAATACCCAGCCTAAATGGGAGCAGTTTGTATCCATCTGTAACTTTAACACATCATTTCTAGGTGCCAACTTTAGTTTGCACTACGCAGAGGCAATGATCAAGCTGAAGTTCCTCCATTACAAACTTCCCACATTGCCCAAGATTCAGGGCTAGGGGAGTAATCAGGCTAACAGCTACCAATCTAAAAAGAAATATTTGTTTATTTAAAACCTGTGGGCTCTGAAAAAAATAGTCAGAACGTTGTAGGATTTATCTATTGCCAAAATACTCTCAAGTCCTCCACAAAACACAGGACAGACAAGTGGTGAAAAAAGCTCCATCTAAATGAAAAGCATCCCTATTAATCGGATTAAAGACCTTTTAAACACCAGCATTTAGCGTTGACTTCTTCCCTCCAACAAAACAACTGCCTTTCTCCCTAATTGGCAACTCCTTCCAGAAAAATTTACAATCAGTACTACACTGGAATTCACAGCATTGCCATTAACTCTGACATCACTCCTACCAAGAAAATGTTGATTAAGACATTTTTCTGAGCACGATTATTGCATGCAGTAGGACAAGTGGGTGTTTCTTTCCTGCTCCATGAGACTTCAAGTCTCTTTTGCAACCTTCCAGTCTGGTGCTGTCTGAACACCCACCACACCAAGGACAGGAGAAATGCAGAAACTGCCCATGCAAAGCAGCAATGAAACCCAAGGACAGAACAAACAGCACATTCAAGAGCTCAAAGCCAGCTGGAAAAGAATGGAAGCGATGGAATTGCTGAGTCTCTTCCATATCAGGAGCAGCATCTGAACAGCAGCAATGCCCTAAAACTGCCCTAAGGCTCCCCAAAACCAAGTTCTTTGGTTGGCAGATGCAGGACTGCTTGTGCGTGATTTAATGCATTATATAGCTCCACTATACATTTGGGAAAAAAAAAATAGAAAAATAAATTCTCTTCTGATATATTTGTAAGCCATAATTTGCTTTTACAAGCAAAGTAAAAGATAGGCCCTGCTGTGAGGACCTGAAGGCAAGGCAGAGATCTCACCCACAGTGATGGGTCTCACCTGGATCCAGGAGATGGAAAAAGGAGATAAAAGATGAATTCTACAAGTTGTACAGAAAAACTGGCAGGGCCAAGGGAAGACTGCAGGTCTGCCAGAGATCTCCAGTCCTTTCCACACAAACTATTCCATCTTCACAGTTTATAAACTGATTATATGTACTGTCCTAGTCCTTCAAAACTGTTTCAATTCTGACTTTTCTTTCCATTACTACACAAATTCAGTCCAAAAAATGGATTTACTCTGAAGATCCAGTTTTTTCAAGATAAGGAATTGTAAAAATCGGGGAATTAATAGTTCCCAAGGGCCTCACTTTGCTCATGTGTAACCCAAACGTGCAGGTGCTTCTGCACAGAGACCTGACTATCACTCCAAGGATTGAGATTTCCTTCCCAGCAGCTGGAATTGGACAAGATGGGATGCATGAGAACAGAAAGCCAAACTCTTAGTAAGTGAGCAACTAGAAAAAAACACACAGCAGTCATTTCATCTCTCAAGTTTCTTCCAAGGAGGACAATCTTTCACACCCTACAGAGAGCACAGTGATGGCATCACTTTTTGGGAACATGGCAGGAAGCTCCACTGAATTCCTCATTTTCTGGCTCTAAGGAGGACAGCAGAACAGCTACTTTGTCTACTAATCACAGGATGCTCTAAGTAGCACCCAAAACTCCATCTCCAGGCTAGTTTTATAACAGTGATTTAAATCCAGGATTCTCTGCACAAGGTTGGTACCTCCCTTGCTCATACCCATGTTAATTATTCTCAGCTACCTGGTTTGACCTGCAATGTAATGGATGGCAATAATTCAAAGCTGTGGATTATCCTGCAATGAATAAATAAATACAACCCCATTTTCCTCAGGTAGATTTTCCTGACAGAGACAGGAAAACTGAAGGTTCCTCCCTCTACCTCAGCCCCTAAAAAGAAACCAAATGCTATTTGGTTCTAAAAGGAATTTAAGTGCATCCAAATAGTCCCTTGGCTTAGGGAGAGGAAACAATTTGCCTTTTACACTCCTTGAAAATGCTGTTTAAGATCTCTTATTGGGAAAAAGGTTACACTCAAACAACCACTCTTCAAGGAGTTTTTCCATGTTTAAAGCAAAGCAGAGTTAACATTGATTCATTTTACTTTCAGCCACAACCTTCAGTGTGGAAAGCCTTCCTTCCTCAAACTCTTCTCAAGAGCAAAAGGACAAATAAGATGTGAGCTTGTGGATGTGGGAAGGAAAGAAGGTAAAGAGGAAGAAGTAAAGATTTTAGCGCTAAGTTGAACAAGGGTTCTGTTATTAACACAAAATTTCTTTTTCCTAAACAGCTCCGTGTGATACTGGAAATAAAGGATGCAAGGCTGGGAAAGATCCACACAACAGGCTTCATCTGGAGAGGGTTTTGCTGGCTTTTACACCTTCCAAAAACCCTCTAGTTTTCTCCACTACTTTGGAGGCAACACCTTCCTTCCATCTTATCATCATCTAAATCTCCAGCTTATCACTGTCAGTATCAACATCCCATCCATGAGCTTGAGATTCAACCCAAAACCCAAGTGAAATGTCTGGGAGTTACTTTGCAGGGTAAAACCTGAGCCTTTCCCAGCTGCTGACACTGGATGGTTGTACCCAGGAACTCTGCTGATCCTCATGATCACAATTCCAGCCAGTGCAAAAATCAAGGCTCCTTGGCACTTTTATTCTTTGAAACAACTTTAAGAAAAAGAAGCATCAACATCTTAACATGATTAACAGGAAAAAACAGGCTCTGCTCTCCCTCTGAACCCATCCAACTTAAATTTGAATTATTCCCCAACTGTCTGCTGGAGCCTCTTGATTTTCAGCTTACACACAAAGCAGAAGTTTTGAGGTTCAGTTTCCACTGGAATTTTTCTTAACAGAATTCTGGATATTGAAGCCAAGTTCACATTAGAGAGCCTGAGTTTTAAATTCCTTAAAACAATTACACAGTTAATTTAATCAAGCCATTGTTTAAAGGAAATTAAACATAAATATTTTGATCTTTACAATAAAACTGTTAAAAGGGAAAAATAAGAACTGTGGTCAAACAAAATCTATGGAGAAGAACAATGCAAGGAAATTAATTCAACTGTGATTTTGAAGATTGCTGGTTAGTTAAAGATAATGAGGAGCTTTACTTCTCTTTTTGTATTCAAGATCTATTTTGAGATTTGGAGAAGCAGGTGGGATTTGAAAGACTCATCTCCAGCTTATCACTGTCAGTATCAACATCCCATCCATGAGCTTGAGATTCAATCCAAAACCCTCTGAAGATCCTCTCTGCCAAACTGTGTGGGATTTCTGCTTCAACTTTCTATTACACAGCCATTATTAATGGTTTTTTATTTGTTCATTCTGAAGAGCCTCAGTTGATATTTGATGTTAACTCACTACAACTTCCCTGGCTGCTTCTGATTCCCAGTTTTAGTGAGTGGTGGGAGGGCAGGGCAGGTATCTGTAAATGAGGAGCTGGACAGACAGCTCTGGAGGAGGCAGCTCAGGATGAATCAGCTCTGGATCATTTGTTGCAAAGCAAAAAGCAGATTTGTTCCTACCCTCCTAAAAATTAACCTGGTGAGAGGGAGAACCTCTAGAGTAGCCCAGACCTAGAAGTGAATTATCAGTGCTAATAAACAACAGTGACAAAAGGCTTCTGTGCCATAAATAAACAGCAGGAGATGTTTGGGCTGCATTTGTTTACCAGGATTTGTCTTCTCAAGCTGGTACCATCTGTAAAATGCCCTTTTCTTTTGTTCACTCAGGTCCGACCCCTGCTGCAACAGCCAATGGGAGATCCGGCTCTGACTGATACCTGTGAAAAACCAGAACAGAACAAGTTAAAAAAAAAGAGAGAAAGAGAAAAGTTCTTCTTTACCAAACATTTTAAAGTGGTTTATATGCTGATAAAAGGTGGTGTCTTAGAAAACCCAGGAATTGTGATGCTTCAATCCCAGAAAAAGCAGAGTTGAAGCTTCTCTGTTCCATCCCAAACTCCCTGGGGTTATGGTCAACCTTACTGAAAGGACACCCTGGAATCTGCACAATCTGCCCCCAGGCAAAGAGGGTAAAAACTGGGAAGCCAAAGCTATCACAAACTTGGATTGTCCACAACTTCCCTGAATCCTAAACTTCCTCATCTGTGAAATGGGAACAAGTCCCTTCCCCACTATGATATATAAATAATGATTGTTAAGAAATCCTTATCATTCAATGCTTGAATTCAAGAAGGGAGATAAACACGGAAAACAGTTTATGTGATAGAGATCAAATCAGCCCAGAAATGGAGCAAACCAACTGTCAGCAGCTGTAACAATGGCCAGAAAACAAACCAGAAAGGGCAGCTCAGCTGTCTGTCAGCAAAGCAGGAGCCAAGCTCGAGGTACCCAGGCATGATTAGGGCCAAAACTCTCCAGTTTTTAAAGCAAGACTTCCAAGAAAACAGCAAAAAGGGGGAAAAAATCCTAGAGGTTAATACAATTATTTCCAAAGTGTGACAGTGAATGAGGGATCAATGCAGGAAGGGCAAAAAGTGATCAGGAGAGGAACTAAGGAAAACAAGAGGTTTAGAAGTGAACAAAGAGGTGAGCACTAGGTTCATCTGAAAACATTAAAAAGGCAGAGTTTGCTGAGTAACTGAAGCAGTACTTCAGAACTCCCTGTGCCTTCCACAAGGCCCTTCAGCCATCAGATCAGGTTAACAACATCCAGAATCTCCTGAGAAGTGAAGTTTTAGGAGGTGCTCCAAGTACCAACACACTGCCAACACCACCTGTGCCACCACCTGCTTGGTGATATCACTGGGGCAGGTAGAGGCTGCTTTGCACACAGAAACCAAACTACCTCCTCCCTCTAGAGATGCATCGAGGTTTTATAAGCTCTCATAATCATATTTAACTCATGAAAACAACCCCCTGTAGTTTTACCACCTCTAATGTGGGGGTTTATTGTGCTTTTTTTCTTGTGTTGAAGGTAGTTAACTTCAGAATGTCTCAATTTGACTCTCAGGCACCATATTCAGGTGGGTTTACTCCAACCAGATTTATAAAATCACAGGGTTTGTCCTCTTAATTGTTCTTCCTCAAACAGAATTCTGGAGGCTGTGAAGTTTTAATTGTCCTGGGGGAAAGGGATTGGGTGTGTTTTGTTTCAGATACAGCAGCTCACAGAGCTGTGCCCACCAAACAGACCCTGCTTTTCCTAAAACCCATTCCCACAGACTGCCTTGCCCTCAAGTGACAGAGTTCAGGGGCAGCTGGGGCAGCCAAGAGCTGCCTACCCCCAGGGCCCACAGCAGGATCTAAAACTGAGTTTACACTACTGGGGAAGTGGAATTAGTCAACCAAACACAACCCTCAGACCCTGCCAAGTTTACATCAAGTAACTGTGGAAGCACACAAGTTAATACCAAAAGAAGGCAGTGTAAGTTGATAATATTCTCTGGCCCAAAACAAGGCTTCAGTCTAGTTGAAATCCTGCCATCCGCATGCCTGATCACCAGTGAAAGACCAAGTTTTGAAAATTTGCAGCTCTTGACCTATTATTATGATTCATAAAAGCCATTTCTTGTCCTGTGCTGTGGGACACACAGGTTTGTGTCTCACTGCTTTTTGGCCGCCCAGCTCTCATTAATTAATCACTGGGTAACAGCTCCAGTCATTTACTTGTTTACTACAATCCACTTACACTTATTGCAGTGAATTAGTGTGTGTTGAGTGTTTGGATAACAACCCAAGATATAAATACAAAGCATTGGTAGATAAAAATTATAAACAGAGATTAAATGTCTGCCACAAGGGGAAAATCCAAATTCTGCTTGAGAGGCTGCATACCATTGTCACATGTGGTACAGATGTGACCACTGCAGACAATGTGCTCCAGACAAGGCACAGGGGCAGAAGACTCAAGCTGGGTGTTGCCATGTCCATTTTCACGGAATAAGAAAAAAAAATTGAGTTAGAAAAGGTCATCTAGTCCTACACTCCCAGCAACAAGCTGGGACATTTTCAATTGGATGACATTGTTCAGAGCCTATCCAACCCGACCTAAAATGCTTCCAGGGATGGGGCAGCCACCAACATCATGACCAACCTGTGCCAGAGTTTCACCAATTTCATCACAAAAAGTTTCCTTCCACTGTCACAATGTCCTAAACTGCATCAAAGTCCTCCCAAACAGAGCTGTATCTGTGTTGGGATTTTTTTGTGGCAGAATAGCTGCTGTCATTTAGCCACAGTAGCTGGGCCTCTGACTTACTGTGAGTCCTCACAGCTCATAAAGCTGCTTCTGCAAAATGCTTTCAAGGCATGAATTTTATCTGGACCTCAGCAAGGTTTAGAGGCCCCAAAATTATATCCCAACAGCTTGACCAACCCAAGGTCACATGCAAAAACTAAATCCAGGATCTCCCCAGTGTAGAGGGCTCCAAACCCATCCTTAACTTCTTTCAAAAACAAAAAAACAATCCCACAAATTGTAATATCAGAGTATTTTGTATCTCAAGTGGGTTTCACACAGCTGGCTCACAGGACAGTGACCACCAGGACCCTCCTGTCACATGGTCTCTAATCACACTACTTTGGGAATTGCACTGGCAGGTAAAAAGAAATCATCCTGCTGCCAGAAGCAGATTAATGAAATAAGTTCTCTGGAGTAGTGAAAACCCAGCTGTGTTGAGGCAATTCACTCTCCAGCTGAAGCAGGGAGCTCAGGGAGGGCTGTGGTGCTCCAGGCTCAGCATCAGCAGGGCCAGGAACACACCTGGTTATGGACACCACCAGTTTTCTCACAGAAATACTGAAGAAAAGTGGAATCCACAAAGGATTATTGCAGTTTTTCCTTCCCAGTGCAGGTCAGACTTCCCAGAGATAAAAACCAAACAGAGAGGACAGTCTGTGCTCACTCCCCAGGCCAGCCCTGCTGTCTCCTACACAGCTGATTTGAGGAGAGACTTTCCCTTCCAAATACAGAAAACAAATGGCAAAATACATCATGAAGAGAAGGCCACTGGTCTGTGCAGCTCAGATCTGCTCATAACCCTCAACACTGCTATTCATCAAATCTTTGGGAACTGGTTTTCACCTTCACAGATAGATTTTGTTCAGCAGCTCTGCTTTGCATTTCTTTAATGTTTCTTTCAGGAGAGGTTTTCAGAAGCACCTGGAATACGTCAGAGCTGGAGAAGAAAGTAACTGACTGTGTTTTAATTCTTCACTTTGTAAGCAAAGTCCTAGATTCAGAGAACAAGTGCTTGCAAAGGACATCTATCAATTTAGGAGATTAGCAAAGCTTGTTTACAGAAAACCTGCAAAGATCAAAATCATAGAAAAACAAATCTTTCTCTGTGTTGTCATGAGTATTAAAAAAAAAAAAAAACAGGAAGTAAAATGTTTCTCAAAATCCAGTTTCATGCCATTTGACATGATCAGTAATTCAGTAATTTTCTGAATTCTCTTCCCAATGGAGCAAGTGAAGTTTCACTGTGTATTGGCAATTGCTCAGCACCCCAGTGTGTGGATTCCAGAGCTTAGGGGATTTTATTTGTTGCAGCAGTGCTCCAAGGCTGCCCTGCACTGCATGTGTGTTTAGCATAATTCCAAGTCCTGGAGATCTCCTATCAATTAATGCAGAGACAGTAGGATAGGGTTGGGTAGAACAAGTGGAATAATTGGGAAGGTTACCAGGAACTGCACCCTGGAAAGCTCTATGTGTATTTAAAAACAACAACAGAATTACATCTGCATTTTATTGTTGATGGGTTTGGGTTTTTTAAAAATGGTGGTTTGGTTTTTACATTATGAAGAATTGAGAAAAATAAATTCAAATTTCTGCTCTGTAACCGCAGGAAAATAAGGGTTTGGGAGTTTTTTTATTCCTTCACTCCCTATGTGTAAAAACCAGCAAAGGTAGTATTTCCAAACCTCGCAGAGGCATCATCCATCAACCCATTTTAGCCCATCTGCAGAGGGCTCATCCCTGTACGCTCCTCCCTCTCTCCTTTACTGTAGAACAGAAATCAGAGTTTCTGAAAACATTTCCCCCACCCTCATCCTCCACTGGGAAGCTCAGACAGCATCTCTGCGAAAAGTTTACATTTCTCTCTTCATCCTTTGCCTTCTGACCACAACCTGGTACAATTTGGTAGCAATTCAAGCCAATTGCAGCACATAACCTCCAATTAAAAATTCAAATTTGGCAGCTCACCTGCCCCACGTGGGGCTGAACCCCCAGCCCTGAGCAGGCTGCAGTGATGGTAAAAGGAGCTCCAAACACGGAGATAGGAAATTCCGCAGGAACTATTATTAGCTCCTGTTTATGCTGTCATTTTTCTTATCAGTAGGAGATTATTTATACAGAGCCCAACCCAAGTGCTTCTTGTTTATCTTATTACAGACACCATTAAAAAAGTTTCTATAAAAAGCAGCTCCTGTTTTTAGGACCAGCACTAATAAGTGTTAGGCTAAGTTTTTGCTTCTTATCAATCATTCCTTTATTTTTAAGCCACCATTTAATACCCTGTTACTATTTTCCAGCCCGCCCTGTCCTCTCCATACACCAGGCAGCCCTGCAGAATGTCTTCCAGGTTCAATTTTTCCTGTCAGATTCATTATCTAAATGACTTTTAATCCTTATAAAATTACCAGAAACTTTAAGAGAGCCTCAAAATTTTTCTACTGCAACAGCTGACTTTAACCTTCAGCTCTGTGTTCCCCTCTCCTGTATCCTCCCTCTCCATCACTTCCATTGTGCTACAGCAGGAAAAACAGGAGGAAAAGCTGTTTACTGATACAGAGCTGCTCTGTAGGACTGTGGCTGGTGTAGGAATGTGGATTCTGTAAGTCCTTTGCAATGTTAGAATTAAGACAGGAGAAAGGAAAAACATATTTCTGAATGAAAGTGTAGTTTGAAGAATTAGCAAAATTAGGTAAAATGGAAGTTTTGAGGGGTCACAGGTGCAGTAGAGGTTTCTGAACCAAGGGCAGAACATGGCAATTTACAGAATGGGGATAAATAAGGTCATCAGGACTGGGGAAATAGAGAATTTTTTAGAGCAGTAAAGAGAATTGGCAGAAAGGAAAGGCTGCCAGCAGAGGTAGCCAAGCCAAGCCAAGCCAAGCCACACTCCTGGACAGAGGCAGCCATAAATTCTTCATTTCTTTCTTGTCTCTTCCCAGGGCAGAAGGGATGAAGACTAAAAGCTAATTTTTCTATTTTCCTCTTGTATAAGTAACAATTTACAGAACACCTTTACCAGTAGGACTAAGCCAGTAAATGCTGAGATGATGCCATTTGGGATCACATACTCTGCAAAGCCTCTGCCTATACAAACTGTTGTTTCTACTGAACCAGAAATGGTTTGCAGGCATTCCTTGGGAGTCTCCTCCCCAGCTGAAAGGGATGTTGGAGACATCTGAAGAATACTCAAGTCAACCAGCACTCATCAGGCCTGAGGCAGCTCTGGAAGGAAGAACTCTGCAACACTCTGCCCGGATCTCTGTCCTGAGCTATTTCAGTCACTCCTCACCACTCCCTGCCTTTGAGAGGAAGCCGATGTTTCTCCCTGCTAGAGCTGAGCACACTCTTTAATCCGGTCCTTCCAAATCTTTGAGATTTACTATTCCTTTCAGATAAGCCACAACTATGTACTTCAGAGTGGCACATAAGTGCTGCACATCTGACAGAAGGCTGGGGGTTGTATTTAAAAGGAATCAGCTCCCACCAAGCACAGGGAAGACAACAAAGATGCAAAGATCTACTGATCTCCCATGGATTTGGTTTGAAAACAAGGCAATAACACAGTGCCTTCAGCTCAGTCCTGGTTCTGTCCCACTGACTGCCTCAAGTGACATCCTGCAGTATTTCTCTGTGACACACTGTGGATCCTTCTTGTTACACAGGAGGGTTGAGTGGGAAGGGTGAGAAATTCAGTCAGCCATGGCTGAAGTGGTTGGTTGGTGTCATTTACTCTCAGGAGGCAACAATGAGAGCTCCCAAGGGCTAAATGCCAACTGAATGCCAACTGAAATCCAAGAGAACAGGCTCAGGATGGAAGGAGTGAAAGGATCAGGTGTGAAGAGACTGGTCTTGCCTTTCCTATCAAACACATGTACCAAGACACCCAGATAATTATAATTACATCCATTCCTTTCATTGGTACAGGCTTGGATCTGAGGTGGTGATTCTGATTCAATGACCCCACATGTGGCAGTCCCAGTGACCAGAAAAACCCACATTGGCTTCTTTTGGAAAGATTACCTTTGTGCAATTTTGCCCTCAGTGCATTACTTTTTTTGCAGGAGAAGCCAGTCTGGCTTACTGGGTGTTTTACAGATGTTAATTCAGAGATGGGTTCTTTCAGGACTATATTCAGACAAGGAACACACAGAAATAGGCAAGTGATGCCCTAGCTACCCAAATTTTAGAGTTCAAGTACAATTTAAGCAACCCAACTCACACATTTATTGTTGAAGTATTAACGCTAACATCTGGTAAGACCAAAAACATCCCTTACATTGACAAAGACTGGTAATCTCACGATTCTCCACATGAAACTGAAACAAGTCATTTTGCCCAGGATCACAGAAGAGTTGGAGACATGGAAGGAATTCCTGGCTCCGTGGCTCAAGCACCAGTTTGTCCTTGGCCACCTCGACTGCTGCCATGTCTCCAACCCCAGAGCCCCCAGACAGATGGGTTCCTG
The DNA here is from genome assembly GCA_024500445.1 of Entomyzon cyanotis. Taxonomy (NCBI): domain Eukaryota; kingdom Metazoa; phylum Chordata; class Aves; order Passeriformes; family Meliphagidae; genus Entomyzon; species Entomyzon cyanotis. Next base: position 73,101,206 of record JAKEPQ010000871.1, read on the forward strand.
ACATTTCCAATGCTGGAAATACCATAAAAGAACAACTTGCTCCCTGCTACTTTGGCATTCCCAGTCATTAGGGAACCTGAAGAATCATCTATTTCAAGATTTTTATCCAAGCTTGCGTTAAAAAGTTAGCAAACCTTAGAGGTGTTATATCGGATTGAGCTTTCTGGATTTTATCATGCTCAGCCTAAAATATTGAGGGGCTGAAGTGTGTCCAGGGAAGGGAATGGAGCTGGGGAAGGATCTGGAGCACCAGGAGAGGCTGAGGGAGCTGGGGGAGCTCAGCCTGGAGAACAGGAGGCTCAGGAGGGACATTTTCCTCTCTGCAACTCCCTGACAGGAGGGGACAGCCAGGGTGGGTCAGGCTCTGCTCCCAGGGATCAGGGACAGGATGAGAGGAAATGGCCTCAAGCTGTGCCAGGGGAGGCTCAGGTTGGATATTGGGAACAATTCCTGCCTGGAAAGGACTGTCCAGCCCTGGCACAGCTGCCCAGGGCAGTGGTGGAGTCCCCATCCCTGCAGGGATTTAAAAGCCATGTGGATGTGGCACTTGGGGACATGGTCAGTGGTGGCCTTGGCAGTGCTGGGGTAGTGGCCAGGCTTGATGGTCTTAGAGGGGTTTTCCAACCACAATGATGGTGAGGGCACCACCAGCTCTGCTGTCCCAGGCAAGGCCTGTCAGCCTGAAAAGGAGAAATAACAACACCCCAGGCCATGGAGGGGCAGCAGGACTTTGTCACTCTCTGAAAAGCTCTGGGAACACACCCAGGGAGGAAGTGGCACCACTGCAGTGTGTTCACTGTCTGGATGTGAGAGAGAAGGATCAGGGCTGAAGGCACCCAAAACTCCTTCCATGTGAAATCCCAACTGGTCTGGTCATCTCTCAAATCCTCTCTGGATTTTCATTAATTGTGACTCAAAGGATGGACAAAGCCTCCAACTCTCATCATCCAACTCCTGGCTGCAGTGGTCCCAGCTATAGCTGTGTCTCCTGACTATTCATATACTTTTGAATATATAAATACACATTATCTCTCTCTCTCTCTCTCCATACCCAGAGATGCAGATACACATCTATTTGCCTCACTCAACAAACAATTTAAGAATTAAGGAAAACCGTTTTCATTGTAAGATAAGAACTTCAGGCTTTATTGTAACGCTGTAAAATAAAATCTGCCAGCACAAGCCACAGGAAAAAAAAAAAAGAAAAAAAAAAGAAAAAGTGATTCACTGGGGAAGTTCCATGATGTGCAGGACAATGGGTCTTAAATCAAAGGCATACATTATCATGACTAAGCTGACAGATCTGCACTGCAATGCAGAAAGCCAAGTGATATTCCAACATCTGCACTGTGCTCACACAGGCAGTTTAGACACAGAGATTCCCAAAATTTGGAAAGCACTCCCCGAGCTCTTACCTGTTACCTGTGCAACAACTGCTTGGGAAATCCTCCTGTTGGCGAGGAAGGCTTTGATTTCCTCCTTTATCACACTGCTGTCCCTCCTACCAAAACAAAAAAACAACAGGACACACAAAAAGAGGGAAAGACCAAAGGGCACCTGGCAGATGCAAAATGCCATTTTTTCCTTCATTTAGGGGACAAGGAGTGGGCATTAAAACAGCCCAAGTGCCTCAGTGGTGGACACTTCTTTTAACAAGTGTCACGTTTGATCAAAGTACCGTAGCAGGAGAATGGATGACTCATGTCCCATATAATTCATATTAGGTGCAGCACTGCCATATGGAATGTACAAAGTTTCATTACACAGGGATGAATAAATCTCTCATACCAGCATAAAAACCTCAGTCATAAAAAATGAGGCAGAAAAAAAAAAAAAAATAAAGGATAGCAGGAGCTGCATGGTTAGTTACCCAAAGGAATATGCATACACCAACCTCCTCCAGCATTCCAAGGAAAAGATCTGAAATTCTGCAGCCTCTGTCCCCACACCCATACTTTAGTCCCCTACTTAGTCTAGAGCTTGCAATGAATGATCTGAGGTCTTTGTATGATTTTTACAAGGTCTGCACAAGTAGCTCAGACAGGGCTAAAACTGTGCTAAAAAGCAAAAAAATGGGAGGTTGCACAGGTGCTGTGATATGCAGCAAATTTCAACTGCAAAAACCACATACTTTACCCTCCTCTTCCTCTCTCTCCCTTCCTGAGAAGGGCAGGCAATTAAAATCAGCCTTTATTAGGCTTTGTGATTTAGTCATTTCCCTTCCCCTTCTCCCCCTCCTGCCCCAGCTGCATTGAAGGCAGACTCAAGTTTGCAAACAGTAAATGCAAAATGAATGCTGTGCTGTGGGTTCATTTTTATTTCTGCAGCCAACACTCATCTTCCATATGCCTGCAACTAAAAGTAATTTCAGTTTAAATAAGCACTAAAAGCATTACCTGAGACTCACTGCACAGGAATCCAAACCTCAGCCATGGGAACTTGGCTCTCTGCTGTATACTCACCCCTTCCTGAACAATTCCATCAGCAACAGCAAATGAGGTTGATCTGCTTTTCTTACTGCTCATCTCTAATCCTCTCCCCCAAAAGCCACATCTCTCCCTGAAATCTCCAAACTACTTCCAACGTATTTCCATGCTGGAGCTTATTGACCCCAGTTCTCTCACAGGTACTTCTGGAATGTTGCAGTTTTGGGGGGAAAAAGGAGTAAATTCCAACATTATGACCAAAATTGTTTTGAGACATTTGGCCTTTGCTGTGATTTCTTTTTGCTCTCAAAGCCCACTGACTCTGACTTTCATCCTCAGGAGTATAATCCCCTCCTTTCATCTAGGCCGTAATGCTGAAAAGAAAGTTGCTAAAAGTAAAGGAAGGTCAGTCCTGAAAAAAACCACACCCAACTGGCTCTCCCTGAAAACTTCTGCTTCTTCTTTATTATTTGTATTTTCCTGCAGCATTCTGCAAATCCCTGCCACAAACTATAAACAGATAGCATGCATCCTCTGCAGATACCTCTGAAAAGCACTGATCAGCCCAAGTTGGATTCCCTACTCTCCCTCTGTAAGGAAGGAATTACAAAAGGTGTAGAATAGTGGAGGAGGAGTCATGTGAATTGACACTTGATCAGAATCCTGAATAAAAGCAGGGTGGAAAATGAGTGCTCCAACATCCATCCCAATTTTTGGCACAGCATGGGAAAAACCATTTCAACAGTCAGACTGTGGGTCAGGGGCTGCCTCCCCAAGGCAGGTGAGAGGTTCTGGGATGGTGACCCTTAGGGAACTGGCAGGAACAACTGCCTGGAGCAGCTCCTGCTCTCCTCATAATCATCATCAAATCCTCGTGGAATGGCTTGGGTTGGAATGGACTTTTAAAGGTCATTTAGCCCAAACCCACTGCAATAAGCAGGGGTACCTTTAACTAGACCAGGTTGCTCAGAGCCCTGTCCCACCTAACCAGAGCCCTGTCCCACCTAACCTTGAATGTTTCCAGGGATGGAAATCCACCACCTCCCTAGCACTTTCAGCAGGGAACTGTATTTGACCACTCTTCCAACACATCCATTACTGCTGAGGCACTTCTCACCTCCCAAATTCCTACACAAAACTTCCACTCACCTCATCAGCTCCTCCACCTTGTCATCAATGTCCAAGTCCTCCTCGGAAGCCTCGAAGCTGTAGGACCTCTGGGCCAGGCTGTTGGCCAGCGGGTAGCGGGTGGGTGACATCTTCCCGTTGAAGGCAGACAACCTCTCGTTACTCTCCCTCCCGTTCTGATTCGTAGTGCAAGGCTGTGGGGAGGTGTCGTAACTGTTGCTCGGGGACGGTGACATCCCGGAGTGCTGCGTCTGCGTGGAAGCCGTGGCCGTCGAGGACGACGCCGGCACGTTGTTGGTGCTGTTGTAAGAACCACCTCCGTAGCCAGACCTTCTCCCGAATTTGTCGCTATGCTCTTGGTCCAGACGGTCCAAGGTCTCCAGGGCGTGCAGGATCTCATGCCTGGTCATTCCCGTGCGTCTCAGGCGCTGCAGGAGGTCGATCTGCTCTATGGTGAATCTTGGCTCGTCTGTGTAGTGAGACATGGTTTCCAGCAGGCTGGAAATGAGGGAAAACACAAAATACTTCAGTTCAGTAGTTCTCCGTGGCTCATGGGAAGTGCTTTATATACCTGAAAGATCAATTTTGGTGCAAAACTTTAAGAAACACTCACGACAGATCCAAAATCCACCTCCAAACAATCTCAGCTAGACAAAGATCAATTTTAGTACAAAACTTTAAGACACACTCACAACAGATCCAAAATCCACCTCCAAACAATCTCAGCCAGACACCTGCTATGGAGGCCAATCTCACTATGCAGCAGAAGGGTTTATTTTCCTTGGAGGGCTCCAACAGCATTTTGGGCCTCTCCTGGCATTCCCTACACCTACAGCAACCCTGCAGTTTGTGCCCTTTTGCTTTCGATAAACTGCTGCTACAGATTGTGGTTGCTCAGTAATTAAGGCTGCAACTTGATTCCAAACAAAAGTTTGCCCAGTGTTAGGTATCTACCAAACAGAAATCCCAGATTTCTGTGGTGGCCACACATCTGAGTTTTTCCAGACAAGTTCTAACCAGTTATGACGTGAGATTTATGAATCTCAACTCTTTCAAATCTTAACTACAAAGAGTTCGATTTGCCCTAACTTTTGTTGCTGCCTTGAAAAAAAAAAAGAAGATAAAAACCCACCTAGCGGAAATTCTAGTGGCCTGTAGGACCCAGGCTGATTTGACTGAAGTTGGATTTCTGAAGTTGGGAACTTTTGAACCTGGAATGTTGTCACAGATTGCCTGCCCTGACAAGGAAAGTGCAGCACATCCAATTACTCCTGAGCTTTCATTTAAAGAAATAAGTCTTCAGCCTTTTCACCTCCAAAGACTGGCTTCTCAGGTAACTCGATCATCCTGGTGGCTCAACAAAAGCATTTTTAACTCCTAAACTTCCCAAGGTGCCACAGCAATGAACATTATTTGGTGCAAAGCCCAGAAAAGGAACTGAAAAAAAATCGCAGTATGATCCCTTAATTGCTTTTATTTATTAAGTCTCCTGGCTACAGATCCAAATATCACACAACAAGATCTCCTTCAGAACTCTAAATCTTGAGAAGAACGGATGGCAGATGGAGGGCAGGCAGAAGTTGGCAAGCAGAATATGGCATTTTCCATCCTTCTCGGGAATCTTCTCATGAGTCAATGGTTTATTACTGTTCCTGCAGGAGAGCAGGGTGAAGAGATCACTCAAACTCCAGGAGAAATGACAGAGCTGATGTATAATCCCTACGAGGGAAAGTCAAGGGAGAATTCCAAGGAGCCTGTGAAAGCCAGGAGAGGGATGCTGGCTGTCAGGCTGAGAGACCTTCCAGGGACAGGGCTGCCTCTTCCTCCCCACAGACTTTGAGGATGACTCCTCATGTCCACTCCTGCCCTGGCACAGAGAAGTTCCCAACAAGACCCACAGGATGACTGGAGATCTGTAGATGTGAAGAACAATACCAAGAATTGGCTTGTTGGAGCAGAGCTGTAAAGACAAAGCCAGGATGCTCAAATCCACAAAAATGGCATCTGCAGCCTGAGAAACACAGAAATGAGAAGAAAATCCCCTCTTTGCCCTCATTCAGCAACTACTGAGCCCCTTCACTGTTTTGTGGGAGAAGGAAGCAGGAGGACAACACAAGGGGATGATTCCCATCCAAGAAAATGCCTCTGTGAGAAGACAGACGTTCTACATCCACATCAGTGCTTCAGCCCAACAGGAATGTGCTGTCCCTTGGACAACTCATCACTGAAAACATCCAGGCCATTTGAAATTTTCCAAGACAAGCACCCAGACTGTGGAACCACAGGAGGGCACGGCAGGCAATGCCGCAGTCGACCTGCGACTGACTGGAATTGTAACAACAATTTGGAAGAGACATCTCAGCCTGAGACGTTTGGAGCTTGACAGGGAGAGTTTGGAATCAGACATTGTGTTCTAGGTTTGGCCTCTGGGGGAGGCAGGGCTGCTCAGTCCTTCTCTCCCAGTTTTGGGAGAAGTGTCACATGGACTTACTGACTCATCACTGACAGCTCTGAGCAGCACAGTTTTCAAACAGAAAATCTTTTTAAACATCTGGCCTTGAGGTGGTTTTCACCAGATATTGCAGCTTGCCTTTCCTCAGGGAAAGACTTGGTTTCGTACCTTTATTTCTAATGTCACCATTTTCTGGATCATTTATCTGTCAATACCAAGTGCCACGTGCTCAAGTTCTTTGCTTGAACTGGAGAATTTAATGAGCCAGAGCCTCCAACCAGAATTACCTCCACTCAAAATTCCTACTTTACAGACTCTTCAACATTTAATACTAAAACATACTTTAAATAATTTAATCTTCCATTTATCACAGACACAGAAACCCAGAGCTTTTGTCCTTGTAGCCCCGTGAACGAAAAACTCCCATCTGACAAAAACAAGATTTTCCAGATGGCTTCAAGAATGTCAAGCAACACAGAACTTATTTCACAGAGTCATGGAATTACAAAATGTAATTGGAAGGGGCTGTAAAGATCATGGGCAGGGACATGTTCCACTATCCCAGGTTGCTACAAGCCCTGTCCAACTTTTAGCCTTGGACACCTCCAGGGATCCAGGGGCAGCAGTTGGTGGCCACAGCCAGAGATTCCCTCTAAAATCTGGGTGTCATTCCTAATATGTCTAAAGTACCAGGGCTCAGCTCCTGGATCTGGGTGCCCAGGCCAAATTAATCTCCTTTAGTGAATGACACATAACGATTTGGTGAATGCTAAGTGTCCTTTAGTGAATTACAGCTAATGAAGTACAGAGTTCTCAGATGCAGGGGCAGGGGCTGACCTCCCAAAGCTCGTGGCTGTGTGAGGGAAAGAGCCCTGGGCTCAGTTTGTCCCACTTTGATACAGCTGAGCTTGTGCAGGAATTTCAGCTCACAGGAATTTCAATTTTTTGGGCCACCCTCTGCCCTAAGAATCAGATATTCAATGATTTCCAACTTGTGCTCTCATGTCCTGTTCATCAGTGGACTTAAAAGCCAGAAAGTAACACAAGAATAGCAAACCTACTGTCAAATTAACTCCATGATACTGTGTTCAACAGAACCACTGGAAAAACGTGGGCAATTTGAAAAAAAAAAAACCAAAATAAAATCAATGATCTGCCTGTCTGTCCACGCAAAGCATTCTTCCAGCCCTCCAATTTTTTTAAGGCAACTTCTGGGTAATTTTTGAACACTTAAGAGGTAAGAACACCAAAATTAAGAGTATATTCCCTGCTGGTCTCAGTAATGTCATATAGAGATGTCCAAACTGCCTTGTTTATCTTTACATCCTCAGCATATATTGCACTGACACATCTCATTGGTCTACTTGATTTGGAATTCCTGTTCCCATCGTCAGGTGCCTTTCTACACAACCATAAGATCTAGAAATAATCTGCCTGAGGGACTTTTATGTATGGAAAACAACTGCAGGAGCTTGGAATTTTCCATTAAAACCCCAAAACAAATATTGCAAAACGTGGTATTATTGAACGTGTTCCAACATTGCCAACTATCTACAACTTTTTAATGAATAACTACAGTAAGCATTATTATGAACTGTTACTCGAGCAGGACTTCAGTTATTTTTCCCTTTTAAAAGTATTTTAATAAACTTACCCTGTTTAAAGATCAATTTACAAAGCAGTTAAGTAAATCAGCCATTTTAGAATCATCCTAATTTCATTCACCTCATTAATGAGTGGATATTCTCCACCACTTCATCCCACCCACATTGCAGTAAGAGCCTCTTATCCTCCTGCACTCCTCTGGCTACCTGTAATTCAATTTGCTTCCCCCTCTTTTTCCTTGTGAAATGCAATCAACTGCAAAAGTATCAAGGAATAAAATAAGATAGAGACAAGCAGAATGATTGGGGGATACAGGAGGAAATCGACATGGAAAATACTTTTCCTGAGAATATGGACCATGGATTGACTTTGCTGTAGGCAAACTTTGCTGCCAGTGTAGCAAAATATCCTCTATATCCCATGCTTTATCTGCTATCAGTGAGTAAAACTCTCACCACTGACAATGGGCTGTCAAATTTCCTTGGGGAGACACCCATAAAAAGAGAGGTAATCAAGAGAGAACAGGCAGGCAATTTTCTCCCTGAAATTTTTCAAGCAAAACCTCTGCAGAGTTCTCATTAAGCTAAAAATTAGAAGTGACTGATTTTTCAACAACAGAATGTTGCCCTCAAAACAAAGTTTCTTTAGGACCTGACTGGAAAAAAAAAAAGTAGCTTAAAGTATCAAACTTACTTACATTCTTACACTAAGTTGGCAACCACCCCCCAAAAGAGATGGTCCAATTCTACCATTCTAAAGCATTAAAACTTCAGGCTCATCTTTCACGGCTCATCCAAAAGCAACCTGAGGCACCTGAGTATCAGACTGAAGGGAGAACTCTAAGGAGGTAAATAAAAAGGAATTTATTTTCCCTCTCAAACACACAGATATAAAATATTCTGCAGGTCCCAGCCCGATGCAGCATCACTCCTTCCCTTCTAACAGGATTTTGTGGAGTTGAGGCTGTTCAGGGACAGAACTGCTCTCACCAGCACTGGCTTTTCTTCTCATACCACTAAGATTCATTTAACTTCTTTTTTGTATTAATTTCACCCTCTGGATGTGGGGTTCCCTCCCCAGTTTGACAGTCCTGATCTCCAATGGGGGCACATGGCCAGAGTGCTCTCTTCCCTTATTTTCCTGCATTGCATAGAGAAAAGTCAGGAAAAACACATCAAGGGTTTCTCACCTTGTCACAGCCCAAGCCCACGCTGATGCAAGAATCATTTACCTGACACTTAACTTTCTAGGTGATGGAACACAGCAGAATAATCCCATAAAAACAGCTACGAGCTAAGTCCATGTCCAATTGAACTCGCAGAAGTTCAAAGCAATTCAATTACCCGTTTGGGAATAAGGCCAGACACCAGCCTTAACACCTCTAACACTTGAGAAAATGGCTCTGGACTCTTTAATGATCACAAGAAATCATTTTTTCCACTCTTCTACTCACTGTAGATGAGTAGGAAGCACTCTAGCATCACTGAGGAGATGCTCTTCTGCAGAGGTCCTTCTCGAATTCCCATTAAAATTCACTGCTTTATCTAATAAGCAAAGCTCAAGACTCCCAAAACCAGTTGTGCTTTTTGATATAAGACCTATATTTGATATAATCTGCATAATATGGATGTGGGCAAGAGCCAAAGTGTTCAGAACAGGATCCTAAGTCTGGTAATTGGTTTAAGAATGATTCTGATCAAGTCCCATCAACTGAGGCGAACAGGATGGGGAGAGATGCCAACATTTACCTTTCTCTGACATATGGACCCCACTGCAGTGTCCTGCTCACAGGACATCCACGATTTGTCATTTCATTTCTTGGGGCACCAGCAACTTTCACATCACATGCACCTCCTTGGTGTCACTCAAATCCACCTCAATATTTAAATGGAAGAACAAAGTCATGAGGTGAATTGTGGCTTTCCAGCTGAAATAGGTTCTTTCGAAGTACACAGCTAAAAAATCACTTTCTGCAACTAACTTAACTAAACTAGTGTTTTAACTGCCATCACAACTGAGAGTTGAATGCCTTAACCTGCCAGATTTTTGCTGTGTGTTTGTGCACACAGTACTGGTGAGAACTGCAGCCTGAACAGCTGTGGAGGTGGATGTCCTCTGACATTAAAAATGGGAATTAAGGATGGCACTGCTGTTTCAAAGCCATACAACTTGCTTATCACCCAGTCTGATATTCAACCACCTAATTCACACAAAGTACTCCTCTGGATGTTTCCTACCAGAACCACCGGCTACAAAGAAACTCCACTTCAGCTGCTCACTCTTAATTTTTTAACCTTATTTCAGGTTATGCAAGCTTATTTCTCTCTCTACACATATTCATGAGATCCAAGGAAGGACCAAGCATAGTTTCATTCATTCTTTCCTTTTCTACACAGAATCCCAGACTAGTTTGGGTTGGAAAGGACCTTAAAGCTCATCTGCCATGGGCAGGGATGGAACTCAGAGGTTGCTCAGAGTCCCATCCAACCTGGCCTCATGTCTCATCCACCTTTAGCCATCCCAAAGCTGGTCCTTACAAAATGCTCAAGAGAGAGGCTTTCATTGAGCTGTAGCTGTTCCACAAACAGGGCACTGACACATCACAGAATAAATCCCAGAATCACAGAATATTCTGAGTTGGAAGGAACCCACAAGGATCATCAAGTCCAGAGGCAAAGACTGTGACCCTTCAATGCAGCTCTAAGGCACTGCTGGAAGAGATTTGGGACATTCAGGGCATAACAGCATCCAGTCTTCTGAAATTCAAGCTTTGGCCTTTTCTAAACTTACTGAATGAGTGAATCTCCCTTAATTCAGAGGGTGGGGAGGCCCTGGCAAAGGCTGCCCAGAGAAGCTGTGGCTGCCTCTGGATCCCTGGAAGTGTCCAAGGCCAGGCTGGACAGGGCTTGGAGCACACCTGGGATAGTGAGTGGCATCCCTGCCATTGGAAAGAGATGATCTTTAAGGTTTCTTGCAACCCAAACCATTGTGTGATTCGATGATTCACAGCAATATAAATATTTCAGAAACACCTAAAACTTTGCACCACATTAAGCAAAGCTGCCTTCAAACCAGGAGCTGATGCTGTGAATTCTGGGGCGTAACAGAGGATTAAGGATCTGACTCATCACTTATGCTCATCAGTTGCAACTCCAGTATTTTCAGAGGAGTTGTACCAGTTTTCAAAAGAGAGAGAGAGAAAAAAACCTCAGGCCTGAAGTGCTCATCATGTCAACGAACACAGAGCCATCCTCATCCATACGTTTGCATAATTATCTCCTGCACTCTGGCTCTTCTGATTTTCGAAAAAAAGGCCTCTACTCCCATTCATCCTGATTCCCAAACAAAATGTAATTCTTGTAATGACTGCTCTCATCCCAGGGAAATGAGAGCCTCACGCTGCAGCAAGGAGGGAAATCAGGCTCTGAGCTGAGCCATGGAGGTTCAGCGTCACAGGCTCTGTTTAGGGATGCAAAACAGCGGCTCGGGAATGCAGAGCTCTGCCACACGCCTTCGATCCAAATGGGGACAATTAATAAGAGCAGCCTGAAACTTCTGAAAATAAATCCGGCGTAATCAAATACTCACCGCTACACAAATTAGAGGAGGCAAGCTGAGAGCAGAATATCAACACATCATTTCTTCGGGAGGCTTCAAGTTTCTCAGCTGGTTAAAGAGCCCCAAACCCTGACTCACTATTCTACACGATTCTTCCACTTGTTCTCGGAAATTCTCTGCTGATAAAATAATTTTACTGGATGCTGGCAGTTGAGCAAACCCAGCAGTTTTTGCCACTCGGGTGAGTAACTTACTCTGCTTTACATCTCTGGGAAAGGGAGAGAGAATTTGAGATTGATCTTACAAGGCAAAAATATAATATAAATGGCAATTATTGTCATAATCCAAGTCTTACAAAAGGGACTGACCTCTGACTAAGCACAGGGCTGGCAGCCAGATACTTCTGAATTCTACTCAAGGCACACACTGATTCACACCGACACCTTATCTGTCTAACCCTAACCTTCCCTACTTCCAAAATCTGGGTTTCCTCCTATTGTTGCAATTCTCCAGCAACAAGGCAGGAATTCAAGCCCTGAGCCTGGATTCAAGGGCAGAACGAGGGATCAGAAGGACTAACAAACAGAGAGAAAAGCTGTAGTGGCAGCTGAGTGCTGAACCAGGGCCCAAGGCCCAAATCTGTGCCAAGAGCAAGGAGGAGCTCTTGGACTCAGGAGCCAAAGACTAAACTTTGGATATATAAGCTCTGGAACAGCTCTCAAGGCAGGACTTGTGTGCTTTAGTTACAGTAAATCTCATGAACATACAGAAATAGTTTAACCCGAGTGAAGAAACAGAGCCATTAAAAAAGTCATCAATAAAACTGAGACAAGGGCTGGCCCTGGACACCAGGCTGGCTCATCCCTGAAGTGTCCAAGGTCAGGCTGGACAGGGCTTGGAGCAATCTGGGACAGTGGAAGGTGTCCCTGACCATGGCAGGGGGTGAAACTGGATGAGCTTTAAGGTCCCTTTCAACCCAAACCCAAACTACTCTGGGATTCCAATCCAAAACGCTCTGGGATTCCATGATAATTCCTGATTTTCAGATGTCAAGATTACAGAGTATAGTGCTGTCTTCTGCCTCCTCCATTTAATTTCAAAATTTGACCAATCCTTTATTAAAATCCAGACAGAATCTCAGAACTCTTCTCCATTAACATTAATTCTGCCACCTGGGGTATCTAAATACTCAAATCACGAGATCCCTGTAGGGCAGGGAAGAAACACTACACTAATTTTTGTGACCAAGAGAGGGGCTGGACTTTGGACAAGCCCAAATCCCTTGTTCAAAATCACACAGGAATTTTGCAAGAAGGCAAAACAAAAGCCTGGCCAAACTCTTGAGTGTTTTCTCACATACAGGGTCCATCTATAGCATCAGACATGACAAGGTGTAGGACAACTTTCAAGCAAAGCCATCACCAGGATTTCCACCACCTCTTCCACACATGAAGAAAAAAAGACATTCTGAAGTATTTCAGGCGTCTTCATTCTCCTTCAGGATCTATCACCAGCACCAACAACCAAAACACCTCCTCAGAAGAGAAATTAGTTACTTCAGAAAACTAAAATCCAAGCCCAGCAAACAGCTGAACCTTACCTGCTTTTGTGCTTAACTACAAAGCAAATTATTTTCCACTAGAAAAACAGTTTGCAAGTGTAGCTTTACTGGCACTGCCTTAGTGAAGACAGAGATTACACTTGGAGAACTCAGGAATAGATAACAGTGTCTCCTTGAAGAAAATAAATCATAATAGCAAAAACCATGGGCTCCTGGCCACTGCTGCTTCCATACTGAAGTTTTATTTTAGTTAAAAGCATTTCATAAAGAAATGAATCTCCTCATTAATGCTCTTAAAGCAACAAACATCTCTTTGTGTAACCCAGACCTGAACTAGGGAAATTTCTTGCATGACAGACAAGACCCAGTCTACATTCCACACTGCCAAGGCCACCACTGACCCATGTCCCCAAGTGTCACATCCACACAGCTTTTAAATCCCTCCAGGGATGGGAATCCATCACTGCTCTGGGCAGCTGTGCCACAGCTGGACAACCCTTTTCAGGAAAAAAACTTCTCCATTCAACAAGATTCTTCTTAAAGTTGCTTTAGCTGTAAAATCGTGCATTAACTCATCTGGTTTATCTTAAAGTAAAACCAAGGACTCAGGCAGGACAGTGTTTCAGAAGCTAAAAATGAAGCTAAAAAAGCCAACTGAGTACTCCCAGAGTCACCAACGATTTACATGATGCCTTGTCACTGAAGACAAAAAGAGAAAACCAGCTGAGTTTTCTGTTAGCTGAGTTTAATTAACCTGTTTTGTGTCACATTTCAAGGACACTGGACAGGTAGAGCTCAGCCTGTGGTGATTTTCTAAGCCACTGTAACTCCAATGCCTGCTCTTCAATCTGTGCTGACTTGGTAGAGTTCACACTCTCGCTCTTTTCTTCCTGTTGTTTTTCCTAAATGATGACAAGGCTTCCATCCAGTCCTTTTCCATGTGCATTACTCACCCTGATTTTCTTTTACTCACTCCCCAGACAGCCCTGTCATTGCTGGCAGTTAAATTCATCAGCACTGGCCTGATAATTCAGGTAAACTTGAAGTGACGACAGTGAAACTGTCTGCTTCTATCAGAAATCATATTTTTGAGGGATGTAAAACATACTGATGGTCATAGCCCACCATTAACACTTATTAATTAATCAATATGGACTACGAAGCACAAGGAATTACTCCCATATTTATGAGGAGCCTAATAGAGATAAACCTGTGCTGGCTACTATTTAGTTTTAGATAAATGCCTGATTCTTGTGAGGCCAAAATTAGGAGTTCTGTGTTCACACCATGCCTCCAACTCCTCTCCAGCACTGGCTCTCATCCCACTAAGGGTAAAAATGAGGCAGTGAAATGGTAACTGCAACCAGGTGATTATTTGGCTGTTCTTTTAGGCTGTTCTCTCTCACCATGGCAGTTTTAAAATTTTCAATCTTAATCTTATTCATTACTTAAGTTAAAACTTTAAAAAAAAAATTTTAAGGCTCCATTTTCTTCTTTCCCCTTCACAATCTCATTTACCTTTTAAAAAAGATATCTATGGTTTAATCTGGAAACTTTCTATCTAACTGGGCCATCTTGGCCCATTTCCCCTGATTTTATACTCTCTAATCCCCTCAAATACATTCAACCCAGTTTTCCCTCAGTCAAAAATTATTCACCTCTACTTCTACTGCACCTTCCATCACTGTATGAACTGCACATACACTGGAATAAATTGAAGAAGTTGCTACTGCTCTGCTGCGAGGTGGCAGCAGAAAACTGCACAGGGGCAGAACATGATTGAAATCAAGCTAAAACACAAGAAATTTAAGCTATGCAATTCCCAGTTTGGAAATTTCTCGCCAAAGCCTGACACAAAGCTGTCAGATGTCCTTGTGCTCACACAAAGCACAGAGGAGCTCTGAGGTCACCTGGAAAACTCTGAATTACCAGGATAACAAAGATGCCCAGGGTGATGTGGCCTTACCTCCAGACTTCTCTCCTGCTGTGAACCAGATCTTTACAATTTCGTGATTTTAATACTGAAATCCAACATATTTCCAGCTAAAAGAAGAGGAGAAGGCTCAGTGGACTTGCAGAAAAGTAGGAAACCACTAGTTTTGAATAGAAGACTAAGTCATTGGCAATAAAAAGAACTAATTAATGGCTTTTTGAAATCCACTGGAGTTTGTTTTCCAACATTAAATCCCTGGCAGACATTATTTCTTGTTGTGACTTCCTCTACAGAAGGTTGTGACTGCACTGCCATTTGCACTATCAATGTGCAAAGATAAATCTTCATCCTTCAAATAATCCACCTGGGAAAATGTAATTCATCCACAGCAGCCCAGCTCCTTGCTACCTATTCTGCAGGAAAGCTTCCTCTTTCCAGCTCAGTCTGACAGAAGGTACAATCTGAAGTCAAGAGGTCAAAGTATCTCAGGAATCTGATTGCCAGGGGATGAGCATTTGGCAGTGCCTGTAACAGGAATTTTGGGAACAGCGATACAGAACTGGCCAGTGGGAGATGAATGACAGCACAGTGCAGGTCAACCTTTCCTTTCAGCCTGACAAGCTTCAAAACTTGAATTTATTTGCTTATTTATCGAAGAAACAGCATGGAAACCAATTAAATTGCAGATATATGGCAGAAGTCATTTAAAGGAACAAACTAATTTTGGATTCCAGGATGAGATTTGGACAACCTCAATTGGCACTGGGATTCAAGATAGACTTGAGTTGTTTGGACCAACACATCCAATTCCAGGTGAAGTGCCCCAGGTTTTCTGTCTTTGCCAGAGGACACTGAATTGATGGTGGCTCATCCCTTTCAGTAAATCTAGAGTGGTGCTAAATCCTCTATCCCTCTCATATGTTCAGTAGCTGTATGGAGATCTCTCTTTTAACAGTGATTTTTCTCTGATCAAGGCTGAGTTTCTAAGAACTGCGTGATTTTCCTTCTGTTTCAGTGACAGAAATGTAGAAACACAAACAATACATCAGCCAGACCAAGTGAGGAATTAAATGTTACTATTCCCTGATTTAAATGTCCAGTTATTTTACTATTCCTGCTTTAAATGTCTTCCCTGCTTTAAATGTTCCACTAAACCAGTGGAACTCTCCAACTCAGCCAACTGCTCATAACCATTATAACCATTTCTCTGCTGGTTTTAGACAAATTAACACAAAAATACCACAAAATCACTCTTAATTGTTATGAGTTTCTTCAGCTTGTACTTACACTACTGGAAAAGTTCTGAGCATACTTTACATGAGGATGGGACGTTACAAAGCCTCTTGAGGGTCTTCAGTGTTATTCACCATTCTGGAAGACACAAGGAAAAGATCCAACAACATCAGAAATGTCTTTGAGAGGCACAGAGAACCAATCACATTATTCTGGGTAATCTGTCACTAATCCAGAGCCACCCAGACTCCCAGACTTCAACACACACTGAAGATTCTTACAGAGAAAAAGTTGATGTCTGGTGTTGTAATCAGTCCAGAGACAAAAAATTTAAATTACAATTGATTTCTTTTGGCCACAAGTAAATTAATCTATGCAATCATTTAGCCTTATGACAGTTACCTACCCTTTTAACTCACAAAAGCTATTAAAAGGATTATTTGGCCAACATCCGCAAAGAGCTCAGGAGACAGGTACTGTGTTCTGAGGAGGAATGACCTAATAGACTTTTCCTCAGCCATCACTGCTGATGTCTTTCTCCACAAACTAAACGTGGACTGAAAGTGCTCCAAAAGTCAAATTATTAACCAACAGAAAAGAGGAAGGAAGGATATTATATCCAGGCAGAGCTGGGATGGAGAATGAGTGGATACAGCAGCATAGGGAGCTGCATGGGATAATTTCCTCTGCTCCATCTGTAACATCAGCAATCAGGGATTGCTAATCCATGGATAGCAATCATGGTTCACGTATCTTGGCTCTTCTCAGAGCTTCAAAGTGGTGCAGACGCTACAGAATTACTCTTCCTCTCTCATACCTGCTAAAGACATTGGGGAAGAGCTGCACCTATCCTAGATGGAGCTCACAGGGAGACTGCAGAGTCACAGAGATGGTTAGGTTGGAAAAGCCTCTAAAATCACAGAACCCCAGAACAGTTTGGGTTGGAAGAGACCATAAACACCATCCAGTCCCACTCCCTGCCACGGGCAGGGATACCTGCCACTATCCCAGGTTGCTCCAAGCCCTGTCCAGCCTGGCTTTGGACACTTCCAGGGATCCAGGGGCAGCCACAGCTTCTCTGGGAATTCTGTTCCAGGGCCTCCCCAACCTCACAGGGAACAATTCCTTCCCAATATCCAATCTAATCCTGATTCCTGTCAGTTTGAAGCCATTCCCTGTGTCCTGTCCCTCCATCCCTTGTCCCAGGTCCCTCTCCAGCTCTCCTGGAGCCCCTTTAGGCACTGGCAGGAGCTCTGAGCTCTCTCTGGATCCTTCTCTTCTCCAGGTGAACAACCCCAGCTCTCCCAGCCTGGCTCCAGAGCAGAGGAGCTCCAGCCCAGTAGTATCCTCTGGTTTCACTCCACCAGCTCCATGTCTTTCCTGTGCTGAGGACCCCAGAGCTGGAGGCAGAACTCCACCTGAGGTCTCACAAAGCAGATTGTAAGAGGAGAATCACCTCCATCAAGACCATCAAGTCCAACTGTTCCCCCAGCACTGCCAAGGCCACCACTAACTCATGTTCCCAAGTGCCACAACCCCACAGCTTTAAAGTCCTTCCAGGGATGATTATACCATTTTTATGAGGGTTTTTTCCCTCTTTTTTCCTCCATGGAAAAACCCCTGAACTTCCATCACAGAAGGCTGGGCTGAATGAGCTTTCCCAGAAATGGCAGCACTCAGCTTTTGGCCACCAGCTTTCCTGGGAGGTTTAATCCTGGCCATACCAGTCTTCTCCCACCCTGCCATGGCCAAGGCAAGCTCTGGGTGTTTCCAGGGAGAGGAGGTGCTGAGAGCTGCCTGCTGCTCTTCCAGAACAACCCATCTGACCCACACTGAGGTCCTGAGCTGCCCCTTTCTCTCCAGGAAAAGAGAAGTGGTCCCAGCAGAATCTCACATTCTGTGGGCTGGGAGAGAAATAGTGACACCAAACCACTGATGGATGGAAGAGCCAAACACCAGGGCCCTCCCTGTCAGCCACCCCAAATCTTTTACAGAGACACCCCCACCAAACCCCTCCTCTGTCAAATCTCTTAACTGCATTTTAAATATATTCCCTGAGGCAGTCACAAAAAATATGAGATCATGCTGCTGACTTCTTGCCAAATTTTAATACAGAGAGCTGTTTTGTTTTCCAAAGAGGAACAAATTAGACTTAAATATATACAAACTTTCTGAAGGTCAGAGAGGCTAATGATAAAGAACTGGACTACTCAGAGAAAGGTTTGCTTCCAGGGTGAGGAGTGTGGATGTAGCAAAGAAGAAAACCCAGAAAGGAAAGAAAAAAAATCACCTTCCATCACCATGAAATGCAGGATTAAAAGTAGAACACGAGGAGATGAGATAAGAGAAGCAAAGAAAAGGCCGCTGCAAGTCAGGTTTTGAGATGACAAAGCCAGGAGGATGATATTAGTGATAGCAATGAAAGAGGAAAAAACTGGTATGGACCTCAGATGTTGTGAGTGAAGAGCCATTAGGATCTAGACCAAATCTGGGACGTGATTAGAGGAGGAAGATGAGCTTTTCCAAGAGATTCCATATCTGTGAGTGCAGACAGAGGATGATGGGATTTCAGCAGAAATAAACAGCAGCAAATTCACGAGAAAATAGGGAAAATTCTCCATTTTTGCTACGTTAAAGCATCAGGCAGTTTTACTACACTCAGAGTGCAACCACAAAGTGTCCCAGACTGAGTAAGGAATCTCAGGGAATGCTCAGGTCTGCCTTGGGAGCAGGACTGGTGAAAGGAAATGCAGTTGCAGAGAAAGGAGAGGAAGCTGCTGCTTCCTCCGGCCGCTGCCAGCCCCGAGCGGCCGCTATTGAAAAGGGGCACAAACAGGCTTTGACTCCACGTTGGTCTAAAGTTCAGTGGCACAGAAATACCTTCCCCACCCCCAGACACATGTGAGAAGTTGCTTCAATGCTTTTGTCACTTAAGGGCACATCAGGCAGGGAACAAGCAGAACCCTTCACCTAAAACTGGAGGCAAAAGAATTCAATCCTGACCAACGTCAATTCCGTGGGCAGCAAATCCTGATTCTGCATCAATATCCCTCAGACTCCTTTCAGCACAAAGCAAAGCACCAAAGCAGTGTGAGCACAGCAGCCAAGGCAGGTGTCACCACTCTCTGCAGTGATATGGGAGTAAGAACTCACAAACCTTTGCCCTTTTCGCATTATTCATTAAATAAATTATCTGCTAACCCAGGGAAAACACAACCAGCTCTCCCCTTCCTATTTCTGGTACAGACAATAAAAAAAAAAAGAAGTCACTATTAATATGGAAATCATGGCTGCAGTTGTAGAATCAGATGTAATGAACAATCTTGTCCCCAGCTTAAGTTGCTATAAAGGCAGCTTAAATTTACAATGGATGAGTCTTCATGGCAATCTGTTTTTCAGATATTAAAAATCTCATTTTCTCGGTGCCAAGGACAAGTGGAAGTGTGAAGCACTGGAGTATCAACTCTGCATTTGTCTCACTTGACATGAAATCATTCTCATTTTAGTTCTGATTTTTAATACATTCTTGGGATCCACTTCAGTTTTCTTCATTTCTCACTGTGTGCAATTAAATGTTTTGAAGTAGAGTTCACCCTGATCCACAACACCCTGCAGAAGCAAGGAGAAAGTCACTTGGTAAAGATGAGGCTGATATCACTTACTTGGAAAAGAAACTAATTTTCTGTTTTAATTTCTGAGTGACTCACATAGCATTAAAAAAAAAAAAAAAGCATCACTTTGTATTTCACTAATACCTTCCTTGGTGAATTGTTAAAATGGGCTTTATAAATAACAAACTAAAAGCTTTTGTCCTTGGGGAAGACAAACATCACCATTTTGACATGAGTAAAACATGAACAGAGGGGCTGAATTCTTGGCTTAAAGCCACCCAGGACAGCAGCAGTGGCTGAACATAGCAGGGACTCCACAATTACAATTGTCACACCACTCCTGAAATGCAGAACCACTGAGCTCCAGCCTTGCTGATGAACTTGGTGCCTCGGATGGTGAAGAAATTCAGCGCTGAGAATGAAGTTCTCCCACTGCTGAACTCACAGCAAATGCAGATCCCCAGCTCCATGCATTATTACAAACCAATACTCTCCTAAAAATAGCAAAAAATTAAAAAATTAAATCTTTTACTCAATGTACAGCTTAAAGTCTGTAGGAATTGTTAGGTCTTCTGGGTGAACTCTGTGCACATGTGTGTTCAAGTGTCCTTAAATGTGACAGGGGAGGTTCAGGCTGGACACCAGAGGGAATTTCTCCATGGGAAGGGTTGTTAAACACTGGAAGGAGCTGCCCAGGGAGGTTTGGAGTCCCCAGCCCTGGAGCTGTCCAAGGAATGACTGATGTGGCACTCAGTGCTCTGGGCTGGTGACAAGGTGGGGATCAGGCACAGGTGGGACCCATTCCAACTGGATGACTTTAGAAGTCTTTTCCATCCTGAATGATTCTGGATTCAATGGGCTTCTCTACACTGAGGCCAGTGTGAATAAAGATGTCACCTGGTTTAACTTCTGTCACAGGACATCTTGCCTCAAAACCAGCAATGGACCAAGGATCCATCCACCCCAGCTCCTTCTGGCGATTCATCACCCACTCCATCACAAATTTGTACTTGACTTCTACTTTGTACTTGACTTCTACTACATTCCAGACAGCAGCCTGCCTTTGCCAGCTCCAAATCCTTTCTTTGTGGGAGATGTTCACACAAGCTCTTATTTACCCAGCGCTTTTAAAGCCCCAGGTACTGAGTTCATATCAAAACTTAAATTAATCTGGGTACACACACAAAAGTAGGACTAGTGTCCAAAATACTGGAGCTAATCTAGGACTCTCTAGCCCATTTTCCCAAAATAGACATATTAGGGAAAAAAAAACCAAACTTAAAAAAAACTCTGCCATATGACTTGAGGATGTGTTTTATTTGTGCCCTGGGAAGCAAGGCTAGGAAGCTTCTCCAAGCACTGCCACCTCCTGAGGACACCCCACGGCTTGGTGATGTGCAGCACCCAGTTCCATGTGGAAATCCTTTTATCCAAGCTCCCTGCTCAAGCAGGGCCACCAAAGCCACTTGCTCAGGACCGTATCCAGAGTATCTTCCACATTTAAGACTTCATTTCCTCTGAGCGACCAGCACCAGTGAGTAGAAAGCAGCAAGAGATCACACTTTTTACAAACACAAAAATCCTTGGAAAAAATGCTCAGAAGTGGCCTCCAACCAGTGCTGCTTTCATTCTTACTGTGACTGTGTTGTTTACCAAGCCTTTCACAGTACAACCCTGGAGCAGACCATATTTTGGGATTATGGTGAGGGAATGCAGCAGCTCCTTGTCAAGTTAACAAGTTTACAGGTTTTTTTATGGGATCCTCTTTTTTCTCTGAACTCTCTTACTGAGGGAAAAACATCAACAGAAGCCTCTCCCCTTTAGAAAACAAACACCTCAATCTTATGATTAAGCCACAGCTTGTAATTTGTTACAGGTAAATGTGAAAAAGCAAACAAATAATTTCTTCTACAACATGTCCTGCAGCATATTTGCACAGAATTAGCCACGGATCACAGTCAAAACTATTTCTCCCTTCTTCTCCCTCCCAAATCCCATGCAAAAGAAACCTCCTGGCCCAAATTTACTGGAATTTCCTACAGCAGAAGGCAGAGGCCAGGCTCCATTTTGAAGCAGACTGGCAACAAATCCCACTACAGAAAAACTGAGGTCACAAAATCATAAAGTTTCCCAAACTCCAGGGCTTCCAGAAAGGCAGAAATGACCATCTGTATTTCACTGGAAAGGACCCTGAGTTACTCCAGAAGTCCTAGAGATCCCTAAAGGTAATGCAATCCCAGTAAAAAGCATGTAATTTGGTGTTGCTTTGTCCATAATGGTAGCTGGAAAATGAAATGCTGTCACCAAGCCACCTCTGCAGACACATTTGAGCAGAGCACTCGGGTTGTATTTTGGTTATTGCTTACAAATGAGCTTCCAGCCTTAATATCCCAACCACCTACACTGCTGTAACTCCTGGATTGTTGCATCCTCTCCAATCATGACTAAAACTTTGCCTGGAACCAAGGACTAGACTTGAATTGTCTTTTCCAACTAAAATGACATGTGAATGTCAACAGCAGAAGAATGACAGCAAGGCACTAAACTCCTGACTTGTAGGAACAGCCAGTGGCTGCTCCAACCCCATTTCCTTAGGGATCAAACAGGTTTTCAGTCCCATCAGATCAGTTTGACCACTGAAATGGGAGAGGAAGAATGAGTTAGCAGCCACCTGACTCCTACTGAGCTACAAGAGGCAAGACACATCCTGGAGAGGAAATGAGATTTAAAGCCTCCACATGACACCAGCAGGGAATGAACCCCAGGTACACCCTAAGGAACACACCTTGATCCCAACAAAACTGATGGATGGGAGTCTGCCAGGTCCTTGGATGGGAGGGAATCCAAGCCTGGGCCAACCATACAATAAATGAGAGGCTTGTTGAAAAAACATCCCAATTAACACAAATTACTGTGATAGTTTTCTGTGAGGGACAGAGGAGCCCTGGACATGCCAAGTGAAATGAGGTGCTCTGCTGTCAAGCACAGCTTCTGCATGCCATGAATCCACCTCCACTGCTTGTCCCAAAGAGGATTCAGGAGTTCACTCACAAGAGGAACTTACAGATTCTGTGGAAGTCATGGTTGGGAAAGGGCAGGGTCAACAAAGGACACTGCAGAACATACAACAGCTCCAAGAAATCAGAGTGTTCATCCAACTGGACAGGAAGAAACCTTCCTTCATCCATGACTCTCCAGGGAACACCTCAGTAGATGCCCCAAACCCTCCTGAGTGGAATTCCAGAAACTGCACTTGGCATCAGGTCGCTTGGCAGAAGGAGATGAATTGCAGGACAAGTGCTTTGAAATGTGTTGATTGAATCAAAACTTGATTTCCTTTTTTATTTGACTTGATTTTAACTTTTCCTGTGCCAAATCAGGGAACACTTCCAAAAGCTGCATTTTTTTTCACAGAGTGGTCCATCATGCTGGGAATTTGCATCTGCATGGATGTAAAACCCTTGGCAGACACAGAGAACTGAAAGTACAGTTGCCCAATACAAGATGCACATTCAGGTGAAGGGAGTTGAAGAACCTACACTCAATTTCTGACCCAAAAAAAGAAACCAGAATTCTACCTGCCATCACTTGTACCAGGAATAAGCATGCAAGAGAAACAAGCAATGCCTCACAAACCTTTATTTTTGAGCTGCTGTAAGGCACAAAAAAAGTATTAAGAGGAAAGTGGTATCACTTGACAACGGCAAATTCACTGCATAAAACTTAAGTATTGTCTGTTTTAAAACAGGTTTTGAATTTAAGATCACCATTCCTCTCCCCCAAAGAGGAACATGACAAAATGCTGAACAAACAATAAACTTGGTAGGAACTTTACAAAATATAAAACGGTGTTCTGAAAAGCACTCTGAGCTCTCAGTTACTCGTAATAAAATAAGAATGCAGCCCTTTTTCATCTCCCAAAAAAAGCCTACATAAAAATTGTGCCATAAAAGGAGGCTGAGAGCAGGGTGGTGTCACGGGGGGTGAGGAGGTCACAGAGCACCCATCTGTTGTTCACTTCAGAACACGAGGAGTTATCAGAGAATCCCGTGTCTGCCAGGGATGCTGGAGCAGGGCTGGGATGTGGCAGATGTGTCCCCATTGCAGCAGCACAGATCAAACATGTCCCCTCACCCTGCTCCATCCCCGTGCCCTTGTCAACCTGTTGTGCTTGAAATATTGATCTGTGGCTCCACCGTCCTTTTCTGCTTCCCCTCTTCTTCCTCCCAGCTGACCTGGACTTTGATCAGCTTCCCCTCGAAAGGAATTATCCACGGCAAGCAAAGAGGCCGATCAAAGTTTGCTTTTTCACAGCTTTGCCAGAAAGCCTGCAGGGCTCTCCCACCCCTGCAGAGGAACAGGGAGCAGCAGATGCAAGGGAGAGGATGAGCTTTGTGTCCAAGGTAAAGCTGTGCTCTGGTGATTTTATACCAGAGACACTTCCTCCGATTTCCACCCAGTGACTCGTGCACAAGAGACAGAGATGACTTGTCCCTGCCCAGGGCAGGAGGTTGGAACTCAGTGACTTGTGACTGGGCTGAGGCTCAGCAGCTCATTCCATGTGTGACACCAAAGCTGCTGAGCTGCAGGTGAGGAGCTGCTGACACCCTGAGCTCAGAGAACTCTCAGAGCGACATGAAACAAAATACTGATTGCAAAGTCAGAAGTTATAGAATCATGGAATCACAGGATGGGCTGTGGACCTTAAAGCCCATTTAATTCCAATCCCCTGCCGTGGGAAAGGACAACTTTCACTATCCCAGCTTGCTCCAAGCCCTGTCCAACCTGGCCTTGGAGAATTCCCACAGCTTCTCTGGGAATTCCATCCCAGCCCCCTCACCACCGTCACAGGGATGAATTCCTTCCCAAAATCCCATCTATCCCTGCCCTCTGGCAGTGGGAAGCCATTCCCCCTTTTCCTGTCCCTCCATGCCCTTGTCCAAAGTCCCTCCCCTGTTTTGTTATAAAACCTTTCATACACCCCGTTTAAGACTTTTATCCCAACAAATAAATAAAATATCCCTAAGCACCTCCTAGTAATGGCAGTAACATTCAAGCAAACATCAACTGGAGGCTCCAGCAGAAGATTCCAGCAGCAAGCAGAGTCACCTCCCCTACCTTAGCCCAGACCACACACCCAAACAGAGATCACTCGCCAGCTAAATATTATTCTTTCAAAGGCCTTCTCCTGCTTAACATATTAACAGGATTTATAGGAGTGACTGTCTGGAACACTGCTTAACAATGCTAATAGCAGAGTTCCAAGAAATCAGTAGTTTGGCAATTACAAATCCAGCAATACCCGCTGAAGTATGTGCTCATGCCTGCTAAACCTGTAATCCAAGTTCTCTTTCTTTTTTTTTTTTCCCTCCCCATAATAAGTGGTTTAAATTTAGTAGGAATGATTCACTTGCTGCAGGTTCACTTTCTTTATTTCTTCTTTCTTTTTTTTTTTTTTTTTTTTTGCACTTGGAATCCATCTTGGATGACATCTAACAGGAAGATTGGAGGAGGGAGGCAGAATTTGTCTTTTTAAAGAAAAGCCAATCCATTACACTGGGCATCTTCCATAATTTTAAGTTAATTCCCTTCATAACTACAATTTTCTCCTTCAATAACCAGCAGATACAGGGCAGACAGAGACCCAAGCGGGGTTCTAGTGATGCTTGTGCTCTAAGCTGGGTCCAGGCCAAAGAATAGACTATTCCCTGTGGTCCTAACACATATTCCATTCCCAGATGGTCTGCTCCAGCACTGTGAACCCAGAATCCCAGAACCATTTCCAAGGTTGGAAAAGGCCTCCAGGATCATCAAGTCCAACCCCTGACTGATCCCCACCTTGTCACCAGCACAGAGCACTGAGTGCCACATCCAGGCCTTACCTGGACACCTCCAGGGATGGGAACTCCACCTCCTCCCTGGGAAGTTCCTTTCAATGCCTGACACCCCTTTCATTTAAGAAATCATTCTTAATATCCAATCTAAACCTTCCCTGGTGCAACTTAAAAGCCACTTCCTCTTGTCCTGTCTGTTTTTACCTGGCAGAAGAGGCCAATCCCCACCTGGCTGCACCCTCCTGTCAGGAAGCTGCAAATCCAACAGGACCCTCCTGTGCCACTGTCAATGTCACCAGGCTGAGCAGCACCTTTGCTCTGCATGAGCCAGGCTTGGGGACAAGGAACCATGGAATCTCATCCCAAAGGATGGTTTGGGTTAGAAGGGACCTTAAAGATCATCCCATTCCACTCCCAGTAGAATAGCAGAGACCTTCCACTATCCCAGGTTGCTCCAAGCCCTGTCCAACCTGGCCTTGGACATTTACAGGGATCCAGGGGCAGCCACAGCTTCTTTGGACAACCTGTGCCAAAACCTCCCAACCCTCACAGGGAACAAATCCTTCCCAATACTGACTTTAAACCCTCTCTCAGTTTAAAGCCACCCTTATCCTACTCAGAACTCTGGCAGGTGGCTTGGGAAGGAGGGAGGCAGCACAGCAGGTGACAGCTTTGGGACAGCAGCGGAGGACTATTACAGCAAAAGTTTGCTAAATATATCAGCAGTGCAAAGTAGGTGGGTCAGAACATCCCTCCAAGAGAAATCCAGATTTGGAAGCATAGCCCAAGTGACAAGGTATACATTCAAAGTAGCTATAAGCACAAACATAAGGGCTTCATGCAAGAACACTCGAAGGATTTGGAGTTTCCCTTCCCCCCTCACACATATATATTCAGCCAAAAGCACAACTCAAGCCTGCAGTGGAAAATACTCTTTAGGAAACAGGCGAGGGAAATAAATGAATGCCCAGAGAGGTGAGCTGACCTCCAGCCTCAACTGAAATTATTTAGGAAGCTCAGGGACCAAATATAGACTGAGCTGTTGGCCTACACTACCTCACCTGTGAGCGGGCTGAGACTCAGCAACTCATTCCATGTGTGACACCAAGCCTATATATTTCCTGAGCACACAGTAATGTCACAGCTCTATAAATCAAAATACTGATTCCAATGGTGACAATTATAGAATCACATAATCACAGAATAGTTTGGGGTACAAAGGTGCTTATTATAAAGCTCACCTCATTCCAATCCTGACACCTTGCCACTATCCCAGGTTGCTCCAAGCCCTGCCCAGCCTGGCCTTGGACATTTCCAGGGATCCAGGGACAGCCACAGCTTCTCTGGGAATTCTATTCAAGGACCTCACCACCCTCACAGCCAACAATTTCTCCCAAATACTCAATCTAAACCTACTCTCTCTCAGAAAGAATCATTCAGTAAGATGAGGACAAGAAGCTGAAGTTGTATTGTGGAGACTTGTGAAAAACTGATGAATTTCATTGGGCTGTGACTGAGTTCTGCTGAATCTTCGAACAGGAAATCCAGCTTCAGCTGTGGGTATGTATTGGAAGTGTTGATAAAAGCCAAAATTGCAGAACATTTGGAAATGCATAATTTAGTAGAGGACATTCAGTACAGATTCATAAAAGGAAGGTCATGCCTGACAAATCTGCTGAAATCCTTTTTATTATACGACCAAATCGTTAGGTTAGACAAGAGTGAAACAGTGGACATAAGTTATCAGGATCTCAGGAAAGCATTTGATTTTGTACCACTCAGGCTGATTTACAAAGTCATAAAGTATTGTGCAGGGAGAAGGAATTGAAATGGATTAAAGAACATTTTAGGGATAGGCAAAGGCAACAGAGTGAGTGGAAGGAGTCTGAGACAGAGAGGTGTAAAGGTCAGGCTGCTGCTAAAGGCATAAAAATGGGCTCTGAGAATAGTAAAACTTCAGCTCAGCTACTATTTGAGAGGCAAGAACACCCAAATTTGAACTGCAGAAGAGTATTACTAGTGGTAGTAAATTTGGAGGAAATCAGGTGCAGAAGGGTGGCACTTGCAAAGGTGCTGCACCAACCTGTGGGATTCACCTGTACTAGAGCTGAGGTGTGAAGGGACCTTCCGGCTGGGAATCCACACTCATTTTAAAGAGGATTCAGTAATTTTATGGTCATTAATAAAATCTGCAGCTATGCATGCCATGGTAATGATTCGGGTAATTAAACCTGAAGCTTCTGGGAATTAAGCTGATGGCCTGAAAGGGTCAAAAAGAAAACTGCTCTGGTGCTTAATCAGAGGAGCAGCTTTGCAAGCTGGATGGGTGCATTAATTGTCCGATGCTGACCACGATGTGACACACAAAGCTACATCCAGTGGATCTCTGGGCTGATCCAGCTCCACTCTCCACAGAAATCACCACAATTTCAGTCATGTAGGACACACCAACAGAACCAGCGTGGTTTTGTTCGTCCCTCTCAGACACTTTTGCACAGACAAAAAGAACTCCCACTAATCCAGAGGTTTTCCACAGGCTGCTGGTAATATCTCCTCCTGAAAACTGCCAATTATTCTCATGGCTGGTAGACTGGACACGAGCTCTGTCGCTTGATGGTGATGCAAGAAGTTTCATCCTTTGTCTTTTCCTTCCTAAGCGAGCAGCAAATCTTTACAACAATGTCCTCGTGAACCAGGGTAAAATTCCCCACAGAAAACTGAGCCTCAGCTGCTGCTCCTTGGCTCAAGGTCAGCTGGGATAAAGATGAGAACAGAACGTGGATCTTCTGATTCCCACTCCTGTGCCCTGAATTCCAGGCCACAGTGCTGCTGCCGCCACCTGTGGGGACAGCCTTTCAATCTTGAAGGCTTGTCAAAAGCCAGCAGCTTTTATAAGCACTGAAAATCACTTTAAATAAACTTCAGTTTGAGGGGGGAGAAAAAAAAAAAAAAAAGTTCGGGGAGAACAGGTGGACTCCTGTGACACCAGAATTCTTCAATGCACAAAGAATCTTTCATCTCACTGTTCTACACGGCACCTTTAAATATTCTTCTACATAAAGGCATGATATGCAAGAGCAAAAGAATAACTGAGAAACAGTAATCCCTAACAGATCAACTGTGCTTTATCTACACAGATTCTGCTCTCATAAAAGCACAGAGGAAAGATGGGGGAGAAAAAAAAAAAAAGAGTACATTCTTATTGTTTTCTGAAGCTTAAAATAACCACAAAGTGAGAAAAATCAAAGCTGTTCCATAGAACAACTAGGAAAAAAAGTCTCACTGAGCATCTGAGAAAGAGAGTAAATGGCAGAAGATGGAATTAGAGATTTAGTGAGCGCCATGGTCACCATGCTCAGATCCTAAATTTGGTCTGTGCTGAAACCAGGGTGGGTTAAGTGGAAGGATCTGCTCAAATGTATGTGCCCCATATATAATTATAGCTGCCACTGGCAGCAAAGGCTGCAGTTCTGGCTGCCATCACATTCTCCATTCTCACTTGCTAACTTCTCTGAAAACTTTCTTTTTTTCCCATATATAATGCACCTGGATGCAGGCAATATCTGCAGGAAACCTGCTAACTGTGAGCCAGTCAGAAGGTGAAGGGATGGGAAGAATTAGGAACAAATCATCTGTACTGAAGACAGGCAGAGTTGGCATCAATTCATTCTCGAAGCTGATTGATTATGGAGGTTTTTCCACTCCCAGAAACAAGCAGAAAATGCATTATCTACTCTAGCTGGTTTATGAAACAAATGTTTGAGCTTAGCTTAAACACAAGGTCCAGGCTGGTGCTGGGGGAAGCAGCAGGAAAGTGGCCAAAATAATAGCTAAAAACCATTAATTTATTCCTCACATGCAGATATTTTGTATTTTCCAAAGAGTTGAGCTGGTTTTGCTCCCAAAACCAACCAGTGCCACCTCAGGCTTTGTCCAAACCCTTCTTAACTCAACTTGTGTTATCTGCTGGAATGACAATCCATTAAAAAAACCTGTAATCCCCCAAACTTCTCCCTTTGATATTAATTAAAGTTACAATAACTGTCTATTAAAAAAAGGTGTAAGATCTTTTTGTGGTGTGGATGCTTCCACCCCTCAATTTCCAGCTGGGGAAGCACAGATGAGCCAACAGCTCCCCCCAAAATATACTCCAAGAGTTGTGGTTGTACCATCAAGGCTGGGCACTGCATTTTCCCCCTGCAACAACAGCTAATAACAAGTAAAATTCAAAAATATCTGTGCAGTATCTCCTGTGTATCAGTGACAAAACAATGCGTTGCTGTTAACAAGCTTCCAATTTTAAGGGCAATGAAAGAAAAAAAAACCCAAGTATTTTTAATTCACACATTGATTCTGAACTTTTAGATAAGTTTCCAGGCTTTCTCCAAATGCATGGGTGATGCTTGAAAGGACAGCCAAGCCATTCAAAGGTCTACACCCCAAAATCCAGGTGGGAATGAGTGTAAAACCTTTCCTCTGCAAGCTTTCAGATCCATCCTGATCATCACCTTACTGTTCTTCTTTGAGCTGGACAGGTACTTGGAAAGTGACTTTTCCTGTCTGAGAACTACAATTTTTGACTCCAGATACTCAAGAGAGGTATCCAAGTTTGGAAATTGGATGTCCACCAGAGGACTGGAGGACATATAAATCAACACATCAGGCCTAAAATGTAAAAGCTACTGTTTAATGCAATATGCCAAAAATAAAATGTGAGTTCCTCTAGACAGTCTGCAACAGGCAATTATCTAAAAAACAATTTTTCACAAAGTTCTGCACATTCCTGCTGACCAACAATTCTGCTGCCAAGCACAGGAGACGGGAGGATGAATTTTTATCTTTTTAGTTAGTTCTAAGAATATTATCCAAAACACTGACTTATGTAAAGGGGTACTTTCAACTTCATTTATTACTTAGTTCTTTATGATTCTTTGCACCCAGTTGATAATGCACTGGCACACTTATCTCTTTTATAAATCTCTGTCACCATCCACACAAGGATACAATTTGTTAAGCCAGTTTAACCCCTGCTGAAACATGACTTACCACTGAAAGCACAGCCAAATTCCCATGCCTGAGGTCAGTCACAGAATTTAAACAACTCCTGGAAGACATTCCAAAGTTACAGCAGCAAGACTGCTGCAAGATGCTCTAGAGAACAGAACAGCACAAAAGTCACTGGCTGTGAGTTCTCTTTCATCTTGTGGCCAAAATAGATGAATCTTCCCAGATTGAATTTATATTAAAAAAATAAAATCTGATTATCACAGAATTCTGGGATGGTTTGAGTTGGAAGGGAACTTAAAGTTCATCTCATTCCACCCCCTGCCATGGCAGGGACACCTTCCACTCTCCCAGGTTACTCCAAGCCCTGTCCAGCCTGGCCTTGGACATTGCAGGGATGGAGCACCCTGTTCTACCTTTTCCCCTCTTGCTGGCACTGGATTACAAATAATGAGCTCTACAGGAGAGGTGTGATGAAAATAGTGAAATACTTGGATTGCTGGGAAGGGTTAATAATTACACAGTGCTGGTTGGTGTCCTGCAATTCTCATCAAGGATTTGCTCCAGCAGAACCGTTTCAGGATTTGAAAAAGAAAAGGAGAAGTGGGATAACTCTGACAAGTCTCTTTTCTTATGACCTCCTTTAGAACCCAAATCAGAAAGTGTAACATCTTAGCCATTCTCCCACTGTCCTCACATTCACATTTGCCCTTATTTGAGCTCCAGTTCCTGGAGTCAAGTGATCAGAAGTGAAAAAATAAAAGCTGAGAGATATAAAGTAAATAAATACATCATATACCTTCACATGCCCTTCACTTTACCAAACCCTGACTTAATAACAATTTATTTTGTATCTTTGATGCTGTAAATAACAAACAGCAGTTAATTTCAAAAGACTACTCATCCATAATACTTTGGAATATAAAGGTCTTGGCAAAAAACCAAACAGGACTGGTCTAAAAAAATTCTCTTAACCTCCAAAATAATTAGTTTGGAGCCACTTTTACCTGTGACTGAGACTGATCAGGCAAGAACCAGCAAGTGGTGGTTTTGTTGAGAAGAGCTCACAGCAGATGAGTTCCAGAAAGAGGGTCAAGGGTTTTGGGGAAAATTGGAAATTGAGAAATTTGGGCAGGGGCAGAGAAATGACACCAGATGGCCCAAATTTTGTCAGTCAGTCTATGAATCACAGAATCATTTAGATGGGAAAAGACCTCCAAGATCATCAAGTACAATCAGTGACCCCTCACGACCTTGTCAGCCAGCCCTGAGCGCCACATTCATCCTCCCTTGGACACTTCCAAGAATGAGGACTCCAAACCTCCCTGCGCAGTTCCAATGTCTGACCACCCTTTCCATGAGGAAATCCCTCCTGATGTCCAACCTGAACCTCCCCTGGCACAGCTTGAGGCTGTTTTCCCTTATCTTGTCCCTTGAGCCCCAACTCCCACCTGGCTGCCCCTCCTGTCAGGGAGTTGAGCAGAGCCAGAAGGTTCCCCCTGAACCTCCTTTCCTCCAGGCTGCACAAATCCCAAAAGCCCTGGGTGTGGTTTCCACCACTTCTCCAGCTTCAAGATTACGGCTGACTTTCTGCAAGGAGTCTTTTTACTGCCATCACAGACTGCTTCCTGGGCTCGTCTGCCCGTCTGACCCTGCAGGATCCGATGTTCTTAAACGGCCCGGGCACAATTTATGTGCAGCCGCTCCGGAGCGTGTGGACGCACTGTAAAACATGGAAAGGCAGGAAAAGCTCGCTCCACATCCACAAGGAGAAAACTGACACCATAAGTCAACATCCAGTTGGCTGGGGGAGAAAGGGGGGATGACACACACACGCTTATAAATGGATGAGATCACAGCCTCAGCGCCCGCTCTGAAGCAGTCGGGTAAGATTCGCCCTTAATATTCTTAAAACGTTTTGATTTTTTGAAATATAAGACGTGAAAGTGCCCCATTTTTCACCGGCTGAAGCCAAACTTGAAATAACAAAACAGTCCTAAGTAGTTAACAGGCTACAAAACTGCCCCCGATTTCCAGGCAGCGCTGCAGACTTGCAGAGTAACACTGTGTACCCATTAACTCCAAGTCCACAATTTGGCCAGAATTTGTTTTGCTGCATTACAGCCAAATCACTTTTTGTGTCTGTCTTCCTCCTACGTGGGATTGCCTGAGCAGAACAGGATGCCAAT
Organism: Entomyzon cyanotis; assembly: GCA_024500445.1. Lineage (NCBI taxonomy): Eukaryota > Metazoa > Chordata > Aves > Passeriformes > Meliphagidae > Entomyzon > Entomyzon cyanotis. The sequence continues at coordinate 73,133,740 of JAKEPQ010000871.1, forward strand.
GCTGAAAGCACTGACTGTCTCAGACGTTACCATCTCTGATTAAGAAGGCCCTTTTATTGCAGGATCACTTAGACTTTACAGATAACTGTTGCTGCATTGAGATGAAGTTACTGGCAGGGAAAGCTTATGGCGACTCAGGGAACAGCAACCAGAATATTAAGGCTCCCCAAGTGAGCTATTTCAGAAGTCCAGCACAGAAATTATTTCCCCAATATCCATTTTTTGCTGAAAATCAGGTCGACTCTTTCTTGTACTCCCCACAGAAGATGAGAAACTATCATATTCCTCAGTTCCCTACAAGAAACTCCCACGTTGGGTTTGCACAACTCTTAGCAAGTGGGGTGGGTTATTCAAAGGTTCACTTTAGGTCCCTGCCCTTTCCTCCCACTGTAGGAATCCTGTCAGAACTCACCTCTCCATCCTTCTAGTGCCACATTCTCAGCTTCTACATGCACTTCACAACATCTTGTTGCCAGTCCTGCTCCTGCCCCACATTCCCATCCCATTTTTGTCTGCTTGTCCAGCTGAGCAAGAGGAGGTGTGTGCTCCAGCTGGAGCTGGAGCTACATGGACTGATGAGCAGGGATCAAAGCCTGCAGATCCCACATCCACATCTTTGAGGGACCAGACACAAAACAACACCAAGAATCAAGTGTTTCACAGCAATGGCCAAGAAATCCTTTTTATCAAGGCTGGAACATATCCTGAAGGATATCCTTTCCATTCCATTTTACATCTACCACTCCCTGAGTTACAAGTATGGGGGAACAGCTCTTTACCACTTTATTTCCTTTTATCATTTGACATTTCTATTCTATATCAATTTGCTTTTGTTCCAAATGGGTGTTTCAATATATAAACCATCCCAGTAAGCTGCATCAGCCACCAGCTTATGATTTGCACTCAGATATGGGTGAAGTTTTTATGAGATAGAACTAAAAATCTAATCTAGGGTGTGGGACAGAAGCACCCAAAGGTGTAAGGTCATATGGACCACTAACTTCCTCCTTCCAGTTTTACAGAACTGAGCAGCAACAGCATTTTGCATTCATATAAAGGCTTTTTTTTTCCTCATAAGAAAAAAATTAAGCGTTTTATAACTTATTAAGCAGAGCTTAACATCTGCAAGAACCTGGTTCGTGCATGGCTTTGTCACTTCCAGCAGCAGCCACTTGAGTGATGGCAGGGACAGCTATTTATCACCCCATCACCAAGGAACACAAATGGCAGCAAATGAATGACCTGACAATACAGAACTCAAGTGAAACTGAGAGTGACAAAACGTTGGGACCTCACTTTTGCCCTGATTTACAGCGCAGCACATTCAGCAACAGAGTGCTGTTTCCTCAACATAGGGAGGCCTTTGTTTTAAGGTGGTACAAAAGTCAAAAAGTATATTTTAAAGAATTAATTGTAATTTTTTGGGGGGGATAAAGGGAAGCCCTGCAGCACCTTTTCCCTAAATACTGATAGTTTTCAGCACAGGCACTGCACTGTAAGAAGCACCACAGGTTTGATATTGTTGAAGAAGATGGGAATTATCAGCTTCACCTCAAACTGTTGCCTTTTTTCCTCACCATAAATATTTACACAGAGCTGAGGATGCAGCGAAACAAGCAAAGAGTTAATTACCAAAGGATTTAAGGTGCTCTTTAGAGTTGAGACAAAGCTATCATCATCCCATCAATGTTAACAAAGTGTAATAGAAAATCTAAACAGACCAGAATCTCTTGTCTGTGCTTACTCAATCTCCATTGCAGCTGCTCTGAGGCTGCAGCAAATCTTGTGGCCCAGGAACAAAAAAAGACAAGTGTGAAAGAGTTTTGGTTTTAATCACAAGAACACAGAGCAGCGTCTGCCTGTCTCGTTAGCCTGGGGAATTTAAACAGTGACCAAACCACTTGAACTCGTCTGCAAGACACACTCCACGCTCAAATTAAAAAAATCTGCTGCTGAAGTCCTTCAGAGAGGAAATAAGAAATTCAGTATGTATTCCATAGCTTAGTGCATTTTTCACCTTGACTACCAAACCAGGATTGCATTCACCACTAAATAATTCTAGGGAACCACCTGAATTCATATTAGAATTCATATTTTTGAATTGTATTTTAATTGACTTTTTTCAAAGTTACATTAAAATTTTGATCAACTAGTCCAAAACATAAACCTAGTACAGTGTTATTTAAAATTATACGGAAAATATTTAGCAGCATTAGCTATTGCTCTGTTTTGGGAGGCAAGGAAGGAAGGGAAATAAATCCCAGTCCTGGACGGTGAGAACTACAGCAGAAGCACTGGGAAGGAGAGTCAAGTGCTAAAGCACTTTTGCCCTCTTTGGCAGATATAAGGAATAATTTGTTCATTTATAAATGTAAACGTTACAGAATTTAAATGAGGATTTGTTGAATTATGTACCTGTAGGACATATTCCTACCCCACTTCCCCTACCAGCTAAGCATTCCTGCTCCTGTCCAAAGAAAGAAATTAAGGAATGAACTTAAGAGCTATACCTGTTTGCAAATAAACACACTTCAAATAGTTACCAGCCAATGAAAATCAACCTGTCTTTAGGAAAATAATGAAAGTACAATCCCAAAACAAGATTAAAATCAATGATTTAAATCAAAGCCTCCCTCTTGCTGATGTAAATCAAAGTGATTTAAATCACCAGTTTTGATCAATTCATTCATTTGCATAACATTGATCGTTTATCCCTTAAAATGTCATGTAGGGGCCAAAGTTAGCTGGGTATTTCTCTAAATCTCAATTCGGCCAGCATAAATAAAGCTTTTGTGTCCTTATTTAAAAATTTATAAAATTCCCTATCAACTCTAACATTTCCATTCCCCATGCCTAATCACCCTGGGGCAGCCGAAGTGGTTTAAAAGATGAACAGACGCAATTCCGCAGTAATCCCGAGTACCACCAGAGCCACATCCCACTGACAGGGCTCTGGAGACATCCTGCCCACCAACAAACACACAAACATGCTGATGGGACAAACAAGTGTTTACAAGATCCCTCAGCCCATCAATTCCCTTTAATACAGTTGGGTAGCCAAGGGTTATTGATCTCTGGTGGTAAATTTTCACAGCAGGCTGTTTTCCTGCATTGATCATGGCAGCAAGGCAGGGATTAACTGAGTGCAGGAGCTCCTTCATTACAGGAAAACTGCCTTTGCTGAAGGCAGCAGGAAGGTTACCCAGAACTCACCAGCTGCCCCTGGATCCCTGGAAGTGTCCAAGGCCAGGTTGGACAGGGCTTGGAGCAACCTGGGATAGTGGAAGATGTCCCTGCCCATGGCAGAGGGTGGAACAGGATGAGCTTTAAGGTCACTCCAACCCAAACCATTCCATATGATTCCATTCATCTCGTGAAAGCTGACTTTCCTCCCAGTTCTCCCTGGCTCAATTTGGTCTTTCCTACAGGAATTATTTCTGATGTGTGCATATCTTTCCCAGTTACCACCATTTTTGCTTCATTTCCTTCACTCTCAGGCTCTTCGCCTGAGTTTTCCAGTGATTCTGATTCCAAACCCTTCAAAATACCAACTCTTCTCCATGGTTCTACCTTCTCTCCTGCAGCTTCTGCTTCAAGGTACAACAAGGAAAGGAAATGCTGGAGAAACTGGAAGGAGGTGAGAATACAAAGGATGTCAGGATGCTACAGATTGAAGTCAGACAGCTCCTGTGAGGGTGGGGAGGCCCTGGCACAGGTTTTCCATAGAAGCTGTGGCTGCCCCTGGATCCTTGGAATTCTCCAAGGCCAGGCTGGACAGGGCTTGGAGCAACCTGGGACAGTGCAAGGTGTCCCTGCCCATGGCAGGGAGGCTGGAATGAGTTTTAAGGTCCCTTCCAACCCAAACCTTCTGCGATTCTATGAATTTTCAAGCACACAAATCCACTAAGAATTCAAACGATGCCCTGCTCACTCAACATTTTATGCAAATAGCAGCTCTCAAAAACAAAGAATAACCACTGAGTGCTTTTACCTATTTTATTGGCATACACAAAAACACGACTGTCTTGAGTACCAAGCAGGTTTTTTTAAAAGCAAACATTTTAAGGCAACAGCACAAAGCCAGTAACTGTATCCTGGTCACTTTGATCCAATTACAATACATTTTAAAGTATTACAGTACTTTAAAGATTAAATAGTGCTGCAGCTTCTCCATCTAAAGTTACCATGCTGGAAAGTTCTTGGTTAGAGAACTCCTGGCCTCAACTGCACGAGCTTTTCCACTTGGGAGATTCAAAGTGGATTTAGCAGGATTACCAGCATACTTCAGCATTTTAAGGATCAGAGCTTAAATGGTATCTCCGACACACATGTGGGACAAAAAAATAGTGGAGGAAAAAGAAATCTGTTCCTAAGAAAACCAGGAAGCTATCGATCCTAAGGAGCTTTATGCTTTCGACTTCAAACTAAGAGGGAAGGAATGGAAAGAAACACTCTTGTGTTCTAGTTGAAGAGTTCTATCTAAATCTATGTATTTATTATCTATTCAGTTATCACTAATTGGTAAGTAAAACAAAATATAATGGGAAAAGACAACATTTTTAGATTACAAAACTCCGATCATACTAAAGGTTCAAGACTTAACAAAAAAACCCCCAACTTTATAAATATTAAATTATTATGCTGACCTAAAATATCCTTGCTGGACAAACCCTCGAAAAAACCCTACCTCAAATCCCTGTGTGTAGCAAACTGATTTTTTCCTATTTTTAAAAAGCAGATAGAGCTTAGCTCCCTTCAGGAGAGCAAACAGTCCAGACCTAAGGAACAGGAAAAGTTAATATCCCAGAAAGTGAGCAGAAGCTGCTATTATGGCTGTGTACAGCCATTTCCTGCCCTGAGATCTTAGAAATTCACTCCCCAAAGCACTCAGAAAACTGGAGTTGTCATAAACTGATGCCCAGATTTGTTTCCCAACCTTTTTCTTCTTGTTAAACTGCTCACAATTTATTTTTAACTACTGCACAGAAGCTGCATCTGTCAAGGATGCTCTTTTTGCAAGCAGAGCTCCTGCTCAAGAGACTGCAGGGAGACTTGCCTGCTTTGCCTTCAGCAGAGTTAAACCACTTCTGAGTAAGAAATGGTTCTTCTACAGAGTAATGCCAGTTTTAACCTTTACAGCTCTGCCACCTGCCCAAGTCCCACTGCTTTGCCAGGAAAAGGACATGCCCAGAGAAGCTGTCCCATCCCTGGAAGTGTCCAAGGCCAGGTTGGACAGGGCTTGGAACAATCTGGGACAGCAGAAGGTGTCCCTGCCCATGGCAAGGGGTGGAATGGGATGAATTTTAAGGTCCCTTCCCACCCAAACCATCCCATGATTCCATTACTCGGTCCTGCTGCCATCTTTAATGTCTCACGTGAGCACAAAAATGGATTTAGTAGATGCTCTATGTTTAACTTGCATTTAGTGCCTTTAAAAGTTAAAGGAGTACAATGAATGATGCCAGGACAAGCATTATCTCCAAAGAGAAACGAGCTCAAAATAGCTGGCAGAGCCTTGTCAGTCAGCAAGCACCAGCCCTGGACATGCATCCTTCAGTAGGAGCAATTTGGGAAGTTCCTTCCCAGCAATCTTCCAGAGACTCATCTTGAAAACTTTGGAGCAGGAACAGCAAAGAAGTCAAACCTAATCCTATCACTGAAACAGCTGAAGGCCTTCACACAGAGCTCACTCTTAGCAGGTTACTTCACTTAGTTTTGAAGCACAGACATGCCAGGAATACATGTTTTCAGTTTTAGGATCTTTCCCCTCAAGGAAAAATCCCTGGAATAGACTCAAAGCTGGACAACACCCAGAGTGTGAGTGTCCAGCAGGGGACATTTCCTCTCTGCAGCTCCAGGACAGCATCACCTCTCTCCATGAGGGTGGTGAGGCTCTGGTGGAGGTTGCCCAGGGAGGTTATGAACTCCCCATCCCTGGAAGTGTCTAAGGCCAGGCTGGACAGGGTTTGGAGCACCCTGGGATAGTGGAAGGTGTCCCTGCCCATGGCAGGGGGTGGAAAAGAATGAGCTTTAAGGTCCTTTCCACCCCAAACCACTCTGTGATTCCATAATTCTGTGATTTCCTTGTCCTTGGCTCCTCATCCCACCGAAAGGCTGATCTCAGAGGAGCACCCAAATTTGGGATATGAGGTCCTAGAGCAGACACAGCAGTGCTGCACACAAATCCCCAGCCAATCCCACATCCAGCTAAAGGATATCCACAGAGCAGGGCTGGGGCTGCCACACGTGCCCTTGACTTCCCAAGCACAGCTGCAATACTCACAAGCAAAGGTGCATCTGCATCACTGCAGAGTCATGCAGTTTAAAAATAAAAAGCTTGAAAATTACTTTCTAATTTGAAATAATTTAAATTAGAGAAACGATCTAAGATGCGTATTTTGCAAAAATTTTCCAAGGGAGAAGAATCTCAAGCCAGTGAAGCAGTGGAAGTCACTCGGTAAGCACTGGGAACCAGTGACTGATGAAGTGCCAACCCACCTTTCAAGCAGAATCCTTGTCTGCAAGTACAAAAGAACAAACATTTTCTTTATACTTTGCTTATTTAGCTCAGTTCAATGACTGCTGCTTTCAAAGTTGAGAAATCAGCTGGGAATTCAGAAAGCAGGAAAAACAGTTTCTCGCTTTTAAATGAGAAATAAAAATAAGATAAGTTGATGAGCTCTGCCAGCTCTATGGTTTTGAAGGACAAGGTAACCAGAAATCAGGTGAAATTTAGCTTAGCAAGTCTCACTGTATTTAATAAATGTATTTTAGAAGAAGAGCTGTGTTTTGACAGAAGTGTAACACAGCCTTAACATCAAGTAAAACTGCACTTTCAATTGAATTAGTTTCCATCCAAATGGAGCTTGACATGATTTTAAATAGGAATCAGCTGGGAAAATATGCAGGATTAACCATGTTCTAATTCAGCACGCAATAAAAGTATAGGAAGCAATGAAATTGCTTAGGTTACATCCTGACACCTGCTCCAAACCCCTGAAGTTCTCAGCTCAGCCCAAGAAATACAAGTGCAAAACAAAACTAAGGATCAATTATTCAAACTGAAGTTTCCTGCCTGCTCTTTAAAGCACTTTGATTCGCATCGATCCACGTGCTGCAGTGTTAACTTTGTACAATCCCCCACCCTCAGAAGCCACACTCAGGTTCATGCAGCATCCATGGGATGCATTTATTGGAGTAAGAGAACTTCTGGGATGGATTTCGTGGACATCACCCACCTGGGAGAGAGTCCTACTTCTGCCCTAAGCAGCTAAGGGAAGGGGAGCAAAGGAAATTCTGGGAGAAGACAACAGGAAGACCAGAGGAATTTGGCTCCTGAGTATATTCGAGTAAACAAATGCATCACTCCTTCAGGAAGAAACATATAAATTAAAATCACACCACTTTTTCTGCTACCTTGTAAAAAAAAGAACTAGAAGGGGCTGGGGCTGAGTTCTGTACCACATGGAATATAAAGGAAATGCTCAAATAGGTGTAATAAGTTGTTTATAAATTACTGAACTGTGCTTTGAGCAAGCAGAGTTGGTCACTCCCACGCTAGGAAGCTGCAAAAGCAATGTCAAGAAATTCAGGGGACAATTTACTCACTGTCAAGAAGCAGAGAAGGTTTTAGTCTAAACGAGGAACAAGCCAATTGATGAAATTTCATATCACATCTAGATTTCTAGATCACATCAAGATAAGACATCAACACTATCACAAGCCAAGGCTAGAGCTTTCCAACAGCCACACTGGCAAACTCAAAGGGGGTGAGAAACCTGAGCTTTTTGGACAGAAGAGCTGTTTAAGAGAGTTTTATTTTAAAACAAAAGGCCAGTAAAGTGCAATCTTTCCATGCACATCTGACTAAATAGGAAGGAGCCCGGAGGAGAAGGACCTTGGGGTGCTGGTGGATGAGAGGCTGGACATGTCCCATCCATGTGCACTCACATCCCAGAAATCCCCTGTGCTCTGGGCTGATCCCACAGGGTGGGCAGTGCTGGAAGAGGATTCTGCCCCTCTGCCCTGCTCAGGTGAGACTCCACCTGCAGAGCTGCCTCCAGATCTGGTGTTCAACAGCAGAAGGATGTGGAGCTGGTGGAGAGAGTCCAGAGGAGGCCGTGGAGCTGCTTTGAGGGCTGGAGCCAGGCTGGGAGAGCTGGGAGTGTTCAGCTGGGGAAGAGAAGGATCCAGGGAGACCTCAGAGCTCCTGCCAGTGCCTAAAGGGGCTCCAGGAGAGCTGGAGAGGGACTTGGGACAGGGGATGGAGGGACAGGACACAGGGAATGGCTTTAAACTGACAGGGAGCAGGGACAGATGGGATATTGGGAAGGAATTGTTCCCTGTGAGGGTGGGGAGGCCCTGGCACAGATTAAACTGTGGCTGCCCCACCCCTGGAAGTGTCCAAGGCCAGGCTGGACAGGGCTTGGTGCAACCTGGGATGGTGGAAAGTGTCCCTGCCCATGGCAGGGGTGGAACTGGATGAGCCTTAAGGCCCCAAACCCCACCCAAACCATTCCATGCTTCCACAGCCTTTCAGAGGTGAACATTGCAGCCCTGGCACACAGAGCAGGCAATGGGGTTTGAACAAATCCCAAATGGTATCCCAGGACTGGAATGGCCTGGGATAACAGGAGCACTGTGTTTGCTATGCAAAGCCATGCCTTTGCAGGATATTTTCAGGGATGTTCTCCAATGGCCTTGTCTACACAAATTGGAAGGATTAAACCAGACCTCAGAGCAATTTAAATAAATCTGCACAACCCGAGTGTCACTGTGAGTGCCTCACAACACTTCACCTGAAATTGGTTCCCTATCAGCTTAAATTTGTGTCTCCGCATGTAGGAGCCCTGCTGAGCACAGGAGGCAACACCCACAAATTGACCTCTAACCACTGCCATGCACAGGAGTAAAAGTGATTTATACCTGGTTGTAATTTCACCCCTTGGAAGGTGCATATATATAAATAAACATAAATTTTACGTACATACAAATGCATTTGTGTGTATATAAAATATACCCAAATATAGGAAAACAAGCCATCTACTTGTGCTCCAAATGTATAAGCTTCTCCCAGCCATTCCATAAACCTCACAACCAAAGGCAGACCTACTTTATGTTTTTATAAAGTCTGCAACTAAATCTTAAAATAAATAAATAATAAAAGGTCATAATTCATCATCCTGACATCAAATCAGCAGATTGGGACTCCAGTATATCAGAGTGATGGATATAGACTTGTTTTAAGGATGGTTTAGTCTGCATTATGCCAGAACATTTATTGTTGCCTTTAAGACTGTTTCCTTTCCAAGACGCTTCAAATAAAAGCAACAGTCTTCTTTTCCCTTAACTGCCTGTCTGAGAATCCACTATTCAGCAAAATGAATTTTCCCCAAAAAATCATGACTAGGGAAGCAACAGGACAGTGAGGGCTAGAAAACACAATTTCTTGTTTTTCCTTATTTTCTCTCGCTTGCCAGGTGATCTAATAACCACTCTTTGATGGATATCATGATTTAAGCCTCTCTAAGGGAAAAATCCTTCCTAATAAATGTCCAACCACCACAAAATCTCTCCATCCATCGCTTAGCACCACTGACATTTCACTTTGCCACAGCGGCAGGATGCTGGAGCACCACAGTCCTGGGGCCCACTGTCCAACAAAGGACCACAACCAGTCCTCCCAGTCCACCCAGTCCAGTTTCCACCTGCTCACCTGCTTCACCTGATCCACACCTGCCCTCTTGCCCTTCCCAAAAGCTGCTTTACCTCTCTAAGTGTAAACTCTGATCTCATATCGAATGCTGTTCAATAAATAAATACACACTTTCAGTTGGAAGTCATATGCATGCATATATATATATATATTAATTTCCATCAGCAGAGCACACTGGGAACTATTAATTCTCATCACAACCTTTGACAGTAGTAAAACATACCAACTTTACAGGTAGTCCAGGGCAGGAAGATGCACACAAAGAGGTCTGACAACAACCTCAGATGTCCTGTCCAACTTGGCTGCTGTGCACAACTTCTTCCACTTGTCTGGGGCTAAGATCACATTTCATAACCTTAGAAAAAAGTCCAACTTTTTGCAAACACCTCCATGGGCCACCCTGTATGCCACTAACACTATAACACACAGCAGTGGTAGAGTCATAAAACCACTCACATTTTCACTAAAACATTTTCTTAATTACAAATATTGATAAAAACCTGCATTGCTTCTGCTTCTCAGACAATCCCAGCAACACCAACAGCATTGAAGAATGTGCCCAGGAGACAGAACATTTACATTTGCTGCCATTATTTCAGGGCTCCTCTTCTGATACCTTGCAGTCCACCAAGAGACAGTAAGTCAGTACCACCAATATGGAAACTTGCTTTTTGATCCAGATCTAAACAAGACCTCCTCAGGTTTGATCTGTGTTGCAAATGGTGCTTCGTAAGCACAACCGGTAATCAATTTGGAAAAGCAGAGAAAATGTAAAGGAATAAATTATCATTTCTACCTGCTTGCCTTGCTCCCCCTGCCCCCATCATTGTTTTACAACACTTTTTTGAGCCTGCTTAGGGAAGCACACAACTCAGGAGGCAGAGGAGTTAAAAAGCCCCAGCAAAGGGAGAAGTGGCTGCCAGTTCTGCCAATACAGTGTTGGGGGATGATGTGTTTTAGGAATTGCCCCCATCCTTCAGGTTGCTCCTAACACTTCTTCCCTTCCAGCAGAACTGAATCAAATCTTTGGGAATTAAAACGGTGCAGGAAGCTGTTCACAGACATATTTACTCTTCAGATGAAAAAAAAAAAAGACAAAAAACCCCACAAACCACCCACATTGCAGCAACCCTGTTTGCCTGCACCCCTCTTGTGAGAGAACTCTTGCATTTCCTTCACTGGATTTATGAACAGGGCTGGTTTTATCATGTCCCAGGCTGTCATTTACACTGACTTCTCTTCCTCTCAGCTCATGCACAAGAGCTCCCTGGCCTGAGTTTGTAAATACATATCTGTAGGAACAGAAATAGATACATGATCGTGCAATATGAGGCCATAATTCCACCGGGGGAGAAAGCGTGAAAGGAACCCCAGGTAATGGAATTGTTTGTACATATTCACACAAATAATCTTAGCCCTTGTCCTGACATTAATATAAGAACACAAGTCTTATGGAGCTTGAAATCTTCCCCTGGAGAAACAACTTTGCAAAAGCAATGGAAGAAAGCACGCTGTGTAGAAAAGGCTGTTTGGAGCTTTGCTTGCTATTTAAACCAGGCTGATTAATCTTTAAGATCCAGCAGCTTTTCAGATTTTTGCCTTTCCTTCTCCCTTATTCCACAGCCTTTTTATCAGTGCTTTAAAGTAACAGCACACCAAGGGCTCAGTCAAATCCAGGACTGTGCACACAAACCCCACCAAGTGCAAAAGCTGCAGCTCACATTGAGAGCTCAGAGACCACCAGGCAGCTGGAGACACGGGACAGAAGTGGAATATAAGGACTACAAACCAAAAAAAAAGAACTGGAATGTGTGAATCTCAAAGAGATGCTAGAGCACAGCAAGCACAGCCCTTCAGAAAGCACGGCAGGGTAACAGGACAGAGTTAAGCTGTGCCAGGGGAGGTTCAGCCTGGGCATCAGGAGGAATTTCTCCATGGAAAGGGTGGTCAGGCACTGGAAGGTGCTGCCCAGGGAGGTCTGGAGTGCCCATCCCTGGAAGTGTTCAAGGAATGACTGGATGTGACACTCAGCACTCTGGCCTGGTGACAAGGCGGGGATCAGTCATAGGCTTGATCTCTTTGGTCTTTTCCAACCTTAATGATTCTGTGTTTTTAGGTTTCCCAGTTGTCTTCTCCAACTGGAACCATCAGGGTTGACATCTAAGCTTTCCATTGCAAAAGTGAAATCGTAGGTTATGGTAAATCTGAGACTGTTTGACAACAAATATACTCCCCAAAGATGACATATTACAAAATACAAACCTACCCTACACATTTGATAAAAGATGCTCATATTGACAGCTTGCTTTCATATGCAGCAAGGTGAGAATGGAGGGCAAGAAGAAGACATTCAGAGAAGAAATATGAATGGACAGAAGGCATTTTTGAGGCACCTGGTAGATGGAGTGTGGCACAAAAACCACCCTCTTCCCAAAAATCTCTTGTAGCCTAAAGCCCTGACTGAGAGACTGTGCTCCACCCCATAAGGTTAGATGTTTATAAATGTTTTCAGGTCTGGGCTTTAAGAAGTGAAAGGTAGCCCAAGGAAGTCCTTCAGCACACCAGTGGGACACCTGGGTTATGTGGAACACCAAAAAAAAAAAAAAAAACCCACAACAAAAAAACCCCAAAAAAAGCTGTAACAAAACCTCAGTATGAAGTACAGTACTGAAGATTTCAAGATCTTCCTTTTCCTAAGTTACTTGGGAGATAAGGAATGAAGGGAGAGAATCAGACCATTAGTCACTGGGATATAACTGCACCATGTAAAGGCTGTTTGCCTTTGCTAGAACAAAAAATCCTGCATAAACTATATAGATGCAATGCATATGTTGCACAAAACCAAGTTTACATAATAAAGAGAATATATATTTGCTTTGATCTCGAGCTGCCCCATAAATTTTTAATAACAGCTGTAAAACAGAAATCTTTGGCTAGAAATCCTCAGCAGCAATGAAATTTAAGCTCCCTACTCATTTCAGGTTAAGAAAACCCATTTCCAATCCTTTCCTTGTAGAAATGTTACCAACTTCTCCCAAGGAAAAATGCAAATGTCATTCACAGCCATTTATTTGCAGATTATTGTCTTCAGCCTGGCTCTCTCCAAAACAGAGGGATAAGGAACCATTCAATCTGTTCTGTCATCTTTGGTCCTGTTAGAAGAGGCATTGCTGAGTTCAGATATCACAGTCTTCTCATTTTATATTTCACTGGAAAGATGCCTCGATCTGTTGTTTTTCTTCTCTACAGAGAAAATGTTAAACCAGAAGTACTAAAAAAATAACTTCTCTACAATGCACCACAAATAGATTACAGTTTCTAGTTCAAGTGCAAAGGGACAAAGAAACCAAAATCTTTTTATATGCAGACATTAAAGTAAAAGCAGGAAACAGACTTAACATCTGGCAAAAAAAGCATTAACCCTTGTGCTTTCAGTGATGCAACTCACAGGAACTTCCTCAGCTCCTTCCCCCCCACTAATGAATCACCACTGTTGTACAGCACTTGAAACAGTGTGTTCACACAGCCCCTATAAAAAATAACCTTTTAGGTAAATTAGGAGGCTCCAAAAGGTGCAACTAACAAATCTATTATCTAGAAAAAAATATTACAATAAAATAAATATGAAAATTCCTTGTTCAAGTCTTACATCTATCACCGTACGCAAGGAAAGTCTCACACAGAGGCATTTTTTAGGAGGAAGATTTTTAGAAAACAGTATTTAAAGCCAGTATTTGGGGGTAAAAAGAGGACAGATGATTACAGTGCTGTGTGATAAGATGAAAAAGAGCGAGCTAATGGGATATAAAACTGCATACACTGGAGACAGCTTTACAAGTTCGAGAAATGACAGGCAAATAGCAATCACACCACACCAAAAAGGCACTGACAAGTCAGGAAAAAACCTTCATTTTCTAAATGACAGCAGACTCAGTCCCTCTGTATGAAGAGTACACAGAGCTGGAGTTAAACAGTAACTGAGAGTCCTAGAGCTGTTTGGAGAGTACCCAAAATGGAGAGCAACCATTCCCTGCCCTCGTTCTGCAGTGTTTGTGCCACTCTGGACACAGCCAGGTGTGTTTTTCTGGATGTAGATCCACCAGAAATCCAAACTATGTCCTGCCCTGCCTCTCCTGCCCCTCCCTGTTAGGTGTGAGCACTTACAGGGTCAGGATTTTGAACATTCCCCAGATCACTTCCAGCAAAACTATTCCCTGTTCCAGTCAGATCATGAAGTTACACAGAGGTCCATGTTCTTCCACCTGATTCCATCTGAGCCAAGTAAGAGAGATATAAACAGCCCTGTCAACACATTGGTGAGGATGAGGAATGGGAAGGATTCACTATCCTGCTCATGGAGTTTATATCCTGTATTTGTTCACGCCTTAAGTGGCACAAGACTGAACAGGGATTGAAAAAAACAAAACAAAAAGAATAAAATTAACACACCAACCAAAAAAAGATGACATAATAAGAAATAAAGTGAATTTGCTCACCAGGAACTGAACTAACAACACTCTCAGGACATAACCCCTTATTTTTGCACCACTGCTGCCCTGCAGAAAAAGACAAGCAAAACAGGAACCTCACTGAATCCCCAATTTCAAAGTCTACCATGTAAAATGCCAATTAAACAACTGCCTTCTAACTCTCCCCCATGCCAGCCACAATGTTCAATCCAATAAGAGTTGCATGTCTTTAAGAACTACAGTAAAACACTTTAAAAGCTCCACTTCTCAAAAATAAGGTGAGAGAGAGAACAGGGGGCAGGATGAAAAGCACAGGATGCATCCTCACGAAAATGATCAGTTTAATTTCCCTCTTTGCACATACCTCAGAACAGCAGAGGCTGGACAGCACCTCTCGAGCCTGTCCAGTCTAACCCCCCCTGAAGTGCAATTTTCCAGTGCAACTTGCTCCAAAAATAACTGTGCAGGAACACGATGATCCACCTGGATTTAGGCTGGTGCTGGGGTAATGACCGGACTACAAAAATACATCTTCCTACGAAGCCCAGCAGTCTCAGAGCTCTGGGGCAGGGATGGCCCAGCAGGGTGGTTTCTGAAACCTGAGAGAACGGTGCTAAATCTCTTCTGCTTGGTGGCTGACTAAGGCCAAAACTGAAAACTTGAGTTGAAACTGGGTTTAAGCTAAGATTAGAACTTGGAGCTATGACTGCAAATGGCACAGGAATGGATACAAAAGAAAGAACAACAACAGTAGCAGGATGAACAGGAAAGAGAAACTCGAGGTGCAGCACCAAAACACGTAATTTGCAATTTTTTCTGCTTTCTGCAAACACCAGTCACGGTCCAAGACTCTCCTCAGCGGCTGTAAGAGCACAGAGCTCGTATCCAGCACATCCAGATTAATGCAGGAGAGTTTAGGAGGTCTGCCCAAGTAATGTCTCCACACAATTATAGCTCAGAAGTCATAACCCCTCCCTTTAATATTAAAGAAAAAAGAAATCACATTTGCAGCCAAAATGTACTGATAATACTGCAATGGCAGCATGGCCCTGAGCCTGCAGCCTTCTCAGAAGTCATTCTCATTAGAAGAAAACTGAAGGATCATCCTCTTCATCCAGTGATTTGCAGGACATTTAACACACGCTGCTCACTGGAAGGCCAGCGCTGTGGAATTTTTCAGGAGTGGGCAAGGGGAGTTTAAGTGTTTCAATCCCATCCCTGTGCAGGTTTTACCTGGAAGAGATGGAGAGCATAAAGCAGAGCTGGGAAGTAGCACCCAGGAGGACACCAGAGGTGAATTTCTGCCATGAGGGGTGGGGGGAAGGCTGCTCAGAGTAAATCGCTCTGTCAAATAATTGCAGGGAGGGCCAATGGCTCCTCTGGAAGGCTGACAGTAAAAGTCTGTCAGAAGCAAAACCAATGGAGAATTAATTATTCTTAAATATGGAAGGACCTAGAACTCAGTGATCTGTTAATTAAAATCCAAATATCCACAATAGTGTTCCAGTTCAGTTCTTGTGAGAGCCAACAGAGAGCAATCCCACTGCTTCTAATGTGAGTAAGAGCTTGTTTTAAGGACTCATCCCTTAAAGATATCGAAATTTAATGGAAATTGCAGATATTCAGTACTCCTTCTATTCCATATTCAAATATCTGAGCTCACACAAAATACACAAGAGAGTCTTCACCAATTCATTGTGTTTCAGCAGTTCTGGAAATCACTGAAAAGTAACTGGCAAACCAACTAAACTTCATTAGTGTAAAGCTGCTCCTTGAAGGCAGCTCTCGAGGGGCTCAAAGGAGTGAAATTTTCTTTCTGTTTTAGCTGGTCATGCAGTGGGTTAGAAGCAGAAAGCAGCTCTGACGTGTGAGAAGTAGCACAGACAAGCTCTGTGACAGGGAGAAGAGAAATTGTGACTTTCTGTGAAGATGACAACACTTAAAATTAAATGTCTTAATTTCTGCTCCCACTTAGCCAGTGGGTTTTGTGAGGGTCGGAAGAAAACTAAGGTTTCCCCAGGCTACCTTTCCCACAGCATTTTGCAAAATAGGGAGGGAGTAGAGTGGTTTTCAAGATAAATGAGGAGCTGCAGGCATCCAGCTGCAGGATCCCAAGCCTTTTGTGAAAAGTTCTCTCCTCACAATGTGTACAAGCCAAACATCACAGGATCCACAATAAATTAAAAAGAAAAAAGAGGGAAAAAATATCCCAGAATCATTTGGGTTGGAAAAGACCTCCAAGACCATCAAGTCCAACCTGTGATTAATCCACACCTTGTCACCAGCCCAGAGCACCGAGTGCCACATCCAGGCCTTCCTTGGACACCTCCAGGGATGAGGACTCCACCACCTCTCTGGGCACCTCCTTCCAATGTCTGACCACCCTTTCCATGCAGAAATTCCTCCTGATATTGGAAATGCAGGACAAGTAGCAGTCTTGAAACACAAAGCAGAATGGAAGGTTTAAATCCACCCTCCCTAAGTGTGGTGCCTCAGCGTGGGGTAAAGGCAGGCAGCTCCCACAATTTAAAGGCTTGAGATATCCCAACTGGATTAAAAGTGCTCACATCCTTTTCTCCAAGCACTGGACAGCAGCAATTCCTTTAAGGACAAGCAGAGGAGATGGCCACAAAAACCCCAAAATCCTGGAGCTTCACCCTCTAGCCAGGCAAGGGCCTGAAAAGCAGCATACCTGCATTCCAGTTTCCACCCTGGGTTATTACGCAGCCTGTTTATAAAACAATTTTTAAATGCCAGCTTTTATGTATTACAGTTTTATTAATCTTGAATGATACATCATAGGTGCAGGATGCATAAAAGGGTTACAGAAACATGGTTTGCATTTTAAAATGCTTTAGTGAAAACAAATGAATTCTCTTTATTAAATGAATTGAACCTTGCTGTGTCCTCCACGGAAAGATTTCAGTATTAGTGAATCTCCTCCCTCATTGTTCTTTTTTCCACCTTATGTTAGGGGAGGAAAACAAGTATTTCGGCATTTACAGCTCCCAAATGGTTTCTCAGTTTTGAATTAAATAGGCTGTGATATGAACTAACTGAATACACAGAAATAAAGGAAATATTCTCTATGCACATGCAGAAGAGGCTACTTCTTTCAAAAAACAGGTTTACTGCTTCATCAGACTCTGGCTCCATGGGCTCAGCCCAGAGTGACAACTGCCACTCCACTGGTTTGACTTAGTTTGAGATACTGGAAATAAAAATACAGTGCCCAGGTTCTGCTGGAGTCCAATACAAGAAACAGAGGCATTACAGCAAATGGCTTAGGCTTTAGAAAAAGGCATTTATGTATTTTAACCTATTTAAATAGGAAACCTTTTTTAACAAAAAAACCCAAACTTTGAATTCAGGTTATAAATTTAAGTTTAGGTGTAATTACAAAGAGAATGTAGAGATGCCTCACTGCTGCTCTTATCAGCCAACTTAGCCAACAATCAGCTTTTATTCTTATCAAAGATACAGATGCATCCATTTGCCATTAAACAGATCTATTTCCCACAAACTAGACACAGCCTCCAGGCTCCAGATAAGCAGGGAATCTGGCCTTGTAGCATCCAGAGTACAGGAATTTTAACACCTTCTTGGAGCAGCATTGAAATTGATCATTAGTGTCAACAAATCCAATCCAAATGGACTGTCCCAAACCTCTTTGGAAGCAGAGACTCTTTTCTGCTTGTTCAGTGTTTAACCCCCTGGAGGCCCAGCTCCAGCAACCAAACTGCAACCACTTAAATCTTCATTTTAACTACTTTATGAGTCATTTATACACCGAGGTAACCCACCTAAGCAATCAAATACAACGACCCAAAAAAAGATCTGGATCTCAGTTTTCCGGTTTTACAAGCCTCAGAGGGGAAAGAAGATAATTCCTGAACAAGTTACAAGTTCCAAATGCAAGGTTTTATGGAGGAAGGGGAGGTTGGAAGGGGAGAGAGAGCAGGATGATCTTTCCATAGCACTGCAATGCCACAGGAAAACACCACGTTTAATGTAATCAAGTCCTACATTGCAGCCATATGGAAACAATTTCAGTCAATAAACAACTCCTGCAAGAAGACAGCAGAGGAACAGGAAAATGAGATCCTGATTTAACCAGCAGGCAGGAGGGTCACTGGCTGAGCTCAGAGGCTGCCATGATATGAAATATCCATGTCCACCAAAACTCCAGTTTTGGGTCCCTTTCAATTTTCTTCAACTTCCACACCTCAGACCACAGGAGCACAAATGGCACAGCTTCTCCCACAGTGCTTCCCAGCCTCCAAGATCCTGTGCCTCAGTGCTCTCCCCTTTCTTCCCCCCTTCCCAATCTTTCCTCAAAGCCTATCGCTGTGGCCAGCTTCCCACCCGATAGCCAGAAAGGAAGCAGACATCCCAAACTTTAGATACTCGCCCGACCTCTCTGCAGTTTATCTGCTCGGAATTCACAGGTTTCAAAATAGGGATTTTCTCAGGGAGCAAATCCTTAAAAACACCCACCCTGAAAAAAAAACCCAACCTAAAGCACCACACATTTTACTTTTTCCTGTTAGTGGTATTTAAATGAGGTTTGGTTTCAAGATCCCATATGATCCAGGATTCTAAAAACCAGTGGCAAAAATACTGCTTCCCCTGCAGAAGACAACATTCCTGTGCACTGCTGATTACAGCTGCAACACCGAGGGAGTAAAAGCTAAATCAGTTTGGGACAGGAAAAGGGAAATTCAAGGGAACAGCCAGTAAGCAAAGGCATCTGCATTTTTAACAAAAAGCAAGAAGGCACAGTGCTATGAATAAATCAGAATTTACTTGAGTGTGACAGAGGAGTGACACCAGTATTTATGAGAATAATGCCCATGAGCTGAAGGGTAATTCACGAGTGTCTTCAGAAGTAGCCGATTGTAAAGGTTGGGAAGTTCAGCACTTCCACAATGCCACCCCAAAAGCACTGCCATTTTTCACTTGAGGACATCCAGAAACAAAAGGCCTTGGGATGTTTCTCTTAACAACCAAACTACAAGACTCAAGATATTAAAAAAGCAAACAAAACAACAGTACCAGTAATAAAATTTAAACCCCAGTAGCTTTCTAGTGGAAGGGAAAACCACTGGGAGTACTGCGAAGAGTTTTCTGCAGACTGGGGCAACATGCTCTTGTCACATGAAGCACCAGCAATAAAAGATTATTCCCAGCAAACCCATTAGCAGGGAAATATTTTATATCAACCTAAAACACATACACCAAACAGGGCTTTCACCCCAGGCCAGGTCAATGCTCCTGTTGAGCCAAGGCTTAGCAAGAGGATGGAGCAAATCTGCAAAGCTGTAAATTGGCTACCCATCCAGGTAAAGAATAGGAAAAGAAAAATCTGTGTTTTCCCAGTAAAGAATTACGAGAGCAAGGACACCAGCAGTGCCAGTCAGCACGTTTTAATGGCAAATGTCTTGATAAAGGACTAACTTTGTTCTTTTGAGATTACAAATGTAGTTGGACAGAGTCAAGTACATGCACAGAGTGTACTCTGGTTCTGGTGGAAACCCACATCGGCTGCTCCGTATCCGAGAGCTGTCAGTCAGCCAGTTCTTAATCTACTTCCTGGGATTGCATCATGCTAATTCTTTTTTTTTTTTTTGTCACTAAATTTAAGGTCTGATGCAGTTCAACATTTTTATCACTGCAGATAAAAATCTGTGAGTGACACCAGGACTGTAGCACAACAGGACATTATTAGGAGGAAAGGACAGCAGGAGAAAGGAGGCTGAAAACCTGCCTTAAGTTAGCTCAGGAAAGCCAAACCCACCAGAATACAAAGACTAATTTATAATCTAAAAAATGCAGACTGTAACTACTAAATGGCAGACTTTACTTGACTAAAGAATGTCAGTGCTGGGGCAGTGAGGCTCATGAACAGATTTCCCTATGCAAAAGGGCTCCTGGGAAACTTCTCAATGGCTGCACAGCAAAAAGGGCTAAAGGCACCACGGAATTTGGTATGGATCAGGCACAGGCTGGAACAGGAACCTTTTTTGGTTTCCACAATGTTAAAAATAAACGGAGACCATGAAGAATCACCGGATGATCTGAGTGCTGGAGAAAATGCCTCAGAGTGAGACTTAAAAGCTCAACTCTGTTTCCTTATCTATCAAGTAACTTGATTACAGAGTGTAAGTACCTTCATGGCAAGAAAGTCCTGGATACTAAAGGGCTCTAATCTTGTCAGGAAAATCCTAACAAGAACCAGCGGCAGAACTCAGACTAATTCAAATTAGAAATCAGCCACTTATAACTACCAAGAGAAGTGATGAGCCTGAAATTACCAGTGATGGACACTCAGGGCTGGAAAGCTTTCAAATTGTTTTTAGCCAAACATCATTTACTGGTCTCAGTTTCAGAGTAAATGATTAAAATTTAAAGGCCTGTGATACAAAGCATATAAAACATATCAGGGAAGGCAATTTAATTATCTGTTCTCGCCTTAAATTTTATGAATCTCCAATATGTTAACATCACTCAACTTCTGTGGACCAGGAAATTAAAGAGGGAGGAATAAGTTTCAAGTTCAGCAAGTTTCCTCTTTTTCAGACTTATCACTAAACAGCACCTCTCCACCAAACAGATGGAGCTCCCATGAAATACAAACAGGGAACAACTGACTACGATGCCTAGAAACCAAGTGTAAGACAATTTAGTTGGAAAAACTTTTATCAGCTACTTACCCCTCCCACCTGGGGCATCAAAAACCAGTATTAACTTAAATAATTAGTTCTCATTCTGGGTAACTACACCTCTGACACCCAGGTTTGCACTCCCAAGAGCAGCAGCACCTATTAACAGCCTGCCAAGAATCTCCGCATAATTCTTAAATATAAAATCATCTCGACAGCCCCAAAAGGATTATTTCCATATTCCACACTAGAACACGGACAAGTAAAAAAGTTTGCCCTGGGTCATAAAATAAAACCTGTGGCAGAGCCTAGCAAGGAGTTTTCATTGCCAGGAAGACCTTTCCAACACTTGAACACCACTTCCATGTCAGAGCTGCTGCACACCCAGTTGCTCAAACCCCCAAACGCTGCCAGTTAAACCACAAAGAGATTTCTGGTGAAAGCTGACATTGTAATCAGAGAATCTGATCATGGCAGAGAAACTGTCCAAAGTAAAGGTCAGAATAAATATCCAAGCAGGAACAGCGCTTGTATTTGATGAACTAACTAACTGCTTTCTGCTGCCATCAGTATTACAGTGCCACGGCAAGAACAAAAAGCAGATTCAGTGCTTGCCTCAGAGCTCAGAAGAAATGGGCAGCTCAAAATGCAGGAAATGACTATATGCTGCACTTCCCAATTGATAGGGCAAGGGCTTATCAGAAGAACAAAACTGACTGTTCACAAGGCCACTGAAAGAGTAGCCTACACTATTGTTTCAGCGGTACTTATCCGGCTGCTGAACTTAAAAATTCTAAGGAAGTGAAGAGAAAAGAGAAGAAGGCATCTTAAATATTAAGTTCAAAAGTGGAGAGAAGACCAATACCAGGAACTCAGGGCAAGCGACATTCAGCTGCGGGCAGAGCCAAACATAATTAATGTAATTTTTATGCCAGGCTTGTAAATTCCTTCCCTAACCCAACGTTAAGATCTCATCTACCACCACAGCAGTGAATGGGATCCATGTAAATTTAATACAGCTTAAAAAGACATCTTGTATGTACGGAGAACAAAAACATGCTACCTCTGTGCATGAAGCAGGTGTCAAAATTTGTTTCCTCAGGCTGGAAGAAACTCTTCCCTGGAAGCAACACTATACCCATTGGGCAAATAGAGACTGGAAGCACTACCTGACATGGACATACATGTGAAGTCAGATCTCTGTCAAGCTGTGTCACAGAAATGATTTAGGTGTAGTCATGTACAACCTGACGGAAAACCTCTGCTTGGCAATAAGTTTCAGGCTGGTAATTGCGCTGAAACCAAGATGAAATGATGAAGTGAACACTCAGAGTGGAATTCTGTAGGAAAAAGTGAACTGACCTTCCACAGCTCCTGGTTGGCTGCACAGGAAAGATAAAGCAGACCACGCTCTGTCAGGAGCACTACGGCAGCTCCCTGTTTTGAGAGCAGACTTTAACTTCAGACTCTGCCTGCAGCTTTGATTAAGAACTGGGAAAGGGAAATCTCCACACAGGCAGGGAGAATAACCAGTTCTCGATTATTTCTTTTAATTCTTAATAAAGCACATCAAAACAATAATTGTCCAACCTGCTGGTGTCTGCATTAACATGGAGCTGAATAAGAACAAGCGACAAACATGCCTGTGCATTCCTGAGATAGAGCTGAAGTCCAACACTGAAAAAATACCTACTAGAAGAAGCAGAAGAAAAGCAGTGCTAGAAAGAAGGGCATCCCTCAGTCTTGGGAAAAAGTTTACCTTTGGCCTGATGGGGGGGTGAAACATAATGCATTTAAAAGCAAGAAAATTAACTGAATAAATAAGGATGAGAAGTGTTGAGCCACAGAAGCCAATGGGAAATCCTCCCATCACCATAAAAAAAACCCAAACTCTGGACTTAGGAATTCTTAATGTGCACATTAGATGACCAGCCAATAAATTTCTTAGAAGGTTACTATATATCAATGTATCACTGATGGAAAGTGCAACAGATGGGGAAGAGGCACCGGTGTTGAAGTGCCACTGCCTCAGTCCATGACCTGACGCGAGTCACTTGGTCCTTGTGCCTCGGTTTCTCCATTTGTAAAACACCAACACCTCAGTCAAGCACTTCTAGAGATTTACAAACAGAGGTACAAAGCACTGTTTTGTCAAGGAACAGCAAAGGAGGGCAGTGGTTTGGCCAGAGCCATCGAGTGGGAGCCACTGGAGCCGCACTGCACTGCCCACCACATGAGCTGTGGCCTTAAATCAACCACCCCTGACTAGGTTGGGCTTTACGATGCCATAATTGTCACAGCAGCAGCTCCGGAGCTGTGACACCAGCCCTGTGCTCAGCAGTGTCACACAGAGCCTCCACAAACGAGCCTCTCCTCAACCCAACTGCTACAGCACAGAACAGGAGCTTCCCAAACCCAACAGACTTTTTAAGGTTATCAGGGATAAAAGCTTCTCCACGTGCTCATATGGCCACAGGCTAACACTGTGTAAGCACCCAGTCAAGAGGGGAAGGATATAACCAAGTTTAAAGAAAGAGATATATTCACTTGAAATCTGCAGGCACAACACAAAAATAAATGTGCTTTCTCACAGTGACAAGACGAAATGTTCAGCTGGTCAGCGACTACAAAGCTGATTCCCTACTTCTGGCTCTGGACCACAAGACAGCCTCAAATACGTAAGAACATTTTATCTGCCAACTCGCAATGAAGACCACATAGTTAATAGTTTGCAACCTCCTTTCCCCCAGAAGATCTTCAGAGTTGAGTAATAAAATTCCTCACATGATTTCAATGAGAGGGTTCACTTGTCAGGGGCTGTTTCGAGATAGTATCATATGTCAGGGAGGTGCTGCTCAGATCAAGTTTTCCAACCTTGTTGTGTTTTCAAGGCTTGACTGAAAATGAAAAAAAAAAAAAAATTCAGGCGATGAAGTTTGAAACTGAAGAAAAGAGAAATAATCTCTAGATGTTATTTTGAAAATGTCAAAGTTAGCCAATTAATGAGGGGAGGAAGAAAAACTGATTAAAGCCCTGACAAACCCTTGAGATCCCAGACTGATTGCGACTTCTGCCGCAGACTCCCTGCAGGAACCTGGGCAAGTTGATCCCTCTACACCTTGGTTTGCCACCTGCGAGACGAAAAATAGCACTTTCTTTTCATATCCTGTCATTCTTGCTTGTATTGTTCCCCAAATTAAAAGCATTTGTCAAAACACTTATCTTTAGCATTAACCCTGGGAATTGCATTCACAGCTACCACACAACCCATTTGCATGACTGAGTGCTCAAATACAAACTCTTAGTACACTTTGCTACCCAGCCATCCTAATTTAATACGAGTCAGAAGGGAGCTTTAGTCAATATAGGAATATTAGAATGCTAAAATACAGTTTATTTCTAACCTTACATATAAAACCAGATTTAGGGTTATGAGCTAGACTGCTCAAAAAAAAAAAAAAAATCAAATTCCCCTCATTATATCCTAAAAATCCCACTGTAATCACAGTATTGGTCTCACTGCATTGATAACCCACAAGATCATATTATCAGCACAGGTATAATTAAAGCCCAATCCCATGAGGACATGTATGCAGAATCCAATCCTCGCTCTGTTAAAATCAGCATAACAGGAAATCAACTTCAGGGACTTCAGAATCAAAGCTGCATGAAGTTATCGACAGGAAGAACAAAGGCATCTTTTTTTTTTTTTTTAGTAAGATTCTTAAGCTGACAGTATTTTGATTTCAAATTCTAAACTTTGCAAATGAAAAAGATTTGCTACAGATGCCAACACTGTAACCTGTCATTCTGTAATGTCCTTAAAACTCTGTACAGAAATCACTGTGAAACACAAGTTGCTTTCCTTAGATTAAAATGTGCTGTTGTTTCCTGAAAATTCATTTATTTTCTAACATATTCAGCCAAACATCTTCCCAGACCCCTTGGTAAAAGGAACAGTACAGCTTCCTCCTTTCTCGTGGTTCAGTTTCACTAATTCTCCCAATTCCCCACCCAAAGACCCAAATTTCACCCCTGCCCCACTGACACACAACACAAAAAGAGAAATCCCAAAAGTTAACAACAGAACAATTCCTGACAGTCATGCTTAATAAAAAAGCATTTTATTAAAGAGTAAATGAGTTTTAAAAATTAATGTCAGAGCCCCACTGTTTTCCCAAATCCAGACAGCAATGAAAAAACATACCAAACACTCCCATGAACCTAGGCATTATCACTATAAAGTAAACACTTCATAATAATTTAGTTTTCAAAACACTGGACAGCCATGAACTTTTAATACCCCTTTGTAAGAGACCAGTAAGACCCACAGAGAAACTGCCTTAAAAATAAGATCCCTGCAGCTGACAGCAGCTACTAATTCCATGGAATTATCAGAATCACCACGCTAGAGAGATGCACGTTGTCCAGAAAGGTCAACAAACCCAGGGAATTGCTCGACACCGCTCAGTGAAGCAGTTCCAGAGATAACCAGGCCTCATCCACACAGGATTTTCTCTCACATTTCCTTACCCCTCCTTAAAAATCCTGCCGTTTCACCTAGGGTAGCATTCCTGTAACCCAGCTGGCAGCCTGCATACCACAATGTCGTCTAGACCTGCTCGGAACAGTGGGATGACACAGGAGTAAAAATGCTGATGCCTGTTCTGGTGCTTGCACTGGTGCTAAGGGAACGAGGGGAGGAAGAACAGGCAGCGCTGAGTGAAACACAAGTTCCTTGTTCCCAGCCTCCTGCCCAGGCTCGTCGGATAATTCTGTCAACCAGACAGAAAAAGTTGTGGCTGTCGTGGGGTTAAAGAATAATCTTCACATAAAGGAAAAGAACGCTCCCAAGCCCGAGTTTTCACATGCCAGAAACAAACCCTGCCTTTTCTGAGCCCATTGCGCCGAGAACATGCAAATAACAAATTCATCCCTGCATAGACAACATTTCCCGTCCCTTTCTGCCTTCTCCCCTCTCTCCATCTCGGAGATGTTTTCTTAGCAATTTGGAAGAGACATGGCAAAAAGGGAGATGCAAAACACGGAAATAAATTAAGTTTGTTCTCTGTTGTTGACGGATTTGGTCCTAGCATGATGGGAGGAAAAAAAAAATGTTAGGAGTGATAAATCCATATATACCTACTCCAAACTACACCCCACTTCCCAAGGGACACGGTATAATGGTAAATAAATATAGATGCAGTTCCTACTAATGAGGCAGGGTACAGCAAGGCCAAAGAAAATGCAATCATCTCGGGGAAAAAAACTGCACAGGACTCCTCCTCTCCCATCCATGGAGGAAATCAAATGCCAGCTGCACCATCCCAGGAAGGAAGCAGAGCCTGTACCTGATGAGCCCTGCAGAAATGAGCGAGTCATATCACGGGACCCGAGCAGGCACTTCAGGCTTTCACCAGCCCACAAATCTGCAGAGCACAATTCCTCGCTCCGGTATTTTACGTGGCATCATTCATGCAAACTGTAGGGGTATTTTTCCCCAGTGTTGTCTTTTTCGCTTCCCTCCATCCCCACTAGTTTGAAGCAGGGGCACGTAGGTGGTGTCTCTCAGATTGGCGTTCCCTGGCCATCAGTTTAACGCTTTCCTCCCTACAAAGTTTCAATCTCCCCAGTTTATGATCGTGTTTTGTACTTAAAAGCCACCGAATCGCACTCCCAGTGTTACTTGAACAAATTGAGACAGACCCGACTCCACAAACATGCTTAAACCTTCATTTCCTCTTCCTTCTTCCTTCCCCACCCCCAAAAAGAGCTTTTTCTTTTTTTTTTGTCCCTAACACGAAGGAACCGGGGAAAAAAACAGCACATCCAACCAAGGCTTTTCCAGACCTATCGCAAAGAACAAAATGCTTCCGAAGAAGTGCTCTGCAAACATACCAAGAGACACTCCAACAACTAGGGGAAAAAAAAAAAAAAAAGAAAGAAAGCAAGCAAAGAACCCATCAGGCAAAACTGAGGTCGAAGAACTCGGCGGGGTCTGGCTCGGGTGTGTATTCTGCACCTAAACACACTCGCCTCTTGTTTTGTTTTAATCCCAAAGCTAAGGCAAACACTCCAGCAGAATTCCCTGCCGCTTCCCCCGGCCGCTCCTGCGGTCAAACACACCGTTCTGCCCCTAAAACATCCCGGGCACGGGATCCAAAAGCATTTAGCCCCCACCCCTTCCCAAGAAGTACAAAATAAACAAGCGGCTGACACCCCACCCAAGCCCTCCTCGCACATTTTGGGAATGACTTCCCTCCGGGTCCTCCTCCTCCTCCCCCACCCGTTCCCGTGTTAAACTCTCCAAGCAGACACCCTTCGGGTTTCACGCCTTCGCCCTCCCCAAAAAACCTCCCAAAGCCCCGGGAGCTGCCACGGACCTGGGAGCCGGCGGGGTTTGGGACACCCCTGCCCCCCGTTCCCCGACCTCCACCGGCACAAAGCTCCCGAGAAGGAGCCCCCGGAGCCCCTCGCACAGCCCCAGGCAGGGCAGAGCTCCCCGGCAGAGCGAGGGGTTCAGTGCCCGGCTCCATCCCCGCGGGTCGGAGCCTCCCTCCTTCCCCCGCCGTCCCCGGGGGTCTCCGGGACAGGGAGCGCCGGGGGTCGCAGCAGCTCACGCCGAAACTCCGCGGCGAACAACACCCGAACAGTCCCCAAAGCGCAGCACCCACCCAGGCTGAGGGGGCTCGGCGGCCGCCACTCCGTGCCCCCACACCCGGGAGACACCCGGGAGGAATCGGAATAAATACACAAATGGCAGAAACGCCGAACCCCAAAGGTGCCCTGCCCTCCCGCTGCAGCCTCCTGGGGACACCTTCCTCCTCCTCCTCCCCCGCTCCGGGGTACCCGGAGCCCCCCAAAGCCGCAAATACAACTCTGCCGCCCGTGCCGAGGGGCTGCCGCTGCCCACCCCTGCCCGCCCCCGGCTGCCCCCCTCACGCACATCTCGCTCTCCGGCTCGGCGCGACTCCCGGCGGTGCCGGCGGAGGGGGGACCCCTTCCCGCTGCCCTGCCTCCCTCCAGCCCACCCACCCGCCCGCCCCCTCCCCTCACCGCCGCCGCTCCCCCTCCCGTATCCCCCCTCGACACTCACCTCTGGGTGCTGCCGGCGCCTCCGCCTCACCATGGACCGGCAGGACTGGGGGGGTCCCCCCGCCCGCCCCCGCCCCAGATTGAGGGGGGATTAACGGGGGGCGCGGAGGGACGAGAACAATAGGGGGGAGGAAATCCCTCAGCCCCCCCCCAGCCCCCCTGAGGACACGGCCCCCTCCCCGCCCGGCGCTCCTCCTGCCGCTCCCTCCTCCTCGCCCGCTCCCTCTCTTTTTTTTTTTTTTTGCTTTTTTTTTTTTTTGGCTCAATCACACCAGACCGACTGTCTTTGTCTGTCTGACAAGCGCCATGTTGATATCAACATCCGAGCCCCCACCTGCTGGAGCTGTGAGACCCTGGGACTTGTAGTTCCCCCCTCCCCAGGGTGACGGGGAGACCCGCCGCGCCGGGACTACAACTCCCAGCGTGCCGCGGGCGCGCGGCGCGCCAATGGGGCGGAGGGGCTGAGCGCCGGGCGGACTACAACTTCCGGCATGCCTCGGGCGGCCATGACGTTATCCAGGGCGGAGGGGCGGCGGGACTACAAAACCCATGAGGCCTCGGGGCACGGCGGGGCGGGCAGGAAGGCAGGATTATCCCGGTAAATAGAACCGGGGGACGCGATGAAGCTGGTGAGTGCCCGGGGCGGGGGGCCGTGAGGGCGGGGAGGGGCTCGGCCTTTCCCCGGCGGCGGGAGCGCTCCCGGGGTTGCCTACCGCCTGCGCAGTCTCAGCCTCGCCGGGCGTGAGGGGAAACTGAGGCGCGGGGAGGGGGGCCTCAGGAGAAAGGGGGGCGGGCGTGATCCTGAGGGGAATGGGGGGGGGGGCCTGAGGGATTGGGGGGTGATAATGGGGCAGGGAGGGGCTGAGGGAGTGGCGGGGGTCGGCCCTGAGGTGTGGGGGAAGGCGGGGGTCGGCCCTGAGAGGGGAGGAGAAGGGAAGGGGGGCCTTTGCCGGGGTTTGAGGTGTTGGATGGGATCAACCTCACTGGGATTCGGGAGGAGGAGCAGAAAATGTTTCTCAGCTTTCTAAGCCTTGAACGTGACTCTCGCGTGGAGCTTTCCTGCTGCGCGTGTGGCTTCTGCTGGGCTCCGCTAGGAATGTGAATAAATCCCCGTGGTTTGGGAAAAAGACGTTTTCCATCTGTACTGTGATAATACAGGGAGATACTAATAAAAAGATCAGCCTGGAACAGCTTTGCCAAGGATGCACTTTGCTTCTGACAAGGATTTTGGTCCTGATATTGCAGTCTTCTGTCAGAAAGTACATGACCCATTATATTGGTCTCCTCTCTAGATCTCCCTCTTGAACTGTTAAACTTTCCTGGAGACCTTGGATTCAGGCACTGCTTTATTTTCCAATAGGAATTTATTTCACATAATGTGCTGCAGTTCTTGGTCTGGGGGTGAAAACCCGAGCAGTTTTCAACACACCTGAGCATAACATTTGATTTATTTAATCTGAAGTGACAGCATTATTCAATTTAAGATTGTCTCTTGGTTTTGAGGCTGAGCAGTGTGTTACAACAAAGCTTCACAGGAATAAATGTGGATTCCAGGCTGTTTTGAGACTTTTAGGAAATCACTCTCCGTGGAAGTGTGTGCCATTAATTCCAGAGGCAGGTGGTCAGAGAGCTTGATCCTGGCTTAATCTTACCTGTGTGATAAGGATCTGTGTGGGGATGAATATTACCAGTGGGACAAACACTGCGAAGTCAAGCACTTCTGGGTGTGATTGTAGAGGCTGATAGAATTCAGTGGGGAAAAGCAAACTGGGAAATCTTTATTTAAAGACCACAGTGGAAATGCAGAGTTCTTTTAATGTTTAGAGTCTTGCATAGGGGTAGAGAGAGGGAAGGGGTAGGGAGGGGAAATACAAACTGTCTGGAGTCTGTATTGGAGCATTTTTAGACCTGTGTATAAATTTAGGGACTGGGAATTATGACATTCTTCGCCTTATATTTTTCTGGAAACGTGTCTGAATCTCGTTGTGGGCAGAGGAGTCAGATGCTTTTCATCCAATTTTCTCATCATTTGGGTTGAATATGGAAGAACAGGGTACAGGTGAGGGACTAGTGGAATGTTCCCTGTCCGTGGCAGAAGGGTTGGGATAAGATGAGCTTTAAGGTCCCTTCCAACCCAAACCATTCTGGGATTCTCTCTCCAGGCCTGATTCAGAATCCAGGGAAAACATCAGACTCCTACAAATTCAAATGTGCTTTGACTCAGGCAAATCTAGGTGCTAATTTCCCCCAGATTTTAAGCTGGCATGTGATACTAATACTGGAGGAGGAATGCAGTGCAGGATTTGTTGGCTTCACTTGGAATTCATAGCTCTGCCTTTAACCTGCACCATTCTGACTGCTTTGGAGCTGCAGGACTGTTTTGGAGCTGCACCATCTCTGTCCTCTGTCACTCTGTCACCCATGAGATCACCAGGGATGCTCAGTGGGAATGGGATGTCTGTGGAGAACCTGCCTCTGCTAGGGCCTGAGCATCTGGAATCAGCCCCTCACCTTGGGCTTTTTGTGCCCTGCTGTCAAACTTTAATCTGTGTTTTGTGTGTTTTACACAACTTTTTGTGTTAGGAGATGAGGCACCTTTTTGTTGGCTGCACCAGCCTTTAGCCATAAGGGAATAAAGTCGGAAGCAGGCAAATCTGGGAGCAAGAAAAATGCATTTTTGTCCAGTCAGGAACATGAGTGGGATCTCTGGATCTGTTTTAAACAGTAACAAGTATAAACTATGTGGAAATGATCACATTTATAATGTGTCTAGAGACATACATAGTGCAAACACTCCCATTCCTGGATTCCTAATCAAGAATTCTAACAGAGGTGCAGGCCCAGCAATGTCACCTGAGCAAACAGCTGTATGAAAAATATGAATTGCCTTTTGTTTTTTTTTTTTAATTTTTCTGTCACTTTGTTTGAATCTGGTAGAAAGAATCCATTGACTGCCAGGAATCCACAGTGTGACAGCCACAGAGAGATGAGTTTAGCTGCTTTAAAAGAAGGAATGAAGGAAGATTTTTCCAGTTAGTTCATAGATGTCAGGGTTGTGATCCTACTTGTGATTTTTAAAAAAGGCAAGAAAATGTTTTGCTGATGAAAGTGGTGATATTTCATTGCCTTTTTTAATTACCAATGGTTTAAAAGCTACAAAAATAGAACTTATTTTTCCTCTTCATTTCTTTCTATTTACTTCAATTTATAGCTTCATTTGTCAAAGTTCTGGTCTGGTGAGAACTTAATTTCACATGAGTGTGTTACATTTGTGAATAAACCAACTGAATTCCTCACTCCTTCACCAGCTTGGCTTTACATATCTTTTTTAAACTTTACTAAAAGAAAGGCAAAATGTGATGTAACTCCTTAATAATTAAGGCTTTGTGAATTTAAAACAAAACTCTCTGTGATATTTTAAATTTAATATTTGGGGCTTAGTAGGTTTTGCTGTTTAAATATAGTTTAAAGTAGGTTTTTGAGGAATGTGTGTAAAGCCCTTGAGGGCTGTTAATCCAGACAGTTGCAGTCCTGTGTTAACATATTGTGAGCAGAAGTAGAAAATTAAATGATTAATCTGCCTTTTTTCCACTTGGTACAGGGAACTGTAGAACACAAACATAAGGGATAAATGACTTAGAAAAAGACTGAGTCTGTTTTTAGTGCAGTGCATAGCCAAACAAGTGATATTTTTCACCTTAATTGATCAAAACTTGGATTTAAAAGCTCAAGTTTGACCACCTGAGAGTGGCTGTGCTGCCAGATCCCCAGATTTGGGAGATTCCAGATGCAAAATCCCTCCCACAAGCAGACAAACCCTCCCGCAGAGGTGGCCTCTCTCGACTCAGACATTTGTTTCTAATCCCACATTTTAAAGCCGACCTTTCTGTTCTTTTCTTATTCAAAGCTCCCGTGCCTTGTTCAATGTTTGTCACTCCAGACAGGAGGTGGCTGCATCTCAATGATGCTCAAGTGCCCCCTACCTCACCTGCTGACCGGCTCATTAAGCCTGCAAAGCCGTTGGGATTCGGATACCCAAACCCTTCCATTCAGGTGGGGTTGCTCAGTCCCTTCTGCTTCCTGTTTGTGTTTAGCGAGACAAAAAGCAGGTGAGAACTTGCCCCAGAGCTGCTGCACCTGTGCAGGGCTTGTTTGGGCAGGTTTCTTAGGGAAATAAAACTTGTGTTCCTGCAGGTCTTCTCTCCTTCCCTGTCCACCCCAAATTTCAAAATTTCTACCCAAGTTTTGCCGGTAGGACTGAGTTGGGAAGAAACTGGTTTTGTGGGTTTTTGGGGAGAGTAGGTGATTGCTAGAAAAAAAGAGATTCCACTTGTGTCCTAAATCAGAGAGAGGAGCTTTGTCATCACTCAACCCTTGGGGTCCGAAAAGTTCTGTGAAGAAAATCTGCCCCTTAATAGCCTGACATGGGGAAATCTCAATGAGCACACACAGCTGTGGGACACAAATTCATGGGAAATCAGGTTTTGTTCTGGTGTGGATGGAACTGCATTTAAAAACGAGGGGGAAAAGGCAATTTGTGGGGTCAGAGGGGCTTTAACTCTGTTCACAGAATCAATGAGGTTGGAAAAGACCTCCAAGACCATTGAGTCCAGCCTGTAACTGACCCCACCTTGTCACTGACTGCCATGTCCAGGCATTCCACAGACTCGTCCAGGGATGGTGACTCCAACACCTCCCTGGCCAGCTCCTTCCAGTATCTGACCACCCTTTCCGTGAAGAAATTCCTCTGATGTCCAACCTGAACCTGTCCTGGCACAGCTTGAGGCCATTTCCTCTCATCCTGTCCCTGTTCCCTGGGAGCAGAGCCTGACCCTGCCCTGGCTGTCCCCTCCTGTCAGGAGTTGTGCAGAGCCAGAAGTTTGCCCCTGAGCTTCCTTTTCTCCAGGCTGAGCTCCTTTCCCAGCTCCATCAGCTGCTCCTGGTGCTCCAGGCCCTTCCCCAGCTCCATCCCTTCCCTGGATACTCTCCAGCCCCTCAGTGTCTCTTGCCATGAGGGGCCCAAAACAGGACACAGGATTTCAGGTGAAGCTTCACCAGTGCCCAGCACAGAGGGAAAGGTCCTAAACAACTCCTCATTTTTCTTCCAGTACTGCCTGTCAGGACATCCAACCTTGCCATGCAACGTGCTCAAGTTCAAATCCACCACCATCATGCTGGACTGTGGGCTGGATATGACGTCTACCCTCAATTTCCTCCCGTTGCCTCTAGTCCAGAGGTGAGTTCTGTGGCCTGTCAGCACTTAGTCTGTGTCTTCTTGGGTTGCAGTTGGAGTGCTCTGCCTAAAATGGTGTATTGGAAGGAGGGAGGAGATGGGTACAAATGAACAGCATCATCTGATATCATAAATAGACTTTGTTCACTTAAAAATTCTCTTTATCAAAATAACGTCCTTTGGCTCAGTAGACGGAAGACATTTTATGGATTTATTGATTGGTTTTTCTAGATAATTTATTCTAAGCTTCAGTAAAGTATTGCTGCAACTGCTCAGCACAAGTGAGGTCACATATCTGTCATCTTTCTGGCTTCTTCATGCAAGATGAGATAAATGGGTAACTGAGATGGAGTGCGTGGAGCCCAGCAAGTCCTGTTTAACCACCATCTTCTCAGGCTGTTCTTCAGAGCATGGACTAATGCAAAGAAAAATAGCACTTAGCAGTCCTTGTGAGTTGCCTGCGTGGCATAATTGTTCCCTTTTAAAAGTTAAATAAATAAAAGGGCAGTACAGCTGGGCACAGGATTGGATCAGCAGAGAAAGAAAATAGAGTCTAGAAGAGAATGCTGAGATCAAGACTCTCCTTTGTATGCCCTACTACAAAGTCGTATTTCCTCAGGTTTTTGGAGTGATTTGGATATTCTGTTAGGGTGACGTGTCTTGTGTAAATGGAATAAATGACAAAAATTAGCAGGTGGAAAGGTGGGAATGAGTCACTCTTAGCGAAGGGAAGCAGTAGGAGTTTTGTCAAAAGCCATTTACTAACTTTGATCCACAAGGAGACAAGTGAGAAACCTTCTGGGTTCAGGGAAGGCTTGATTGAGAGGGGTAAAATACGATTGGAAAAGGGAGTTTCCTAAGTGACCTAGTGAGGTTAAAGCAGTTTGTCCAGCACTTCCTATGATTTGTTATTTTTTGGAGAGGAGAGGAAAGGAATAGACAATGTGTGCATTGTTCTGCAAGAACGTGGAGTTCAGGATCTGCCATAGAGAGGCAACAGATGCCTTCAGAGGGAGCAGTGTGAAAGTCAATTTTTGTCCCATTCCATATTGCAATTGCTGACTGCAACAACTGGTGCAGTAATAGATTTTGAACAGATCCAGCAAATTTTGGAAATCCAGGTACAGACAGAATTGCCTCGCATTTGCTTTTTCCCACCCCCTCCCCCCAAAAAAAAGGAAATTGAGAGAGGAGCAAGTAGCAAAATGAGTTGATTGAACAAAGGCTTAAGAGGTTCTTTAGAACGGCAGGAATCAGCCTTCCCCTGGGATATGGCAGCTTTGTCTGCTGATAGCAGACCCTGGGAATGAGCAGCCAAATTGCAGGTCACAACCTGGAATTCCCCAAGTACCTCCAGAATGTCAGCACTGAAATGACTCAAACTCAATAAGAAAGGATGTCAGATTTGACCCCTGATGGCCCAGTGGAATCGCAGCAAACATTTGGATTTAAATCCAATCAATCTTGTCGGTGAGGTGACTGAACACCCCTTAGAGCAAGGAATGTCCTGAGCACATGGACTTGGGCAAGTAATTGATCTCTACAAACCAGGTGGCCTGCAGAGAGTTGTGGAAATAAGTCAGAAATGTGAGGAGGAATGTGGCTGCCACTGGAAAGTCCTTATCTCTGTAGTATTCATAGTTGTACCATTAGAGATTAGGAGTCCATTACCATGATGTCCAAATACCTCTGAAATTCAAATGTGTGTTACCAGCATAAGACAGGGTGACAGAGAACTGACATTTTCATCAGCTGCCAGGTAAGGTGACAGGGAGGACTGACTGAATTTGAACACAGGTCTGTCAGATCTGAGGTTCTCCCCAGCTGTGTTCTCTCAGAACCAGATGTGCTAACTGGAGATGGACCTGAGTGAGACCTTCACCTGGGAGGAGCTGTGCTTCTCTCTGCTGTCTTTAGTCCAGAGATGTAGTCTGCAAAGTTGCCCAAAGGATTACATTACAGAGGATCTTTGCTATGCAGCTCAATCCTATTTTGTACCTGCCATGGGACCCTCCTTGAGCAAACATTTTGAGAGCCTGTGCTTTAATCTGTAAGAGAGGAAAGTGCTGCAGTGTTTGTGGCGTTAAAGGGACTAGACATTTTTTAGAGTTCTTTGCGCTTCAAAAAAAAAATGCCAGCGCAAAGGCGTTTAGATTTCCCCTTGCCCTGGAAATGGCAGTCCCTGTCTCACCAGCCCATGGAGTGTGTGCAGAGCACCTGCAGGTGCCAAATTCTTTATTCTCCTGCACTTTAAAGGAGGTTTGTCAACTGGAGTTTTCTCCCCTGTACCAAAGTCAAATGCAAAACGGTAAAATGAACATGTGGGAAGCTCTTAACCTTTCCTGTCTAGCCATGACACACTTGCTCACATTATTTATGGGACAGTTCCAGCTATTTTGGATTAATCAATCACCCTATTACAATGTCAAAACTGTGTCAGGAGGAGCTGTGTTGCTTCTTGGCTTCAAGGTAAAGAGTCCTTTCTGTCCTGTGTTGCTTGTTCTGCTTTCAGCCACACACAAGACACATCTGCTCATTTTGCCTCCTCTGACAAGACTGCTCACTCCTCACTGGGTGCCAGTTTAGTACAAGTTTAGTGCTCTTTCATCATGAATAAAGCAAAGCTCTTGCTAGGTTAAATTATGGGGATTAGAGCAAATATATCAGGGAAAGTTTATTCTGCTCTGTTTCGTGCTGCTGAAACCATAGATGGATCCAGGGATTTGCAAGGCACAAGCCAGCCTGACCTGATCTTGTGCTGGCTTTGAGATATTGGACTGCAGCCCTCCAGGTGTCTCTTCCAGCTAAGGTTTCTGGCCTCTCCCTCTGTATCTGTCAGATTTGTTGCATATCAGAATGGTTTGTTCTTGCTTTTTCCGTAACTCTTTTAGTCTCACTGCACCAGCTCTACTCAGCACCCTCAGTCTCCAAATTACTGCTCCTAAATTGTGCTTTTGAAAGTGTCACTAGGGAGCACATTTAACCACTTCATCTTTTCTATCATCAGACTTCTTCAGACTCACCCTTTATCCTCACAAGGGATTGCACTTCTCTGGCACAGTTTCTCCATGGCAGATCCTTCTGCTCTCACCTCTTACCTTCTGTCTTCACTCCTTGAGTCTTGGATTTCCCCTTTTTCCTTCCTTGTGACTCACTGGGGTGTCAGAATTTGTTCTTTTATACTACTGTTGGTCTGAGCACAGCATTCCTCTGAGCCCTTGAATCACTTCCTATTTTCAAGATGTTGAATTTTAAACTTGTTTTAGGTTATAAACATGCCTGTCTGCAGAGCATGGTGCACAGCACTTTGCAGAGTGCATTGCAACCAGGTCCAAATCTGAGGTTGTTGCAGGGTTTGGTTTCAGGTGGGTTCAATTCTCTTGTTTACTCAGCTTTTTTTTTTATTTCTGTAGATGTGCTTGAGGCTGGGCAGGCAGTGGTATTCGAGCTAAGTTGTAGGTTCACACAAAAATCAGATGTCGCTGTGATGTGTGAATGAGTCTCTCAGTTATGGTTGCAAGAAATGCTGCAGCCATTGCTGCTGTAAACTCAGGATTGCATTGCCCACCTTAAAATTTCTTTATTAGCATTTGAAACAATGAGAAAAGGGGCTCTGCTGTTGCTGACTGCTGAGAACATGCAGTTCACAGCAAAGCCTCCTTGCCCCCTGTGTCCTGTACAGCTGTTGGCGTGGGTCTTCAGGGTGACACCCAGGCACGAAACCATGGTTTATGTGGATATAAAATCCCAACCTGTGTCTATAAATGACTTAGTCCAGAGCATCAGTCTTTCCCTGCCACTGCTAATGGGAATATTTGTCTGTTGTCCTCTGTCCCAGAACAGTTTTATGGTGCTTTTGTGTTGTTTCGAGCACAGAGTTTGTTGCTGCCCTAACTTCTGTTTATTCATCCAGTTTCACCACAGGGAGCTAAGCAGCACTGAGCCTTTTTGAAATCCTCACCATAAATGACTAAAAACTCCCTGCATGCCTCGTCCTCTTATTTCCTTTTACTTGTAAGTGTCATAATCATGATTTGTAAAAGTCATTTTGGTGAACACTTAACCACAGTGAAAGTGTCTGTCTGTTTTATTGAGACTGTTACTTCTGTGAGACAGAAATGGTGTTCTCTGCCTGTATGACACCAAGTAGAAGGTCTGTGCTTTAGCCACTGATAATGATTCAATTCATATTGCAATAATTTTTCTTCTTTCTTTCCACAGCCCCAGGCTGTCCAAACTTCCCGGTTGGGTTTTAAAAGATGGAAGCACATTTCTGGACAAGGTACTGTAGTGATGGTTGGAATTTTCTTGCCATGCAAAAAAGCTACCTGCCAGGTTGGGAGCTTGTGCTGCAGGAGCTGACTCATCCCAAAAGCTTTCCCCGTGTACCTTTACCAGCCAGGATGTCCTTGCAGAGCAGAACATTTTGAAACAAAATGCTAATAGCAACTTGAAGGCTCTCAGGCTTCAGAGGTAGCCTAGATTATAAAAAAAAAATCCTCTTAAAATGCAGAAGTCGTCAGTGTGAATATTTTTGTATTTCATGGAGCTCCATAAATAATAGTGCTTTGCTTTCTTAGAGTGCCTTTTATTCCACAGTCTCACTTTTCTGACACTGAGGCTTCAGAGCATGCCTGTAAATGAGGTTGGTATCATACCCTTTTTCAGGCAGAACTGTGAGAAAGGGAATGGTTTGCCTATGGGAGGTCTCTCAGAGAGGAAAAGCATGGCTTTGGCCTCTAAAATCAACATGTGTTCTGCTGCTGGACATAGCAGGGAGGATATTATCTCCAGCCTCTTAATTCTAAGACACAGAACTTCCTCAGCAACATGAGAGACACAGAATTGCTCTTTTTTCCCCCCTCTTTTCATTACATCAGTTTAGGAGGCAGAATTTATCTGAGGCTTCAACCAAAACTTGGCACTGCAGCAGCCAGCTTGATCTGCCATAGGGGAACAATGAACACAAAAATATGTCAGATGTTAGTAAAATAGGCAGATACATTTCAAATGTGGGCAGCAATAGGTAGCAGTGGAGAAAATGCTTAATAGACTGTTCTCTGACTATGTGAACATTAAAGGAAACAGTGATAATAGTTGCTTTTGTAGGGGACTTTGAGGTGGACAAAATGGATTGATCTGATTTTTACAGACAAGGGAGCTGAAGATCATAGATTAAAGACCTGATTTTTCTTCTCATTGGAGACAAAAGAAACTGTACAGGCAGCATTTCTGTTGGTAAAATAGTAACAGCTCTATTCAGAGCACTTGCTAACTGGCAATTGCAGGGCTGCAGAGGCTCAGGGGCAGCAGTGGAGTTGCTCAGTTTGAATTCCCTGGAATTTGTGTCTCCTGAACCCCAGCTTTGGTGTCAGAGCTTTGTGCTCCAGAGAATGGACAGACTGTCACTGTAGTTTTACTCGGAATGTATTTAAATTTCTGAGATGCTGCTGCTGCAGTGTGTGCTCAGGAAAAACCTCCAAACTCACACAGTGGCAATGGAAATCATGTTAAAAAATTCAAAGGCAGCATCTCTTAACTTCACCTTGACCACTGTAAGTGCTTGGAATGGTAAATTCTTTGACCCATGCTGGAAAAAGGCAAGGGAAGGAGTCAAAGGGGGGTGTTTTATCATGTGGGGTGGACATTCCTGTTACAGCACTCAGTTATAAAACTTCAGTCCTGGAGAGGCACTGAAATGTGCTGTGATCTACTTTTAATCATTTTGAACTCTCTTGAGATGAGGTGAGGAGACTTCTGCCACTAGGTGTAATTGCTCATTCGTTATTAGTTGGCAGGTGCACTGTAATTATTAAGAATTGGATTCAATCTGTAATTCTGTCAGTCTGAAGCTGGCTGAGACCACTTGCTTTGGGACAGGAGAAGTGTCCATGATGGAAGGCAGGGCGGGTGGTAGGGAGCCTGGGAGTTGTGCTAGGAGTAGAGTTGGGAATCTTTTTGTTGCACACATAACCCTGAAGAATGTGACCTTTTCTGTGACAAAGGTTTTTGATGTCAGCCTTGAAAACAAGGAAGAAGATAGAGGATAGAGTTTAACAAAAAGTGCCATGTGGAGATTAGATCCCCAAAAGCTGTTTCATCAAATGCTATGAGACAGGGACTAAAAATTGTATTTTGGTCCCAGTAAGACACAAAAGGTTGGATGTTATTTGGAACCAAAACTAAATTCCAAATTTTCCTTCCTGGTGGTTACCAGGTCTCTTTCCTTACCTACCAGAGTGCTCTTTCTGTCTTTTCCAAGTTGGATTGGATACCTTCAAGTACCAAGCAGCCTCATCTGGCATAAAGGCAATTTCAGCAGATCTGCCTCCACCAAATTGTGTCTAGAAGGGAATAAATGTCATGTACTAACAGGCTGGAAATTACCTGTGATGAAGAAAATGTTTGGAAAATCCAAAATGTGCTGCCTTGGAGTAACACCACATTGTATTTTTGTGTCTCCTCTGTTGGTGTGTTTATTGCAGGAGCTAAAGGAGTGCTCTGGCCATGTGTTTGTAGATTCTGTGCCTGAGTTCTGCTTACCAGAGGTGAGTTTGTTCAAAGCCTTACTGAAAAATCTGATTCCATTCAATCACATGGGAGAAACTTGCTAAATTATTGTTATTATTATCATTAGATTCCTGCTAATTTATTAATACTCAGTAAATAGCACTGCTAAAACCTCTGTGTTGTTAAGGTGACACTGGAGAAGGATGGAAACAACCCTTTTTGACAGTAGTTTTGGGAGACATGGAAGGTTCTCCTGGAGCAGATGGGTGTCTCACACAAGAATAAGACTGAACTGTCCCTTTTTATGAGCTTTTCAAAGACAACCTGACTGAGCTGGGCTGAGCCTGACAGGATCCATGAGCTGATCTAGATAAGGGCAGGGCATGAAGGCAAGGAAAACTGCTTGTCTCTAACCACAGATGTGGGACATGCCCAGTGGAGCTCCCTGGGGAGCCAGCTGTGGTTAAACCAGGTTGGATTCTGCTGGGGGTTGCACTTCTGCCAGCAGCATTTTCAGGTTAAAAACTTTTACTGCCTCTTTGAGGGAGGAACTTTGCCTTTGTATCCACTGGCATGGCTGCAAGTGGCTGCTCAAGCTGGTTTTTACTGGAATTTCTGGATTTAAAAAAAAAAAGCAAGACTTCTGAAAATGTTTGGATTACCTGATTGATCAGGGGAATGTTGTAGGAGAGCTGAAGATGGAAAAAGCTGAGCAGAGAGTGGTGGAGATGAATGATGGGGAATAACATGGGAATGGTGTCCTCTTTCCTCAGTGTGTTCAGAGTGTGATAACCTCAGTTCTTTCATTTCATGGTGGGATGTTTTCTCTGACTTTCAAAGACAGACACAATTGCTTTTGGGCAGCATTTTTTTCCCTCTTTGCTGCCTGACCTGGTAGACAGGAAGCACCAAACACTCCTGGAAGGTTGTTGTTATCTTGCTTGGGTTCTGGCAATAGTGTTTCTGTGTGTGGATCCTGTGGAACACCCCTCTGGCATCACTCCTGTCATCTTGATTCTTCCAAACAAGTTGGCAGCTCTGGTACTGGTTTTGGAAAATTATTCCAACAGATTATGACTATTCTAACCCATCTGGAATGATCATAATCCAATCACACCAAAAGAGGCCAACCCAAAACCCTAATAATTCTGGGTTCTTGTGAGCCTTTTGGTTACTGTCCTGTGAATCTGAGGATATGGGAAGTATCTGTGTGTGTAGAAAGTGCCATTATGGCTCAGATTTTGAGAATCACAGGGTTTATATGCTGGATTTTCTTTGGAATGATAATCTGCTGGGGTTTAGGGTGCTTCAGCCAGGCTTTTTGGTTACTTTGGGCTGGAAAATACCCACATGTGTAGCTCTAAATTTGACAGACAGGGAGTCACTGCTTTGTTTTACCCCTGTTATCACTGCATGAAGCTGCTTCCCAGCAGCCCATCCTGCAACCAGAAGATGGCAACCAACTGCACATGTCACCAGTGTAGGGACTTCAAAAATGGCCTCTCAGATGTCTCCAAAAATTCCCAACAGATGCCACATCTCCTCTGTGAGCACTAGGAAGAGATCTGCTGTGATACCCTAAGCAAGAGGTTCAGGAGTCATGGGCAGCTGCAAATAGGGTGGAAATGTTGCTGCTCTTTGGCAGCACAGGATAAGAGGGAGCTCGTGTGAAAGAGGCTTTTACTTTGTCTCCATCCATGCCACTTCTTTTGAAGAAACTTGTCTGCAAAAGCAGTCGGAGAATCTCGGTATCGCTTCCAGGAACAGTGGTGCCAAAGCAAGCCAAGATTTGGATCGAATCCAGCAGCCACAAGGTGGTAAGAGGCTGTCTCGGCAGCAGAGTACACTCACACATGTCAGAGTGCAGGGTGCAGCCCTCTCTTCCCTTGGCAACCTTCTGCTCTCTCACTTCACATTCAAGAAACATTTTGAAGCCTCTTCAGCTCAAAGGCACTTTAGTGAGATCGCCGCAAACCCCAGGGAAGATTTTACTTTGTTTTGGTTTTGACACCCTTTTCATCCTATTAGTAAATGCTTCTAGGGTGCTGAGATGTGGCATCCTTAAGGCTGGAAAGTGGGAGTGTGTATCCTCCTGATGGCTCTCCTGGGCTGGCATTCAGGTCAGGGCTGGAGCCAGGCTGGGAGAGCTGGGGGTGTTCACCTGGAGAAGGATCCAGTGAGACCTCAGAGCTCCTGCCAGTGCCTAAAGGAGCTCCAGGAGAGCTGGAGAGGAACTTGGGACAAGGGCTGGAGGGACAGGACACAGGGAATGGCTTCAAACTGCCCGAGGGCAGGGAGAGATGGGATATTAGGAAGGAATTGTTCCCTGTGAGGGTGGGGAGATCCTGGCACAGGTAGTGCAGAGCAGCTGTGGCTGCCCCTGGATCCCTGGAAGTGACCTTGGACACTTCCCTTGGACACTTGGACCCTGGGATAGTAGAAGCTGTCCTGGGTGGAACAATTTGGTCTTTAAGGCCTTTCCCACCCAAACCATCTCAGAATTTGATTCTGTTCAGCCTGAACACAGCTGAAAACCAAGCCCTGGACAAACCAAGCCTTGGCAGGAGCAGACATCAGCAGATCCTTTGATACCTTGCAGGGAGTGTGTTCCTGCCTGGAAGCTTGGGAAGATAAAAGGTGCCCTGCCATGGATCTGAGGATGGTGTTTCACCTCCTGTTCTCAGCTTGGAGATCATGGTTCTGACATCAGCTGTGATCATGGATTGAAACCATGAGCACTTAGCAAGGAGTTAAGCAGCTTGTCACCAGAGCACTGTGTCAGCCCTCTGAAAAGCAGAGTGACCTACTTTCTTGCCTTTTTTATTCAAATTGCTGGACCAAGCCTTGTAATCAGATAATATGTGCTTGATGAGTGTTGAATTCCATTAGCTGCTCCATAATAACTGAGTTAGAGGTCAGTAATCTTGTAAATTTCTGACTTGACACCATTTGTGTTATAGCACTACCAGTAAATATTTCTAATTAAAATTCTTTTAACAATGTGTGAAATCTTCTTTCACTGTCAGAACTCTTGTCTAAACTGTCACATCCAAACAAATTGGACCCACCCAATCCATTTTGTTGTGTCCTGTGAATGGGCTTCATCTCCTGCCATAGCAAATGTGAATGATTAAGATGCCAGGCATTTACTTTGGGAAAAGATGAGGATTATTTTAAGCATATGATAAATATAGTCTTCACTCATCTCTCTCCTGGGGTACAGTATGATGTGCTCCATAAAAAAAGTATGAGACACCCTAAATCACTGCTGCAGAAGTTTTGGTGTTTCTTCCTCCCTGAGGAGGTGCACACATCAATTCTTTGATAAAAGTAAAATAATCATGGATCTCATAACAGCAGCCATTTCATCACCTGAAAGACAGACAAACCTAGGACATGGTTTTCCTTTGTAGGTTGTAGAAGGGAATCATTTTAGGGGGATTTAAAAAAAAAAAAACCTTGTTAATTTAAAGGCAACATTAATCTTTCCCACAGCTGAGACATGCCCCACCTTTTATTTTATAAACTGGTTATATTCCTGCAACATAGAGTTTAAAAAAAAAGTTTTTCTGCTATTGGTTAAACTGCATGAAAGGGTTAGGAGTTGCTTATCTCTTTCCTCTGTTTTCAGACTGAACTGCTTGACCTCTCCACGGTGGATGTCATCTTGATCTCCAACTATCACTGCATGATGGCACTGCCCTACATCACAGAGTACACAGGATTCACTGGAACAGTTTATGCCACCGAGCCCACTGTTCAAATTGGCAGGTAAAAAGCCCCTTCATATTCTCTGCTCCTCTTTCATCACTGCTGAGGAGAAGGTGTAAAGGACAATGTGGGGAGAGGAGTGGTGGCTAATGTTCCGAAGACGCTTTTAGGCAGGAGCTGAACGCCAGCCAAGTCCTTAGTGCTGCAAATGTGTTAACTCCCTGTTTCCCAACCTCTGGAACTATCAGCATTGCCATCAGGTGCTTTCTGTTGAGTCCAGGCTGTAGATGTGGGACAGTAGCTCTTGGGTGGGCTGTGACACCTTGAGCAGCAATTGCCATATAGGCAACTTCAGACCTTCAGAATCCATGGATCAAGGAGCTCTCCTGCTCCTTTCTGCTTCTCTTAAACAAAAGGAATCTTTCCAATAAGAAAACTGGACTTGTTCCCAGAGAAGCTGTGGCTGCCTCATCCCTGGAAGTGTTCAAAGCCAACTTGGACAGGACTTAGAGCAACCAGGTCTATTGGAAGGTGTCTCTGCCCATGTCAGGGGCTGGAACTAAATGATCTTTGAGGTCCCTTCCAACCCAAACCATTCTAGGGTTCTGTAATTCCATATAATCACACTTTTCCTCCACTCCATGGAAAGGAAGTTAAGCTGACTTCATCTTAAATGACAGTTGAGATACATAAGCTCTGAACTCCAGAGAGAAGTGCTAAGAAAATTAGCAGAAATAGGAGGCTGAAGTAGAAAATGTAAGACCTGACAGGGCAGTCAAAACCAGAATAGTCATCAAATTTGCCAGTCTATTTTTACAAAATTGTCTTGTTGATTGGATGGGTCAACACCAAATGCTGCAGGTTTGTTCCTTGAGGTCTGGCTGGACTTGTGCTCTGTTCCTCTTTCACGCAGAGCAGCTGCCACATTCAGTAATTAGGAGCCAGATTAGGCCCTGCTATCTGGACTACTCTATAAGCACTTTAGGGCAGGAATCTTTGTCCCCTGAAGGTCCTGTGCAAACTTTCCATGCCAGAGTAATTCCCCCATTGTGTGAAAACAAACAGAAACTGAAGGCCCTTGTAGGTGAAAGGAATTGTGTAAATATGAATGAGTAGTAGACCTCTGGGCTTTACTGGTCCAGAGCTGGAGATAACAAGCAGAGTCTTGTGGGAGAATGCACTGGGGTGGCTCTCTCCATCCCAAGTCATTCCAGCTGCTGTCCCTCTGCTCCTACCTTCAAGAGAAAGCCTGCACACAAT
Organism: Entomyzon cyanotis; assembly: GCA_024500445.1. Taxonomy (NCBI): domain Eukaryota; kingdom Metazoa; phylum Chordata; class Aves; order Passeriformes; family Meliphagidae; genus Entomyzon; species Entomyzon cyanotis. Next base: position 73,178,395 of record JAKEPQ010000871.1, read on the forward strand.
CACAAATGCTGTTTAGTTTTGGGCAGTGAAATCTGCAGCGAAAATTTCTAAAGCTTGACACATTTTTCTCTCTCAAGTACGCGTTGGTGGATGAGGAGAGTTCACTCTGACAACATGCTTGCCTTCCCATAGTGATAGACAGGCATCAGCTGAGGAGTTTTCATTGTATACTTTGTCTCCTTCCATATCACAAGCAGTCAGTAATGAAGAAATTATCTTGCATTTTCCAAATAGCCCCTAACCCAGTGGGCCAGATCCTCCTCTGTTGCAAGAAGGCAGATGGAATTGGAATTTCTTCGTGGAGAAACAAGGGGTGGTGCTGGAAATGGCCTCTGTGGGAAGAACCCCTCCTGCAAACTGCCTGAGAGTGTTACAATTTGTGTGGTATTTTGGAAAGATTTGGGCCAAAGTTCTCTCCCGTGTGAGAGGAGGCAGTGCTAATTTAGGTTTGATTTCTGTTTTCAGGCTCCTCATGGAAGAACTGGTGAATTCCATTGAACGCGTGCCAAAGGCTCAGTCTGCCTCCATGTGGAAGAACAAGGAGGTACAAAGGTAAGGAATAAGTCACCAGGAAAGGTGAGTGTCCTAAAGCACCGAAGTTTGGGATTCGCTGGCTCAGTTCCCACTGTTTGAGATTTGCTGCTGTGACTCCTCGGGTTGGTTGTTTCTTTTAATTATTTGCACGTTGTTGGTTTTCCAACTTCACAGGTTTTGTTACTTGGAGAAGGACTTGGGAACAGCAAAGCCTCCCATGATTTCCCCTCACACGGTTTGGCTTCATGATGGTAGATAAAACCACCAGATTTTGGTATTAACATCATAAAAAGTTGTTGAAATGAGCAGGCTATTTAAATTTAATGAGATTGCATTGGAATAATGTAAATGGTATTTACATTCTTGTTTGCTGACATACTAAGAAAGTCAAGACACAGCTGTTGGAGGTCACTGGTGTTACCTTTCTTCCCATCTTCTTTTACACCTGAACAGCAGAGGTGGGTTTTTTGCTTTCCAAAGCCTAAAAACAAATTAAAATCTTAATAAAAAAGGTTATTTGTAAGCACCATGTCCGTTATTCCAGCTGTACATCAAAACAAGATGCTCAAAATTGAGGGCTTTTGAAAGCCTATGGAATCTAAAAAATATCCATACAGTTTACCAATTGCAGCTGATGCTTTCCTTGGGAATAAGAACAATTTTAGGTGCACAACATGTTCCTTGGAGGAGACAGTTTCGTTTTTAGCACATTTTAAAGATAGGGTTGGTTGATTAAAAAGTTATTTTTAAAAGCTGCTTTGTGCATTTTTAATTGATCTCCCATTTTATACTCCTAATTCTTAAAATGGCTTGATTTAAAAGTTTCCTAAAAGTGAATTATTTCTTACATTAGAAGAGTAGTCTCAATATTTTCCAATACCACACAGCAAAAATTTAAAAATCCAAATTGCCATGGTTTTAGCTATGTATTGAGTTCCCCTGCTGAATTTAGGATTAGTCTTTACACTGCAACTCTCACTCGTCTGAAGAAGATAAGTAGAACTCAGAGGTAAAGCAAAATTAAAGACACTAAAGTTAAGCATGATTTTCAGAATCATGGGGGTTTTTTTAAATTTTGGGGTCCTCTGGCCTGCCCAGAGCCACTCCTGAAGCTCCCAGTGTGTGAAGAGAGAGGACTGGAGCCATTATTCCTGTCACAGCAGGGGTGTTTTGTATGCATGGTTTAAAGGAGGATCATATATCTTGCAGCTCATATAATGTCACTTTCCTGGTGGTCGTATTTTAGGAAAAGTGCTGCCTGGCACTTTGCATGCTGCTGACTGTTCCAGAGGAGAACACAGAGAGGGAATCTTTGTTCTCATTCAGCTGCTGTAGAAAGCTGGAGCCTTTTTTTTCCTTGAAGTGATATTTAAAATACATGTTCCTCTTTCCTATTGCTGGAGATGTCCACCAAAATTCATAGTTCCATCATGTAGCTGTTGTGAAGGGGTGGCAGGGAGGTAGGAGGTACTAAACTAAAATTTAATAGCATGAATTTGTGTATTATAAACCCTGCTGGTGTGAACCAGTGTTGTGTTCGAGCTGGAACAAGAGGACAAATGTGAACTCCTTCTCCACCTCTGCCCCACCTGGGCTCTGAGTTTCCCCTTCACCTCCCTGAGCATCTGTAAAACAGTTCCCATCCAGCACAGAGGGCACACGGGGACTTTAATTAATGTTTGCAAAGTGTTTTGAGATTCCTGGTGACAAGTGTCACGCAGGAGTGAATGGAACTGATTATTAGAGCATGTGAGCAAACATCTACTGATCCACAAATTAGCACCTGGCTAATGGCACATGCAGGCTTGGACTGACATCCGTTAGTTAAGAAAATGTGATCTTGATGAATTGGGGGTTTTTTTTCCTACTTGGCTGTTGCTAGAACAGAATACTTATTACTTCTGAGTCTAACTTTAATTTTTCAGGCTGATCAATCCCCATTACTGCTTTACAGTTCAGCTAGTTCTACTCCAAACAGTTAGTATAAAACACAAAGTATTATCATCTCCATTAGATAAAGCATTGGAGCATTTTAAATGCAAATACTGTATAAAATATAATAAGTTCATTATAGTGGTTTACATTTTCCCATTATCAGATCCAGTCTGAACTAATTGCTCAGCCAGTTTTATTGCCACTGGGTTTTATTTCAAATGAGCAGTATCATGGAAGCTCTGGAGATGTCAGCCAGGATATCTTTCACACTGATTGGGATTCAGGGGGTAAAGAGGAAGTTTGCCTAGTGAAAAGCACTTTGTTGACTTCTTGTTTGATGGTTTCCTATATCTTTTGAAGTGTTTGAAACAAGCTGTTTCCTGAGGCTGAGCAGGGCACGAGAGAGGCCGTGGACTGATGTGGTTTGGTGCTGCCATCCTCCTCTTTCAAACAATTCTGGGATTTTGTGTCACACATTAAATGTCACCCTTTGCATTGACCAGGAGGGACTGTCTGTGCAGATCCCAATGAAGGATACAAATCCCTGAGTTTTTCAAGTGTGAATTTTGTATCCTCAGCCATGTGGATTCATGGTACCTCCCTGTTTGTGGCTGTCCCAGCAGCTGCCCTCATACATCTGGTTATCGTGAGGTGATCCAAAACAGGATGTTGCCATGGTGTTGGTAGATTTATTCCAGACCACAAAACACCAGTAACTCTCTGTATAGATTTTAGAAGTGAGGATGACAGACTGAATGCTGACAGGGGCACATCTGAGGGACCAGCAAATGCCATTGTCTCTGTGCCACTCAGCCACAGGAAACCACTGGAGGACACTGGTGCCACTGGTCTCTGCCAGGGATTAGAGTATTTTCAGTGTAGACACAGAGTAAAGGCTAAGAGAAAATTCCTTCAATCACAAGGACAATTCCCCACTTTCTCCATTACCTGGAGAAACATTCTCCTCTTCCCAGAAGAGAAGCTCCTGAAAGCATCCAACACTAAATGCTTCTTAGGGTAGGTTAAAGGCTTTTACAGGCAATTTGCTTCAGTGCACTGGTGGACAACTCTTCCCATTGTTTGGCCTTTTGTTGCTTACGACTTCCCAAAAAAGACCTTGAAGGCTTTGTTTGTTTCCTGAAGCACGGGGTGCTTTCAGCCAGCGTGTGCTGGAATTACAGTTATCGCTCTGGACCTGTGCTGTGGTCTTGGCAAGAGCTGCCCTTAATCCTTTCTTCAGTATCTTAAATTATGGAGGAGTTCACTGACCTAGTAGATATAATAATAAATTAAATTCCTTTAAACAAATTGATCAAAGAAACTTGACCAATTTCCATAAATCTTTGGAAATTGGTTTGAATTAGCCTTTGATTTAGCATTGGTTTAATATACAAAAAAAAAAAATCCTATTCTTCTTACGCATTTGGCAGCTGTGCTGCTTCCTGCCTCAGTTCATGTTGCTAAGGAAGATTTATTTCCCAGAAGTTAGCCATCCCTCTTCCAGCCTGTGACATTATAGTTCACTTCTTCCCTTGACAACGCCGGCCAGCTGACTTGCAATGTCTGTGAGGAGCAGAATGGATGAATCTCACTTTGGTGTAAAACATCTTAAATACTTCCGTGGAGGGGATTTCAAAGAGCTCTGCAGTGTCAGCTCGTGCATCCCTGCCAGGACACTCGGGAGGGAAGTGGGATTGAAGGCAGGGAAGCTGAGCTGCAGGGACATGTCCTCTTGGAAGAGACCAGTGGCAAAAATCAGGGCAGAGCCATCTCTGCTCATGGTCTGGTACCTGCATTTTCTTCACCAGATTGTTTCAGATTATTAGGATATTATTCAGATTATTATATGAAAAATAGACACTGATCCAAGATCCCAGTCCTCTCTACCAGTGCTGGAGGTGCATTTTATGGTGACACCTCAGATCAGCCAGCATCTTTCATCAGTGGTGAAAATACTCCAAGAGTTGTGATAACACCTTGATCACAGCTTCTTCTTTGATGCAAGGGCTGGACAGAACAGCAACAAAGAGAGCTGGAGAAGAGCAATCCTCGGGGTGAGGCAGGGTGGGAAGCATGGCTCTGCTCCTCAGCAGGCAGAAAGTCTTACTCCTCACTTTGAAGCACCAGGCACATTGAAAATAACAAGAAAAAAGGGTAAAATCTAAGATCTGGAGAATATAAAGAGCTGCTAAAGCTGGTCCAGCAGCAGCTGTTGTTCTGGATCCCCACAGAACATCCTGTTGGTGTTCACAGGTTGCTGCCAGCCCCGCTGAAGGATGCAGTGGAGGTGTCCATGTGGAGGAAGTGCTACACCATGCCCGAGGTGAATGCAGCCCTCAGCAAGATCCAGCTGGTGGGCTATTCCCAGAAAATCGTGAGTACCTGGACAGCTGTCCTCAGGGCAACACCAACAACTGTTTCCCAGCTCTTTTTCACCTTTAGATCCTGTGTAGGATCTAGTTACCCTAGCCTAGGCAAGCAAGACAGAATTCTATGGACTGTCTCTCAGTCTGCCTCCCAGGAAGAGTTCTTGTTGGGTGAAATCAGGGAATATCCATTTGTTTCTCCTCTTCCTTGGGGAGGCCAATTTTAAGGCAGTGTGCTTTGAAATTTGGAGCTGATTGCTGGCCCACTGAGAGCTGGGAGGATGCAGGGAGTGAATGTATCCTCTCTGTCTCTAAGCCACATCCCCTTCCCAGCTCCCCTGTCTCACTTCTGGGAATCTTTTGAGTGCTTTAGCCTCCACTTTCTTTCGTACTGTGAATTAGGGATTGTAAACAAAACCTAATGGTTCGATGTGAACTTCAGAAACTCCTTTCCCAGGGCTCCCAGCTAACAGTTACTGTCTGTAATGCTGTTGATTCTAATCCAGTGTAGCTTCCAGAATGAACTGAACCAACAATTCCAGAGTTTGCAGATCCCTTATGGATTGTAAGCAGCATATGGGCTCTCTGCTCTTGTCTGGGCCATGATCCCTGTTTTTGTTGCTCAGGGGCTGTAAGAAATAAAAATATGGGTTAAAGTTGTGACTCCTCATTATCCAGGAGTTGTTACTCTTTATTTTTGGCTGTCCTCACAGTGTGGATTCATCTCACCTAATTTTAGATCTGTGCATGTGAACCTAACATTCTTTCATAGTTACTGGGGAAAAAAAGCCATATTTTTTCTGTTCCCAAAGCTAACTTTTCAAATAATCAGACTTCAGAGCCTTGGCTTACACACTGTGAGGGGTGAAGGCCCCCTGCCTTGTTTTGCAAGGCATCCAAATATGTACTGAAATACTAGAAAAATCATCAGTATTGCATGTATCAGGTGTTTGTTCTATTATTCAGTAACCAGAAGGTGGATTATATTAGGCAGGTCTGTACATGAAGGTTTCTTTTCCTTTCTCCAAACAAGTGTACCACATTCCTGTGTACAGGTAAAGGAATACATTTCCTAATGACATCTGGAAAGGAGGCAACTGTCAGGTTGCTTACACTGAAACTAAAATGTGGATTGAGTTTGCAGAGTGTTGTTGCTAAACCACCAGTAGGTAGCATTTAAAAAGAAATAAAGGTAGAAAGTGAGTTTGAGGTGGTTTGTTTTCCATAGTAAAATTTGCAACCCGAGCAAAGTTTTATATCAATTGAGAAGTACTTGTCCTTCCTTGTCTCCTGCTGGCCATTATCAATTTAATTTGACTAAATTAAAAGGATGTAAAGCTTTGGATTGACTTCCTCAATAGAGCAAAGAGAAGCAGAGGATCAGGACCTTGGTTGATTCCTTCATTTTGAGGTGTTGGTTAGTGAGAGCTCAGATGCCATAAAATCCACATGAAAGAGAGACTTTATGGAGGCTTTTCAGGAAAAGCTTTTCTCAGAGCATGTGTCCTGCTAGACATGGGTAGGTAAAACCAGCAGACATAATTCTCAGGACAACAGCTTCTCAAAGGCTTTGAGCAGCAGAACTGCTTTTAAAATTCAAATAACTGGTGATAAAATGACCTGTCCTGACTTCTTTTGGAGCTCTCTCAAGTTGATGTCTCTCACTGTGTGTTTCAGGAGCTGTTTGGTGCTGTGCAGGTCACCCCTCTGAGCTCGGGCTACGCTCTTGGAAGTTCCAATTGGATTATCCAGTCACACTATGAAAAGGTTTCTTATGTTTCAGGATCTTCTCTGCTTACAACACACCCTCAGGTACAGCCCCTGGCTTTTCTGAGTCTTTAGGAGGAACTTTTGCTGGGAAAAAAAGGTGTTATTCCAGCTGGGATCAGGTTTAGGATAGAGGCCATACTCAGGTAACTGGACTTAATGGGCATTGATAAGACATACCCTGATAGGTGACAGGTATCAATAGTTACTAAGGAAAGATAACTAAAATTCTTTGGTATTGATGATTTCGTATTAACTAAAAACTGTGAAATTGTCTTTCACTCTAAATAGGAAATTTTCAACAGAGTTGAACAAAAGAGCATTAGTGACTTTTTTTAAAAATCCATACTTGACTGAAGAGTCTTCGCAGACAGTTCACAGACTGCTTTTTATCACTTCTGAAACATCCTTCCTTGGGAGAAATGATAGCTAACTGGCTGCCAACTTTTCCACCCTGCTCTGCTAAGGGCAAAGTCTTTATAGTGCTGTAGATGTAATTTCCAGTAAATTAATTCTCTCTAGATCCATAAATTCTTAGTGCAAAGAATGGCTCAAAGTTTGCAGAGCCGTGCGCTTCAGAAGTTGTCAAAATAGTTAAAAGCATTATTGCAGGAGGTATTTAAAATTAATTTAGAAGATGTGTCAGGTTCTTGATCAGTAAGTAATTTCCCCCAAGGTGGGTGTCTGCTGGAGAGCTTTGCTTCTGAGCATCCCTCACTTAAAAGCTTGTTCTCAGCTGGGAAACTACAGGAGGTAAATGATCCTTAATAGTAGGGCCATCTTTAGATGCACAAAATGTATTAGAGCCTCTAAATCCCCATTTCTCAGCAGCCTCATTCCATCCTGGGTTGAGCTTCTCTCATCCCCTCCTGCAGAAGGAGCAGTAAGATTTGACAGTTTGTGAATGGAATACTTCTGTGAGGAGAAACTTTGCCTTGTAAAAAGTAATTTGGTAACTGAGAATGTTTTTTCCTTGTGGACATCAAATGGTGATTCAGGTTATCAGATCAGTTTATCAGGCCATGCTTCACCAGTTCCCAAAGGTGAACATCTCTCTAGAAGCTTCTGGTAAAATCCCTGTTTTTGAGGAAATTAACTCCCAGTGGTAGGGAATGGAGTGTGAGTGAACTGCTCATGGGCACATATTGAGAAGGAATAGGTTAACAGATAGTTAAAATCACATTAAGTTTGTACTTTCCTTGTTATTTACCACATCACAGATGTTACCCCATATAATCACTGTCTTGCGTTTGCTTCCAGATGCTTTTTGAAGACAATGGATAGTTTTTGTCCTGGGGTTAATCCCTGGGAGCACCAGCACAGGCTGCTACAATCTGGTGTTCCTGCATGTGGGTTTTGGGAGCTGCCAACCAGCTCTTCATCATCTCTTTGATGTTTGACAGACAATATGTAAAGATAACAATATCTTGAGTGGCACAGAGTCAGAATTGTGAGTGACAAATCAGTGCTTTTTCCTCAGGGAGTGAAAAGTTGTTTGTCTAACGTGTTTCTCCATAGGATCACAGTGAGCAGTACATCATGAAATTCCCAATTTTTTTTTAACAGGGTGTGAAAACAGTCACTGCATTTTGTTTTAAAAAAGATATCCATTGAACAAATCCAAAGCTTCTTTTCCAGTGAACTGGGAGTTAGGCCTGGCACCATTAACTGTTCCCTGTTCTTCTGGCAGATGGTTTCCATTGAAATTTTGCCTCCCCCTCTCCTGAGGCTGGAATTGACACTGCTGCCACTGAAGTGGAGAACAGGAGTTGACAGCACAGGTTCAGACATGTCACTAAAAGCCTCTTAAGACATATTCTTTACATTAACCCACAAAAATCAATGCAGGCCCTCTCAGTGCAATGGCAGCTGAAATTATGCGGATCTAATATGCCATAATCATTATGTACATTATCACAGGCAGATTCCATATTATTTTTTATTGCATTATTGGCATTTCATTTTCATGGACACACTACGGAGAGTCAAAGATTGTGATAAATCTCGGTGTCAGGTCTGATCCTACAAGGGGGTGCACAGTGTAAACTTCTGTCTGAGTTGATAGGAAATTCCCCTGCATGTTTAACAGAGCAAAGTCCTTCTCAACTGCTTCAGGATGGCTCTGGAGAGCTCTGAGCAGGGGAATTGATCTTAGAGTGGTCTTGGAGGTTCAGCAGAGGAAATCTCTTCATCTGTCTCTTCTGGCAGAAACCATTCCTGGTTGGTGAGACTGCAGAGGGTTGTTTATTGAGAGTAAATAACCATAAAATACCACACAGCTGCCAGCAGTTTTGCCCACTTTTGCTTGAACAGTAGTTGAGGGAAGTGCATCCCAACCCAGAGTGAGGCTCAAAGTTACCTTTTCCCCATCTGCAGAGAGAGAAGTGGATTTTACCTTTCCAAGGTTGGATCAGGCTGAATTTTCAGTATCAAGAACATGTATTTAGTATCACACTAAAGTATAATTTCTGAATATCTACATTGTGTTTGCTAATGCAGAAAATAGGTTTTCAGTTTCATTCTGCCTGAATAAAATACCAGTTTAAAACAAGTTAGGTTTCCACAGATGGAGGAATGCTCAGTTCAAAGTGTTTAGTGGCTGTATCTATTATGTCCTACCTGGAGGGACTCTCCCATTCCTGATTTGATTTCCCTGTGCTCTGTTCCAGCCCATGGACCAAGCTTCTCTTAAAAACAGCGACGTTCTCATCCTGACAGGGCTGACCCAAATCCCCACTGCCAACCCCGATGGCATGGTGGGAGAATTCTGCAGCAACCTGGGTAGGTCATTGAGAGAAATCTCCTGCCTATTTTATCATCTTATTCATGGCTTTGGGTGGGAAATAATTCTGAGATTCCTGGAATTGAATAAGTTGTCCAGCTATAGCTTCTGGCATAAAACTACCTGTTTAGATTTTACGATGTGCTCCTGATGTCATTAATACACTAAGTGCTTGGAGAGACACAAGTTGTACCTAAAATGTTTTGGAATGGAACAGGTATAAGGAGATTTAATCATCTGCTGCTGCTGGTTTGCTAAGGACGTCACTTGGCTGCCAACAGGCTACATGTTGCCTGGGCTTTGGATATTGTTCCCAGCTGAAATATTACTATTTCCTTCCTGTGTATCAGCCAGAGTAAAATCTTTACATGCTGCTTTTTTGTGACTTTCAGTTTTGAAAACAAGCACATCTGCTTCCCTTCTCACACCTGACTTTTAAATATATCAAAAGCAAACAGCACAAGTTCTGTTTTAAAAAAAAAGTCAAGATATATTTATAGACCCCCCAGAAATATAAAACCTAATCAGATGCTTTCACAGCTGGAAAAGCTGATAATTGCAAAGCTGTGATATCAGTGTGAATGGCAGCATTTTCCAGCCTGTTTGGAATGTCACATCCAGTGCTGTTCTCTCCTTTTCTCCCCTTCCCCCTGCTCAGTTCCTCTTTGCTCTCATGCTTTCATCAAACCACTTTCCCATGTCTGTCCTGCTCTGTGTTGCCTGTTCTTTTATCAGAGATCTTCCCTTTATTTTAGATTCACAAATCTTCTTACAAATAAAATTTTAAAGTTTGTGATAGGAGGATTCTGACAAAGGTTACCAAAAAAACATAAGACTAAATCAGACTAAATTCCTGGTCTAGTGTCCCTGCCCATGGCAGAGAGTTGGAACTGGATGATCCCTAAGGTCCTTTCCAACCCAACCCATTCAATGATCCTAAATATCTGTTAATAGAGCACATTTGGGCATTTTGTAAGAATGATAATCATGGGTTTTACTAAAGATCATCTCTGCCAACATCCTGGCTCCAGCAGAGCCTGTGAGCAGATGCCTGGAGAAGAGTAGGAGAGCAGGGTGAGATTACAGGATACTTTCCTCTCATAATCTTTTAAGTATTTTTATTTCTGGAATTTCCTGAACTAGATACGATTCTGTAATTAATTATGCCCAGTGGTTTTATTCAACCACCCCTTGAAGCTGTGTTAACACCTGTGACTTCCTTTCCTAAATGTATGTTTTTACATATTATGTGTGTATTTCATCTGTATTTTCATTGTTTTTAAACACTGTGAATTTTATTACCCTGTGAGCTGCCGCAGATCAGCTCTGGTGACCTTGTTGTGGTAAATCCAGATGTGCTGCCCTTCTCTGTCCCTGCTGGACCTTCATGGGGGTCACTGTCCCCCTGACAGATGGTGGCACAATCCCCTCCTATCACGCTGAGTAAATGAGAGTGAGACTATTAATTAAAATGCTCTTAAAAATTAAACTCTTAGAGATGTAGCTGGGCCAAAGCCGAATCCAGAAGTTAACTGTGTATAAATAAATGTGTTACATATGTCAGTGCAGGTGGGTGTTTGCCTGCACAACTTGTTCTGGTTTGCAGAAACATTCTGAATTGTTCTGAGGCTTTTGCAGGTTCTCAAGCCAGCTTGTCTTGAATGAGACAAACTCAGAGAAATGAGAAAATTACTAAAAGCCAAAGGAAGGTAGATGCTTAAAAACAATGTCATTGTAAAAATCTGGAATTTGAGTGGTATTTTCCAAAAACCAGCAACCTGAAGAAAATAAATAATTCTATATTAATGCAGTTCTAGGGCTGTCTTTTACATGACACAAGCCATATTTACCTACCCAACATCAGGAAAAGAAAATAGAGAATCAGTTTTCTTTCAAATATGTAAAAAAAAAATCCAAAAGCAATCTGTTACTGGGAAAATCAATCGTGTAGACAAGCTGAGCACGGTAGTTTTCACCTGTTTTTTCCCATTTCCAAAATGTTTAAGGGAGTGCACAAACAGCTCAGAATACTCAGGGTAAAAACTCTAAAGCAGACCAAAATTTGCCAAAAAATGTGTATGAGGAGGTACCAGCATGTTTGTGAAGGAGTGAGGTGAAACACAGAAATGCAAGTGTGAAAATGTCACCTCAATCTCTCTTTTCATGCCAGCCCTTGGAGCTGCAGCCCTGATTCCCAGGATTCCCAAGGCAAACACAATTTCCTCCCCACCCTGTGTGTGCAGCACTGAGTCCACCCTCTGTCCCACCTCAGTTTACCCCAAACCCCTTTTTCCTGCTCAGCACTGCTGCACCAGCACTCTGCAGCTCAAGGAGAGCAGTTTTATTTCCACATTGCCTTGGGCACCATCAGCAAAGCTGCCAGTCTGTCTGTGGGCACAGTTGGTGATATTTTGTGTGAGCGTGAGGCTGTGTGTGTTTATAGAGAGCAGAAAAGAGCACAGTTTGCTTTTTAGGTGCCAACTTGACCTTGTGGTGGCAGCTGTTGGAAAAGCAAGGATCTCTTTGTGAGTTGTAAATTGAACAACTTGTTATGGAGCTACTGAAGGAGACTAAATTTGAAATGCCAAGATTATTATACAACTTTTATCAAGAGAGAGCATCCATCAGTCACTGAGATAAATTGGGCTTTAAACAGCTTTCAGATAGATGTGTCCTTTTACTGACAACTCCAGAAAGTTGTGCAGTGCTGCGGAGAGCCAGATTGGACCTGCTGCTTGTGTGGAAAGCAATATGCTTGGAAAGTTTTTCAGCCCTGTTTTGCAGAAGCTGGGAGGTGATTCTTATCCCTTTGTGGGTCCCTGGCCTGGTGGGCACCTGGCTGGGAGAATTCTCCACTCCCTGGATTGTGATTTTTATATCCATTATTGCTCACCAGCTCTGTAGTTCTGACAGAAAGTCAAGCTGACATCTCCTCCAAAACTTTATCTTTCCTCTGTGGCCTCAGGAATCTTGAATTTGTGCTTCTTTTCAGCAGAAAAAGCTCGAGGTTTCCAGAGAACCAGTGGCTGTGGGGAAGGGAAAATTGGGAATTGAGGCTGTCTTGGGTTCAGCATGGCCAGGGTTTGGTGATGTGGGGCTACAGGGGTGGTTTCTGTGAGGAAACTTCCAGAAGTTTCCCCTGTTTCAGCTGGCTCCAGGATGGATCCACTGCTGGCCAAGGCCATCAGAGATGGTGGTGGATGGAAATCAGTGATTGATCTCTCTGTGGTTTTAAGCCTTTTACTACACTTTTTTCCCCCTGCCCAGCTGAGGAGGGCAGTGATAGAACAGATTTGGTGTGCAGCTAGCCTCCAGCCAGGGGCAAAGCACCACAAAAGAATGGAACTCACATTTTTTGTGGCCTGGAGATGTTCTTTAACCTCTATTCTGCATCCCATTCCTGCTGCAGTAGGTGTAAGTACTTTCCTCTGCAGAATTTTTGGGTGTGTAATGTCTCAATGCAAATTCAGATCCTGGAGCCAGAGCCTCAACTTCCACCTCCAGCTGGCTTTGAAAATGTTGTTGTTAATCTCCTCATTGCTCTCTTCACATCCTGTTTACAGCTGGATAGTTTGGATTTGCCCATGTGAGGGGGATAATGTAACACATTGCTGGGATGTTTGGGAACATCTCGAGTTCTAGACAAATGGGAACTATTGCTATTCATGTTCACAAATATTTTGATCGTACAGTTTGAATATGGCCTGGAGAAATAAATCCACTACCCTGCAGTTGTATTGTAAGTGATAAACAAGGGGCCTTTGATCACCAGTTGTTGATTGCACCGTGTCTGCTACAAGGAGTAAAACAACTAGAAATGCATGTGAAAAATTCTGCTCGGCTGTGCATCTCCCCCAGCTCCATACAACTTAAAACATTCAACCAGAAGAATCTTCCTTGAGGAAGATTTCCCACCATCTGGGGCAGAAAGACCCTTAAAATGCTAAATCCAAAGCTCAGCAAGAAATTAAAGTCAAGGAAGGGATTTTGGGGGATGCAAGGTTTGTATTTTCAGGCTCTTCCACAGCTTTGTTGTGCAATGCTTGGTGCATGATGTTACTGCTGCTCACTGCAATTAACAGCAGTAGATGGTTTTACCCCACGGCCACAGGTGAAATTGCTCACTGAGCTGAACAAAGTATTTCTTCTTTCCCAGAAGGTGCAGCATTTTTGTAATCCGTTCTGCCAAAAGAACACAATGTTTGCCCTGCTTGCTTTTGCTGTTGCGCTCAGATCTGTCTCAATTACAGAGTAAACCTATTTTTCCTTTTCCTTCTCCTCATTTTTATCTAGTCCCATGCTGTCTGCAAGTTTTAAATTGTTCTTGTTACACGGAAAGGACGGAAATATTTAGAGTTTTAAAAAAGCACAAACATTCCATCACCCATTTCCAGCTCTGAGGGCTGTTTGAAATAACCACATCTTCATCCTTTCATCTGAAATCCAAGCACAGAACATCTCACCCTGTGCAGTGCTTTAGGCTGAGACCTGGGAGCTGTTGTCCTTCCCCTCTGGGAGACAGCTAAGGGATGGAGCAGGGTTTATTTTGATGGTGAGGTTGTTTGTGTCACTCCTTTATCCTCCTGTGCCAGTGCACGGCTGCCCTCTCCTGTCAGGAATTTTTCATGTGCTCAGGCTGTTATGTGCCCCCAGCTAAAGGAGCAGAATTGCTCCACTGAACCTGGAGAAGGCAGGAAATAAATGTATTTCATTAACAGAGGTTTTCTTCCAGATTCCTGTGTGTAATGTGTTGTGCTAATTCATGTAAAAGCTGCTTTTTATATAGTGTTTAGATGAATTTATTAGAAGTTTAAATACAAACCCAGTGAATTGATTTCTGTCATTGTCTCTCCCTTAGCGATGACTGTCCGGAATGGAGGAAACGTTCTGGTTCCCTGTTATCCCTCTGGAGTGATCTACGACCTGCTGGAGTGCCTCTACCAGTACATTGACTCTGCAGGACTCTCCAATGTCCCCTTTTACTTCATCTCACCTGTTGCCAACAGCTCCCTGGAGTTCTCCCAGATCTTTGCTGAGTGGTAGGTGTGCCAGGGCAGCCCCAACTGCACCCTCAGCTGTGGGAAGAGGCAGGTGCAGGTTATCTCTACCTGACAGGTTCTAAAATACACCTGATTGGGATTGTGAACACGTTCCTCGAGCCACCAGGGTGTGTGTGTGTGTAAGAACATGTTCTATAATTAGGGAAGGATCATTTCCTACAGAACGTGCAAACTCAAATAGTCTCTGCTTTTTGGTACTTACACTAATGAGAAAATTATGTTCCTGACTTGAGTGAGTTTTAGCTGTGCCTCTTTGCCCCCCCAAACTCTACTGTGGTGTCCCTGGCTAAGCAAAATTGAGTTTTCAGGCTTAATTTGCTGAGCCATGGCAAAAAAAGGTAAAGAGTGTCCTGGGCTGCATGAGGCAGAGTCAGGAGAGGGAATGCTGCTCTGCTCAGCACTGCTGAGGCCACATGGACAGAGTTCTCTCCAGTTCTGGGCTCCCCAGGACTAGAAGGATATGGGATTTCTGGAACAAGGCCAGCACAAGGCCAGGGAGCTGAGGAGAGGCTGGGAGAGCAGAAGGCTCTGGAGAGCAGAAGGCTCAGGGAGATCTTACCATTGTGTAGAAACACCTGATGGGAAGTAAAGAGGATGAGGGATCAGTCTCTTCTCAGCAGGGCCCACTGGCAGAACAAATTAAAACATGTGAAATTCCATCAGGGTAATTAAACTGTCAGAGGGCAGGGATAGATGGGATATTGGGAAGAAATTCTTTCTTGTGAGGGTGGGGAGGTCCTGGCACAGGATGTCCAGAGAAGCTGTGGCTGCCCCTGGATCCCTGAAAGTGTCCAAGGCCAGGTTGGATGAGGCTTGGAGCAACCTGGGATAGTGGAAGGTGTCCCTGTCCATGGTAGGAGTGGAGCTGGATGAGGTTTAAGTCCCTTCCAACCCAAACCATTTTAGGATTCTATGATTCTTTGAAACACTGTGACCTCTGTGCAGAGACTTTGCTATGGAGATTCCAAAATCCAACTGGATGCAGTCCTGGGTGATCTGCTCTGGCTGAGAGTGCTTGAAGAAGGGTTGGACTTGATGGTCTCAGGAGGTTCCTCCTAACCTCAACCATTCTGTGATTCTGAGGCCTGGAAAGGGGAACCCAACCACTTAAAACTATTCCCAAATTCTTACAAATGGAGATATGCTCTAGAATATTAAATACAGTAAGGTAGCTTTTCCTTTGTCTCCAGATTTTGGAGTTCAGGAAAGAAAAGACAGGTCCTGGAAATCTTGTGTGAATTGATCCTCCAGCAGAATTGTAAAGAGGGTTGAAATCTGGTGAATTTATGTGGAAATGGAGGCAGGGGTTGAACATCTGTAAAATAGAAGTTTGGGGTCTGAACTGTGGTTGCTGTTCAGGGATTCCAGCCTTTAATCCTACTGTTTACTCAGCTAAAGGAAATGCCTTGCTCTTAAGTATCCCTTAGACTTTATCAAAATTAGTTTGACCCAGGCTCATTTCTTTTTAATAAAGTGCAAGTATGAGGCAGGCAGTGTTTCCCAGAAAAAGCCAGCAGGACAGTGTCACTGCAGATCATTGTAACGTCACCCAGACCTCTGACAAACAGCTTTTTTTAGCTGCTGTAATAGGATGAATCAGGAGTCTGAGCAGAGCTCATCAACAGCTCTCAATATCTCTGTTTTAAAGATAAGTGATTGATGGAAAATGCCAGGTCACAGTGAGCCTTGGGCCACAGGGAGAGGCAGTTTACCAATATTGTAACTGCAGTAATAAAATGCACAGGGGAATTAGATTACAATGAACAAAAGGACTAAGTCACTGCTGAGAAGTGGGATGAGGCAAGTGGAATTTTTCTATTGACAGATGATTTGGCTTTGCAAAAACTGCTGAGGTCTGGACTAGGAAATAGCTGTGGATGTTAAGTTGCAGATTTGTCTTCAGCAGCAGAGCTCTGTTCCAGTGCGTACAGAAATTACCTTCAGCTGCCTTGCACCTTCTCTGTGTGATCCTGCTGTGACTGAGTTGTTGTGTCCTGTAGGTGTTGGTCCTCTAGCCAGAAAGCCTGGCAGCAACAAAACCAATTGGTGATTTTGTACCTGGTGCCTCAGACCCAAGCTGGTTTTCTCCAGGAGTGAAACAGTAGATGGCAGCAGATGCTGCAGGATGTGCTGCACCTCTAACCCAGCTGATTTCCTTTTCTTTTAAAGGTTGTGTCATAACAAACAAACAAAGGTGTATCTTCCAGAACCTCCTTTTCCCCATGCTGAGGTGAGTAAACCATGGTCTTGTTTACTTCCTGGATCACAGTCCACACAGCATAGCTGTTGTTTCTCTGATGAACCCTTCAACAGCCATTTAAGTTTTGTTTAATTTTTCATAAAGTGGTTTTTTTCCTCAGCTTTCTCTGACGGATTTGGGAGCATGGGGGAGGTATGAGTGATGGTGTTCCCTCAACTCCAAAATTATCCTGTTTTTTCCAGCCTCTCACTTGCCCAGGCTGGCCTGGCTCACTCCTCCCCCCTCAGAAGGAGATCTGGTGTGGGATGTTTGCTCTTATCAGCTGCAACCACGAGCATTCCCTTTGTCCAAGCAGTTTATTTTCAAGTCTGTGAAACCAAGAGCTTGTTATCAGAGACAGCTTAGTCATGCCAGCTCCTTCCTCCCTAACTGAAGCAGGCACCGTGTCTGCTGCAGGGAAATGCTATCTTGAAAGAGAGATTTTATATCAAAATTTAAAGTTTGCAGCACTCAGTGCTGTCAGTGGAAATTTTAAATGAAATTAGTGGAGCATCATAGTGAAGCAAAGAGGAATGAGGTTCAGAAATTTGGAGCATTTCCCTGCAACATGTGGTATGGGGATCTTCCCTGCAACAAAATAATAATTTGAGGGGAAGTTCTAGCCAAACAGACGTTAAATAAATGTCGTATAACTGATGCCTGCAGAATTATCTCACATATCAAGACAGGAAATTCTCTCCTGGGAACAGGTAGTTTTCCCACAGAAGTAAACAAGAAGCAGAAACAGGACTGAGAATTTTAGCTAAATCCTATTCCTGTAACACACTAAACCATTTGGGCATGCAGAAAACTATCTCTCCTAGTTGCTGTAGTCCAGACTATTTGATGAGATGTGCAGAGTGGCCATGGCAGGTTTAAGAGCCCAGAAATTCAGTGCTTGTACAGACATGGGGTGTTTTTTTTCCTCTGAGATATCTCATCCAGGGACTTGTTCTGGAAATTGCTATTACCCATCATATCTATCATCTGTAGGTGCTTCAGAGGCGTTGTTGGATGTAGGATCTGACCAGGAGCCCTCGCTCTTTCCAGATGCTTGAATGTATTTCAAGCAGGATGTGCAGTGAATTATGTATAATCTGTTACCAAGAATAATGTGGACTGCAGGGCAAGCCACCTGTTCACCATTTATTTTATAACCAAAAAATTCATTCCCAGTGATAAATCAATCCCAAATTCTCTGAGTGCAAGGCTCTGCAGCCTTGTTGCTGCCTGTGCTTTCTGCCTTGCCCTCCATCCCTGCTTGCTGGGGTGTCCTTGTTGATCCACAGTGGCATTGGATTCACTGACAGCTCATACTCTGCTTCACAATATGCACTGGAACTGGCAGATTTAAGTGAGAACCCATCCAAAAATGAGAAGCCAAACATGCAGCTGTCAAAGGCTGGATTAATTAACCCATCTTATATGATGAGTCTTTGTGTTTATAGAGTGATAACTCCATCCTCTAATTCCTAGGACATTTTATATTCCCGTGGGGCCTGTTGATAGCGAGATTTTGCCAAATTATTGTGCGGCTGCTGAAACAGCTTTGCAAGAACTGCTCTGTGCTTCATGTGTAGATCAGGGTAATTATGTAGGAAAGGCCTCACAGCAGTGGATCACAGATCAGAGGGAGGAACGTGCCTGTTCCAGGTGCAGGATGGAACATCCCACGGGATGTCCATGCCAGCACCCCGGTGCTCAGCGTGAGCCTTGAGTTCCTTGGTAAATCTCCAAAATCTCACACCTGACACTGTATTTCATCCACACAGTGTGAAGCATCCATAAAAACCTCTTCCCAGCACAATCCTGGGCCTCCACAACTTCCCCCCCACACACAGGCAGGAGCTTTGCTTACTGGCACTTCAGGGGATTTTTAATGAGTATCAGAAACAGACAGTGAATGATGGTTTCTATTGGAGAGGTTGTTAGTGGAGAATTGCTTGGCTTTTTTCAAAGTAATGCTAGGCTTGTGCAATGTAACCTGTGCTGAAATTGCCCATCATGAAAAGATGTGCTTAACTGCTCTGTTGTTGGAGGAAAATAGGGAATTACTCAGACATGCCTCTTACTTCTTAGGAAGCATTAATAACATGCCTGGCATGATACATCAGAGAGGGACAGGCCAGGAAATAAGCTTCTAATTATCCACAGAACAAGCCCAACCCAGCATGCTGCTGGTCCTGAAATTTGATGTTCCTGTTAGTTGTATAAACAGCGAGATTTAAAAACAAAGAAGGCAAAAAAATCCCCCAAGTCCTCGATGTTGTACCTTGCAGCAATGAGTTCCAGCAGTGCCTGATATGTAGTATAACAGAATAATTCCTTCCTTTAATCAGCTGTGATTATAGTTGGCATTTCACTTAACTATGCCTTTATTATTGTCACAAGAGGATAAATAAAAGCATCTTCATTGTCTCTACAATTACGATTTTTATTTCTCCTTGCTCTCTACACTCGGTTGTTTGAAGCTTTTGCATTCTCTCTGCATGGAAATTTTCCACTTTTATGATTTATGTTGCGTGTTTTGAACTCATTCCTTGTTCTGCTCTGCTGAATAAAACCAGACACATGTTCAGCTCTGCAGAGAACCCAGAGCATTTCTCCCTCCTTGTTTAATTCCACTTTAATGGAGCAGTAGATGTTCATCTTGCCTCCTCCTACACAGTCCTGGTACAGTTCTTGTGGTGGCAGTTTGTTCCCTAACATCCACTGTGAGTGAACAGGGAATACTTTCCCTCTTTTAGGAGCAAGGAATGTGGGCTGAAGTGCTTCAGGTTTGTAGGGATGAATTTGGACATCAGTTCCTGCTAAGGTTAATAAAAGTGGCGCATCCAGATTCTTGCTGAAGTCTCTCCTGCAACCTTTTAGTGGTGCACAAACTTGAAGAGCTTCTTTTTAAAGGCATGTCTGAGGGAAGAGTTGCTGTGACTCTGTTGGAAGCAGTTGGGATCTGCTGTACCCTCCAGCCAGCCATTTCTCAGGGGGAAAACCAGGGAAGTGGAGAAAGGTTGGGGTGGCTCTTACTTCCAAGATCCATTCTGTCCTAGGATCAGCTGAATAATTGGCTCAGATCTAAGCTCCTCAATGCCTTGCTGAAATGCTGGGGAGCATAAACCAGTAATTTGTTTAGGTTAGAATTGTTATTCTGGTATCCCAGAGCAAATGTGTGGTGTTTTACCAAATTCCACAGGGGAATGTTCCATCCCAGCACAGCCACAGATGAGGAATTAGGGGTCTCTTTGATCATTTTAGCAGGATCCATGGATTGTATACTCTGCACCATCCCTTTTGTGGAGGTGGAGGATTTATAAATGAATGGCTCAAATGTGGTGGCTGAATTGTTTCTCTCCGTTCGATCTTTACATGGACAATTTCAGGCTCTAAGATAAGTGAATCCAGACTCCTCTAAATGTCTGCAACAATAAAATTCGAGAGGTAATTTGTATTGATCAGCATTTGCCAGTGGAGGAAGAATTTGGATTTACTGCGCTCTTATTAGGGATTCTGTTAGCAACATCTAAGGGAAATGGCTGCAAAAACACTTTTTTTCTGACTCAAAAAAGAGCCAGGGTGGGAGTAATATTGATTCTGTGGTCTTAAATACCAGCATTTGTCTTCTTCATCTTTGATTCCCTCCTCCATTTACCAGTTCCTGCATAACACATTTAAATAAATACCTGGAAGCAGGTGATTGTGTAGTATTATGGTTTGTCTTATAGGATTGTATAGAATTCTTATATAAATATTATCATGCAGGAGTTGGACTCAATGATCCATGTGGTTCCTTTCCAACTCTGGATATTCTGTGATAGAATTAGGCCCCTGTTAGTGTTGATCTGATGAAGGGAGTGAGGGAGGTGAAGTAATAAATGCATCTCTCATTCCCTGATAGGAGCCACATCTGTTCCAAATTCTGGACACAGAGCTCACACACACATACACACAGAGTAAATAGCAGTGTATTTTGGCTCACTTCAACAAAGGGTACACAAAGGCTCTGGAGATTTATCCTGTTTATAGCAGCAGTTGCTGACCCTGTAAATCAAGTCTACAGCTTTAAAGGGAAGCAGAACCATTTGGGATTTCAGAAAAACACAGCTCTCACTCTTGATTCAGTACTTCACCAGCCCCTATCTCTTAAGCTCTCAGTCAATAGTGGTTCTTTCTGTAAAAAGATGCTCTGAATGTTGTTTCTGCTTTCCAGGAACCAATCCCACTGTGGAAATACTGGCTGGCTCCATGCCAGGCACTGGTTTTGGCCCAAGCTGGAGATCTGACCATAGCACAGCAAAGGCTGTCATGTTTACACACCCCAGCTCATCTGGAGACACAAAAAAACCTGCACAAATCATTACAAATTCAGTCCCCTTAATGATTTGTGAAATTTTGTTGGACCTGTTTTGCAAGTTCAGCTCCATATATTTTTGATGGGGTGATTAGAAGAGATTTTACTGGAGACACTAAATTCCACCAGCTGCTTTCTCCCTGGAGGGAGTAGAATGGCTCTCAACTTGTTTTTGTAGCCTTTCACTCCTGCTCTGTCCACCTGTGAGAGCCAGGGATTGTGAGCTGAGCTCTGGAGCCTCACCAGACTTATCAGGAAAGATCTGGCAGGATAAAAAGGAGAGATGAAAAAAGAATCATCACCAATGAGCTCCTGAAAACTGGATTAGAGATCCTGTGTCTCTTTACAAAGGAATAGGAGGGGATTTGAAACTTCCATAATGCTTTGAAGAAAACAGCTTTTATGTTGCTTGAGCAGTGAAGATTTGTGTAGGTATGGCAGGGAAATGAGCTGTTCAGTGCTTTTGCACATCCAGTGCTGCTCTCACATCTCCTCAGAGATTTGAATGTTGCCTATAAATACAATATCATTTGAAGGAAACTGTGAAAGAAGATGCTGGAAGAAAGTTTCAGGGT